>CAWUFW010000422.1:3882813-4445431 GCA_963921515.1 Calotriton arnoldi | reverse complement strand
ATTACGATGGCGGGCGGAAGCACCACCGCCGTGCTGGCGGATGCAAAAACCACCAGTTACCGCCGGCACGCAGCAGTCCACACGCCCGTCCAATTACGATGCGAAAAGTAGGCCAAACACCGCCGGCAAGCCAGCAACACCGTCCGCCATCAAAGTGCGCCCGTACATGTAGCGGCGCAGCTCAACTGACACACACCGTCCGACGAAACACGTCCCGCCCGGCGCATAAATTACGATGCCGCAAACAAACGGCTCCCATGGCCAAGAGATACCGTACGACAAACCGAAGCGGTAACACGGATGCCGAGCACGGACAACGAAGAAGCGGCTCCCCGAGCATGAATCCAGCACTGCAGGCACTCCCCATGCTTCTGCTGATGCACCACCAAGGACGCAACGTACCGCGGAGACGCAGGTAGGCACACACAGAACAAGTGCACGCAAACAGCGCACACAGTGCAAGGGCGGAAAAGCGGACAACCCCCCACCAGCGCGTGTACACTACACATCCACCATCGCATCCACATATGACACACAGGCCAAATCGTAACATCGCAGAACACATGTGTACACACCACCTGGGACTAGGAACCAACCACCCCGTCACGGCCCCAAAGCGCCGATGACGCCGCCACACATGCGCACAACGCAGAGGCCAACCGCAGCGCCATGCATGCGTCGCACACAGACACAGGGACACAACCAAGCAGCACACACATCAGCCCCACCCCGAACGCACATGACACGTGACAGGCCGGCCACAGACATGTCCCCAACGCCCAATTCACGGACAACACCCAACGCCACACAACCGACGCACACATGTCAGTGAAGACACGCAACAGCAGGACACACCCCAGTGTAACAAACATGGCGTAGCACACAGCGGCGGCAACACCAACTAGGAGAAGCAGGGCCCCTTCGGGAAGAGGAACGCCAGTACCACACAGAAACACCCATACCACCCTGCACATATGAACAAGACATATAAAACGGAACACCAAAGAGCCCGGGGACCGACAACAGGTGGCCCAAGAATAACATTCACACACAAGGCCCAACGCAGAGCGGAAAGGCAGCCTGCCGCCCACACAAGGGAGAGCAGACAGCACTGAATGACCTTCCATTCCAACTCCGAAACCACAGCCCTACGACAGAAGCCGGTGAATACAGCCATTGTCCAAGAATAGACCAACACAGGCATGCCGAGGAGACCGACCACAGGGCAGATAGCGCATATCACAGAAGCACACAACGGACGGGGAAGAAAGAAGAAAACACTCCCCCATGTCGGCCACATGCAAGTTAATTGGAAGGAGTCACACATCACTGACCTTGAACTGTCTGAGAAGCATGTGGGAAGAGGGCCCGTGTCCTCCAAACAAGCAAACAGAACACAAGTCCTGTCTCCCTACGACTACACAGAGCTCACAGCAACCCCGGAGCGTGCACATTGCAGACTGCACACACAGCCGGAGCACGCCACCTCAACGAACCGCTGCGAAATGGCAACCGCAACACACCTACCCAACTACGCCGAACAGCTCAAGCTGTACAAAACCAACCTGTTCCATACATTGGGATGCGATCTCCTGTCCCTGCTGAACGTAAGTTACCGACTGACTTACCGCATCACATTGTTCAGCTGCGTCATGCCCGTCTTCTACTGTCGGAGGTGTCCCTACCAGCATCCCGTCGAGATATGCCTCTCCAACCCGGCATGTCTGAAGGCGGACCTGCTACCACTACTCCTCCCTCTGGACGCACACGACAGGGCCTGCTCTGCCTATGGGGGCATGGCGTATGTGGCCAACATCGCACCCGCACTGAAATGGGACCACTGTGCCTCCACACGACGGATCATCGAGAACAGCTACATCGAATGTCACCCAGCATGCCCCATCATGGTCCTCCAAGGGACAACTTACGAACAACACCTTGACAGCCACCATCCGCTACATTGGCTGGCAAACATGTACACCACCAATGACATGGAAGCCCTGCTGGACGGCATCGCATACCTGACAACCTGTCAATTCGTCGGACCACAACGCAGGTTCCCCGAGTGACCTATGATGTCCAACCCCGCACCCATGCTTAGCTTCCGCACGGACTGGCCAGTCACCACCACAACAGCCATACCAAACGACCGGCAACTGTAACCACACCATCAACGACATCGCCATGACATCGGATATGACCGGGACATGCACACTGTTCCCCATCACATCCAGGAACACCGCATGCATCGTGGGAGGCAGTGGCATGGGCTCTGTGTATCGCACCCACATGGACGGAACTGCACGAACAACCAGGACACGACATGGATCCAGCGCACATGGACACACACACCGCTCAGTGGACATGAATAGGTCGCCTGGAGTCTGTGGGTGCTGCACCCCTCCCACCCCGCCCCGGGAATCCCATACCAGGACCTTTGCATGGACGACAAGTGCATACAACAACAACACGACCCCAGTGACTGTGACATGTCCAGTAACCACCACAGTGCAACAACAAGTGGCACGCCGCTGCATGCACGCAAGCACATGCCCTGATGTCATCTCACATGCACGCGTGCATGAGGAACAACCGCAGCAAACCTGTCACATGGAACTGAGATGGACTGTGCCCATGATGCCAAGCGGTCTGGTAGGCTACATGTATACCATCTGTGTCAAAGTCCGCAGCTCCGCAGCTATACGTAAATGTACATTAGCACAGCCTTGGCCAAGCAGATGTCACTCTGAAGCCCACATCCCACATGCAACAGCCAATCACATGTAACCCCACACCCTATCCCATTTGCAATCATGCTCAGTATATCCTCAACATGTATTCCGCTGCCAGTAGTGTCCACTATACTGCATCACAGAGGACAGAAGACACAATATAATGTTTGAAACCAAAACTGTCTCCGCTGACTCATTACACAAGTACGAATGAGAGAGGATGAGAGTATGTGAAGTACACGGCAGTCGTGACATGACCATGTAGTCCACTGGTATTGGATGTCAACGCAAATGAGTAGCACTACTGTGGAAGACACACGTGTCGTGTGAAGTCGTATGGACGCAGTGCTCAGGTGGGTGGGTGCGACGGGTAGATGCGCACATGCCAAGTTGGAGCACGCCGTGTTGGGAGGGGTCATGAACAGTACACCACCGCTTCCCTGGGCATTGTGAGAGGACACCTGTCGGGGAGTGAACACGTGTGTGCACAGCAGCCGGGCACACGTACAAAGCGGTACCAGGCGCACCTCAGCCCACCCTCTGTGGACAAGCTGGATCCTGTTGTGCGCCCGCCATGCCCCTTGACAAGGCACACACAGCCCCAGTCGACCAGGTGTAACCCCAACATAGTCAATCCGCACAGGCGATACAGGGCACGGGATGGCAGTGGAGCATGGTGTGTGAGAGGTCTCCTCGCGCTCCTCCTGGTCATATCACGCAGGCAATAGAACCTCAACGTCTAGCATGGCACAAGTCACATGGAAGTGTAGGGGGACGCACCACAGCACGAGCAGCACTGACGTCACGGGAGGTGGCTCGCACCATCCCATCCATTGCCCATCATACCAACCACGCCACATGCCATTGCGACTAAGTGCAAGCGCGTGCGCCACCACCCCCGAGCCCTCCCCAGAGAGGCCAAAGAGTGAATGTGTGGGCCATCAGTCACAGACGGACGCGGCCTGGCCGCAAGGGCAGCCACAGCCAGTGGGTGTCGCAGGTGGCGGATCCGGAAGGCGAAGACTGTGATGCATAGTCCATGCAGGCCGGGTCTCCATTTGGGGCACCACGCAGGTGGACGGCGTCCCGCAACACATCATACCCTGAGACAGCCCACTCGTGCAACTGGACCCACACATACACTCCTTGCCCTCTCTGGTGCGAGCTTGGGGCTGCCTGTGCAAGCGCTAGCCTCGCAGGTGAGCATGCATATTGGGGGAGCGAGGGGAGGACATGAGGGCTGGGGCGAAGATGACTGTATCACTGTCAGTCAGTACAAGGGATGACCCAGATGTGGAAAGGAAGAGACGTGTCCCGTGTGTACTGCAACTAGTCGCCAATCCAACTACCCCCATGTCCGGAATGTAAGCCCGCACCTAGGCCCGCCCATCCGCCACATCGAACATACCACCAGCACGACAACCTTCCCATTCGAAACACTGACTGGGGGTGGCGACCAGTGTACAATCATGTGTAGCCTACCCACGCGTACATGTGGGCCCTCCATGATCCATGTCACCTGCGGCAAAGTCATGACATGCGCAATGAGGGAAGTGAGGAGAGCTGTCCGCCCCACGCGCAGAAGGTGCATCAGCTCCACAGACCCAGCAGCGAGTCCAGCAGGGGTCACATGTGCAGGGGCAGCTGTGCCTGGTGTGAAGGCACATGCATATAGACAGCACATCCACCAATGTGTAGTCTGCCCACATCTACAGTCCATCATCATGCGGACATAGGAATTGAACACAGGGCAACACATCTTAGTTGGTGCACCCACCGTGACCAACAATGCGCAATCATCGACGTACCCGCCCTGTGCATGGCCCCCACCCAACGGAGGCACATCCAGTGCCACCATCCCACACACACAAGCCTACCACGGAACATGCTGTGTCCAATGGTCAGTACAGAGTCAGCGCCCATCTGGTGGAACCTGAACAGGAGACACATGCACACACATGCCAGCTCCCACTATGTACGTCTGCCACCTGGCACGTGCAATGTAACCTCTCACCTGTGACGTGTGACTGCAAGCACACAGCCGTCTTGGCATGGGGCTGTCAATGTGGACACCTGTCAATGTTTCGGGAGGTGTGATCCGTACAGTGCTGTACATAGGGTGCAGTGCTGACACCTACTACTGTCTCATATCCCCTCGTGCCACAGGTCCCACTTGTTTTGGCCGCTCAGCCTGTGCCCACATCGTTGTCGTCGTGTGCCATACTCATCCAGCCGCGGAAGCAGTTCCATGCTCAGCAGACATTCATGTTGCCGTGGCGTTGCCGCTTGACGGATATGCAGTCAGTCCCCATCAGCACGCCCCGCAAGTCATTGGGGCCTAGATCCCCATGTGCATGCACATGGCAGTGGTTTGTATCACTAGCCATTGCCATTGTTGGGAGACCTGTGTAAGTGTATTGTGGCCGTGCCGTCCCAGCTTGACAGCTGGGCTGTGGCTCATGTGCTTGCTCAGTCATGTCAGTGATGTGTATGCGGAATTGCTATGTGTCGTGTTGCATTGACATGTGTCCTCTGCCATTGTCCCTAGGCGGAGACTGAACATTGACCGCCCATACCATTGCTGGCGGACATGGACGATACAGAGGTTATTAGGAAGTTTCGGCTGGACAGGCCAACCCTGCATCGACTGTGTGCCATGTTAGAACCCCATCTCCGTCCCCGCAGGGTGTATCCGACTGCTGTCACCCCCACGGCTAAGGTGATGGCCGCCATGCATTTCTTCGCCACTGGGTCATTCCAGCACACAGTGGGCATTGGAGGAGGGATGTCCCAGCCCATGTTCAGCAAGGTGCTGAGGGATGTACTGGCAGCCATGATGCTGTACCGGAACAGGTACATCCGCTTCCCCAGGGCTCGTGAATTGGCGGCAGTGAAGGGTGCATTCTATGCCCTTGGCAGAATCCCACACGTCGTTGGAGCCATTGACTGCACACATGTCGGCCTTGTTCCACCACAGGCCACTGAGCACCTGTACCGCAACAGGAAGCACACGCACTCCCTGAATGTGCAAGTGGTGTGCCTTGCGGACATGGTGATCACCCACGTGTGTGCAAAGTTCCCAGGCTCGGCCCATGACGCACACATAATGCGCAACAGCATCTTGCCACGACTGATGTCCAATATGCAACAGGATCGTGCCTGTATTGTCGGTGAGTATGTGGAGTGGTGTAGCGTGCTGGCTGTGCGATGCTGTCCCCTGTCCAGTTGGATTAGCAACGGTTCTCTGTGTCCCTCACACCCAGGTGACTCTGCGTATCCGAATGGGGCATGGCTGCTCAGTCCATTGAGGAATCCTCGCACCCCAGCAGACGTTCGCTACAATGAGGCACATGGGAGGACCAGACGTGTGGTCGAGCGTACCTTTGGCCTCCTCAAGTCCAGGTTCAGGTGCCTGGACCGCACCGAGGGTGCGCTGGCGTACTCCCCACAGAAGGTGTGCCGGATAGTGGTGGCGTGCTGCATGCTGCACAATCTGGCCATTCGGAAGCAGATCCCCTCATCGTGGATGACGGAGATCAACCAGGGCCCCAGCCCGCAGACCAGGACAGCTCGAGTGAGGAGGACAGCGGAGAGGAGGAAGCTGGTAATGTGCGGCAGCAGCTCATCGCCCGCTACTTCACTTGACGGTGAGTGTCCATGTACGACGGCTGATGTGGCTGTATCTGTGCAGGTGTGTGTGTGCTGTGTCAGGGTGGCCGTTTGTTCACTGCGTGCTGTGTGTCAACGCTCCATGGCCAGGGTAGTATGCCACTGTTGGTGGCTGTGGCATTGTGCCCTATTGCTCTGTGCGATGTGTGTACATTGCTTGTAGTTGTTGACATGTACTGTGTGATGGGTGTGTGACACACTCATTGAATGTGCTCCTGTTCTGTCTCCCACCCCTAGGTCCCTACAGGCCCTCCGGATTCAATTGCCATGCCACGCATCAGGTGCCTTTCCGCCCAAGGTGGCCGTTGTATTCCGTACAAATAAGACACAGGGCACAAACAGCAGTTAGTGAAAAAGGTGCATTTATTACAAACTGTGACATGTGATTGTGTGTAAGGTGATGACAAAAGTGGTGCGTGCAGTGACAATGAGCTGTCGGTCATGGCTGCGTGATGATCAGGGTGTACCCACTGGTTCTATGTCCATAGTCCAACACACACATGCCATCCAGATGGCTGTGTGGAGTGGGATCGTAGTCCAAGTCAATGCAGTGGCTGGTCAAGGAAGGCTGGCGGAAGGCTGGCTGGCTGCCTCACTTGCGTTTGGAGCGTGCGAAGTCCTCCCGGGAGATCTGTTTCCACTTCGGACGGCCCCTTCCACGTTTGCGAGGGGGTGCCTGCTTGCGACATGCTGGTGGTTGAGGTGTGATCACTGGCTGTGGACGCAGGGGAACTGGACACTGCTGCTCCACCCTGCGCCCCGGCAGGTGGTGGCGGAGGGGGAGCTGCTGTCCCTGGCTGTGACCTCACCGCCACCACCAGCTGTCCCATGAGGTCCACGATTTGGCCCATACGGGCGTCCATGGACCTCAGCACCCCCAGCACCTCACGCGTGTCTGAGGCAGACCGGACCCATTGTCCTTGGGCCTCTTCATAGGCCCCAAGGACTCTGGCCATGTGAGGCAGGGCATGGCTCCCAGGGAGGCTGGCGTTTCCCTGACCCTGCTCCTCCTACCAGTCCTGCTGCCACCGGCCTGCCCACTAGCCACATTGCTCACCACGGTCCTCGCTGTGGCTCCCAGGGTGGATCCAGTCGTCCGGGCCACCACCTGCGCTGGGGCTGGTGCCAGCGAAGACGTGGCGGTGGTGGCGGCGGTGGTGGTCGGTGCGGCGATGGTGGCGGTTGCGGCAGTGGTAGTGGCCACAATGACCGTGGGTGTGGCCGCAACGACAGTGGCAGCAGGGGGCTGGGAATGTTCAGCAGCCCTGGATGATGGGTTGGTGGGTAGGAGGGGTCCTGGGGAGCGGCTGGGCCCTGCCACACCAGATGGGCCTGCTTGGTGGTCCGTGTCCGAAGAGGAGGACAGATCCTCCAGATCCGTGTGTCCTCGTTGGGGGCTTGTAGGCTGGCTGTGCTGGCTGCTGGCTCCATCCCCAGCATCCAGCAGTTCGTCACCTGTGGAGAGAATGAGATTTGTTATTGTGTTGCACCTGGCGAAGTATGTATTTGTCGTCTGACATTGACAGTTCGTGCAATCTCGTACATGGGTTTCCCGGAGGCGTGTGTGTGGCTGTAGCATCTGTAGTTGTGTGTGCTTGGCAATGGGACTGTGTGCTGTGCACATGTGGCATGGGACGGATTGGCTATGCCGATGGGTGTGTTGCTGTGCCCCTACTTATTGTGACTCTGGTGTATGCGGGCTCCTGGCCCATCCTGGGTCTGGTTTGTACTTTGCTTTTGGTGTTCAGATGGGACGCTTAGGAACGCATATGGCAACATGGTGGCCATGCCCCAGATTCGCATTTGGGAGGGGATATGCTTTTGGGGTTCAAATGGAACGCTTAGGAACGCATATGGCAACATGGGGGCCATGCCCCAGATTCGCATTTGGGAGGGGATATGCTTTTGGGGTTCAAATGGAACGCTTAGGAACGCATATGGCAACATGGGGGCCATGCCCCAGATTCGCATTTGGGAGGATATGCTTTTGGGGTTCAAATGGAACGCTTAGGAACGCATATGGCAACATGGGGGCCATGCCCCAGATTCGCATTTGGGAGGGGATATGCTTTTGGGGTTCAAATGGAACGCTTAGGAACGCATATGGCAACATGGGGGCCATGCCCCAGATTCGCATTTGGGAGGGGATATGCTTTTGGGGTTCAAATGGAACGCTTAGGAACGCATATGGCAACATGGGGGCCATGCCCCAGATTCGCATTTGGGAGGGATATGCTTTTGGGGTTCAAATGGAACGCTTAGGAACGCATATGGCAACATGGGGGCCATGCCCCAGATTCGCATTTGGGAGGGGATATGCTTTTGGGGTACATGCTGTGAGCCATGGGTGCCGAACGTGACATGTGTTGTGGCAGCATGACAGTGCATGGTTTGAGGTGTGTGCATGCTTGACATGGCCTGCATATTTGCTGTCTGTTGTGATTACTGGACATGGCATTGGACGCATCGTTATGAGTGAGTGATAGTTGTGTGCCAGCCAACGTATTGCAGTTGTCCCATCTCCTTGGTGTGCGTGCTGCCCTGTGCCATGTGCATCACTGCAGTGCTCGGGGGGTGTGGCCCATGTTGTGTGTTGTTGCTCACAGTGTGTCGTGCGCTTAATTGACTTCTGGCACATGGTTGGTCATGGGCATGTGTCTTAGCGTGACTGCTGTATGTGTGGCAGCTGTGCGGATGACATGCCTTTCATGAGACTGGGGCTGACGGATGGGATGGATGGTATGTTGTATGTGCATGGTGTGTCTGTGAGTTTGATGGGTTCAGTGGTGTTCGTGTGCATTAATGTTGTTCCGCTCTGTTGCGTCTAGTGTTGTTTGTCTTACATAGGCGTAGTTGTGGGGTGTGTGGTTGACAGGCAGTAGGGGCTACATGGACAGGACTTCAATGGTGTTTCGGTTGTGTGTGATGAGTTGCACAGTGGCTGCCGTGTGGGACTATATTCAGTGTGGCATGTGCATGCAGACGTGGCTCCTTGGGTGTTGCTATGTCTGTGATGGGTCATGTGGGGTGTGAGTCTGTTGTTCATGTCCGTGTGCACATTGTTCACTTGGTCGTGACGGTGGGCGGTGCTGCGTGTTCGTCTGCTACGTGACATGTCCCATGTGTTGGTCGTGTTATGGTCCTCATGCCTCCAGTAATCCAGCCCTGTCCAGTTTCCCACCTGCAAGTTGTTCGTGCGTGCACTGTACTGGATGCCACATGGCTCTAAGCGGGGGGTGCTCCATGTTGCAGGTCTGTGGGGGTAGGGGGGTGTTGTGGGTCGTGGGGGTGGCTGGACACCCACTGACACCGATTGCTGTGGACCGTGATGTCTGCCTTTCGGCTGTCGTTGTGCACTGCGGTGGCTCACACGTGGCTGTGGGGTGTGAGGGATGCTCCTCCTTGCTGTGCTGTGGGACTGGGGCCTGGTGTGTGTTGTACTTGGGCTGTCCACCGTCCCACCCACTGCACTTTGTGTTCCTGCCACTTACCTGTTACTTGTCGGTTAGTGCAGCTGTGGCGGACACATGGGTGTGGTGGGTGCTCGTTGTGGCGCTTCTGGCATATTTGGGGACCTGTTGGTGGTTACGTGGCTGGCTTAGTGTACACATGTCCCCACGCATCTTACAGTTGTTCGGTTTGGGCTGTGTGTGGTAGTGTCTGTTGCATGTGTGTGTGATGTGTTGTGTATTGTGTGCTGGACATGGGGGTGTTTGTCCCTGGGAGCTGTGGCATGGTAGTTGCGCATGTGAGTACATAGCGGTGTGCTGGTATACATTAGTTTGTACTTACCAGCCTCCACTCCCCCTGCTAATCCGGCGAGGATCTCCGGATGTATTACGACTCGCACCTTCTCCTCCCACGCTTTGAAGGTCTTAAAGAGCGCGGGATTCACTCCGCCAGTGACGGCAGCCAGCTCTCTGTTTTTGCCCTCCTTCTTCTTGACCAGGCTCTTTACGTCATTCCAACGTTTGTTAATTTCGACTCTGTTCCTGGGCAGGGTCCCGACTGCATTGACCTGGTCTACGATCCGGTTCCACATTCTGTTTCTGGTGGCTAGTGGTGTGTGCTGGACCATGTTCCCATAGATTTGTGGGTACACCTTGATGATCTCGTCGACCATGACCGTCAGCTCCATGGGCGTGAACTTGGGCATTCTTTGTGGTGCCATGGTGTTTGTGGTGCTGGTGCGGTGTGTGTTGTGTAATGTGCAGGGGTTTGTGGTGCCGGTGTTTGGTGGTGGTGGTGGTGGTGGTGGTGGTGTTTGGTGGTGGTGGTGGTGGTGGTGGTGGTTGTGATGTGTGCGTTTCTGTGGTGTGCTGCTGTCCTTGCTGTGTCACTGTGTCCTCTCCTCTCCTCTCTGGTTTGCAATGTAGCAAGGGGTTGTGGTCTGTGGGAGTGCTGCTTTTGTACTCACCTATGTGGGTGTGTCCTCATGGTCTGTTGTTTTCAGGTGTGTTGTGTCTGGGGTTCTGGCCTTTGTATTTTTTGTTTGTCCGGGGGGTGTTTTCGGGATGTGTACTGTGCTTGTGTATTTGTGCGTGCCTTGCTGTGTGGACTTGTTGGCCATGTTGTGTGCTATTGGTTTTGTGTGCAGATGGTTTCTGTGCAGGTACGTTGGCGCCATGGCTTCTGCCGTGTCGATTCTCATCGGCGTTGTTTGCGCTGGCGGGCGGTATATTTGTGGTTTTTCCGCGCTCATGGCGGTGCGATCGTAATTTCACGTGCGGTGTGTCGGCCGTGAGGGCGGGCGGTTTTGTGTGTTGTCGTGCGTGTTTCCGTCCGTGGCGGGCGGTTTGACTCCGACTCGGACGTTGGCGGGCGGTATTTTGTGTGCTTTTTCCGCCGATGGCGGTTTTCGGTTTGTGACATCGTAATGGCGTGGTCGGTGTTCAGGCGGTGTGTGCGGGCGGATTTTTGCCGCTTCCATGCCTGGCGGATTTATTTACGCCGGGTATCGTAATGGGCCCCAAAATATTTTATTTATATATATAAAAAATATATATGTGTGTGTAAAATATGACGATCTCCTGGTTTGCCAAATCAGATGACACATTAAAGTCAAACCTTATGTGTGTTTATTTCCAAGCATTACTCCTTAAAATGAAAGAATATGCGTTTTTATGTTCAAAATTTCTTTGAAAATGAATGGCTAACTGCAACCAATGCTGCATCAGTGTCTACTAGCAGGACCTCTCATCAATGTATTGTTTCTCAGGTGGATATCATTAGAGAAACCCTAATGCTTAATAAGACAGGGTCAACACACCCCGACACCCATTCAGATGTAATAAGTCTCCAGGTCCCAATCTACGCTGTGTTTAGGGATAGCTGTATTCAATCGTGTCCCCTTCATAAGTACCTAAACTCTACTCAGTAGGTGCCACGGAATGTCGTCATTGAGGCCCTTTTATGGCTGCGGAACCGATATATCCATTTTTGTTCCCTAAGTAATAGGAACTTCTTGGTATCTTTCACTGTGTTTGGGATGGTAGGTTTATCCAACACTGTCCAATATGTGTCATCCACTGAGTGTTAATTTTCCAGAAAACGTGTGGTGAACTTTGTAATGGCTTTCTGGCATCTTAAGTTGCTCCTATGTTCCATGATCTTCACTTTTATCTTCCGAGTTGTCATCCCTATATATTGGAGGTCACACGGACACCAGATCAAGTAGATGACATCTTCTGAGTTAGAGTTGGTGTGTTTCTTCTGAATCCATGGATATGAGTCCGACATCAGTATATTTCATGGCATTGGTTAAGTTGTATACATCACACGAGCCACATCTTGTGTGTCCTGACACAGGAGGGAGGTCCCATAGTCTCTGTTGTTGCTCAGGGGTCTGTTGTGGAGGTCTTGTGTGCACTAGTTGATCCCTCATGTCGGCACTTTTTTGGAAAGAGAACAGAGGTTTCTCAAGATTGAGACCATTCAAATTCAAGATATGCCAGTTGTTTGTTATAATTCGTTTCAATGCAGTATTGAAGGTGGTGACACAGATAATATTGGTTACCTTTGGTTTTTCCTTAGTCTCCAGTAGGGGGTCCCTATTGCAATTTAATGCTCTCTTCTGGGCCCTTGTGAGCACTCTTTCGGGATAGTCCCTTTCCTGTAATCTGCCAAAGAGTCTATTAGATTCCTTCTTAAAATCCCATGTCTCTGAGCAATTCCTTCTAAGGCAAAAGCCATTTACCACTCCAGGCGTAAATGGCTTTTGTCATTATGTAACTCGCGTGGATAGCACTGTCCTAATCTTCTGCTTAAAGACTTTGCTGTAGAAATGGCAAAGGACTTTGTCCCTTTCTATCTTGGCATGGATAGCACTGTGCTAATCCTATGCTTAAAAACTTTGATAGAAAAGCAGACATTTGAGGTGAGCAAACTTAGAGTGTCGCTGGTGTTGAGGGTGCTCTATACAGGAGCTGCCTTCCACCTAAACTTGGGAACTACCCAGAGTTCTCTGCTTCTTTTTTGCATAATTTATGCGTCACTCTATGCCTGCAAGGGTAGTGTTTTGACTTATACTGGGTGCTCCCTTGTGTTTGGACAAAGCTAAACCTCTCTAAAGAGCTGTAATGACAGCAAACCACGTGTCAGGGTTTGCTTTTATTCATTTCAGGTTGGCTTGGATGGTATTTTACCAATCCAAAGCTGTAATACTGTGCCTGGAGTGGTAAATGGCTTTTGTCATTTTGTAGCTCGGCATGGATAGCACTGTGCTAATCCTATGCTAAAGACTTTGCGGTAGAAATGGCAAAGGACTTTGTCCCTTTCTATCTCGGCGTGGATAGCACTGTGCTAATCCTATGCTTAAAAACCTTGATAGAAAAGCAGACATTTGAGGTGAGCAAATTTAGAGTGTCGCTGGTGTTGAGGGTGCTCTTTACAGGAGCTGCCTTCCACCTAAACTTGGGAACTACCCAGAGTTCTCTGCATCTTTTTTGCATATATATATATATATATATTCACTGAAAAAACCATAGGTTTCAGGGACGTTATAGTTAGTTGGAGATTTCACTCATACAAAACCAGAGAAATTCCACCGTTATAGTTAGTTCAGCTAACTATAACTCGCGCCCCCGCAATGCACTGCTGATGACGTCACATATTACATCATTCATGACATGGTCAGTTACATCACTGATGACATCACTGATGACATCTCAAATGACATCACCTGGCCCACCCGGGGGCTTAAATACAACGAAGCGCGGGAGCCCGCGCTTTGTTTCTTTTTTATTTTATCGGCAGGATTCGCGCACCCAACGCAAATTCTGCCGTTTTTAAAAAAAAAATGCTTTTTTTGTCCCTGGACCCCCTGAGCAGGCCTAGGGGGTCAGGGTGTTTCTACCCTGCCCCCTTTTCTTGTTTTTCACGTTTTTTTTCTGATTTCCTGTGACTCGGTTACCGAGACACAAGATGGCTGCCAACACTTCCTGGTTTGGAGAGTTGGCAGCCAATTAGAATGAAGCTCGTGGTCGGGAGGGTTCGCGAACCCACCGCGTCCCTAGATATCAAAACGTTTTCTTTTTCTAATGTCTCAGGAACTACTGAACAGATTTCCACCATTTAACAAAAAGGGATCTTTCTGATCCAAGACCTACCTTTTTGCCAAATTTGGTGTAATTCCGTTCAGCAGTTCGGGCTGTAGCTTTGTCTAAAGTTTCCTATGAAAAATAACATGGGAAAAACGTGTTTTGGGACCTTCTTTTTTCTCGGCCCCCGCTTGATGAATCACCCCGAAACTTCCAAGACAGGAGCTGACCGGAGTGCCCCACTAGTTTTGAAAATTTCGCGAAGATTCGTCAAACGACGCCAAAGTTATTGGGACAACAAAAAACGCTTTTCGTATGGAAACTAGGTCCTAACTATAACTACACACAACAAACAAGTCCGAGGGTCTCTGAACGCCACCTAAAACTATGGTGACATACGTGCCTATAGTGCACCAAAAAACTAAACCTACACAGGAAGTCCTAACTTAAAGGACGGAATCCCATCACTCACCAAGGTGACATGCTTCATCATCTGGGATCTCCTCCCGGCTGTAAATCCTAGTACAGCCAAGGGCTACAACCCCTCACTGTGAGGGAGGAGCACAGGGATGTTTTCATTGATGATCTCCCTATCTTAGGGTTCCTTAAACCCAGAATGAAGAGCTATTGGTGTTGTATGTAAGTGATGAGCGCAGTGCAAACTAAAGCAAAAGTGTGCAAATGTGAGCTAAAACTAACTATCAGGAGACAGAAACTTCTTTAATGGTTGTCTCTTGATGTCAGGATTAAAAACAGTGCAAGTAAGGCAGTTTTAACATAATAACTGCAACAGTGGTCTACATGTTTCGGCTCTCATGACCCTACAGGTGTCTAGCCTTCTTCAGGACCTAGATATGAAATGCTACTGCGTTATGTGTGCTAAAAAAAAAAGGTGTAACCAAAAAATGAATAAATGGATACGATACAACCTATATCACACTAGATCTCAGATGGAGGTTCCAGGTGTACAGGTCAACCCGTCAATTCCGAGTAAGGGTCAACACCTCACCTGGCAACAGCTCAGGATGTGAGGCACCGCTCTCGTTTCGGTACCCCGGGCTGTGAAAGGCTGCAACCGGAGGCCATAACTATAACTACCTACTGGTGACCGCCAGTAGGTCATATACATATATTATATATATATACACATTGGTTGCAGTCAAGTCATGCTCTAGATCCCTTTGAGTTTGGCCATAAAAAACTGCCACTGCTCAAGTGGTCATAAAGGACTTTCAATGCCTTGTTGCAATGGGATCAGTACATGCCTTTCATCCAGACAATGGTTCTGCCATTAAAGCTAATTGGGATGCTACGGCTGCTCTGGGAGTATGACTGCTATATTTGCCTCCATTCTACCATGAATACAACAGCATTGTAGAGTGAGCTAACGGTACACTTATTCAAGCCTTAACCACTGGGGTAATGTGTACAGGATTGGCATGGCTGATTAGTCTGTATAAAGTACCGAGAACACTAAATAATTTGCCTGGAGCAGCATTAGGTGGCCATCTCCCATTATGAATTACTCTTTGGAGTCTCAAGGTATGTGCCTGTTCTTGATTTCCCTGAAAAGATGGAAGAGTTGAAAGATAAAGCACCTGACCTTGTTTCATAATTCAATTTCTTACAGACAGTTCAAGAAACTAGAACTAATTTGTACAACATGAAGAATTCTGAGACTCTGATATACAAAATAAAGTGGCTAAAGCTCCTGAAGGGTGTCTCCCTAAGGTGAGAGAGTTAGATCATATACAAATCCCAGACAAAAAAGTCTTTGGACCTTCGTACAGACCACCTGTTCCAGTTCTTAGGGTAGAAGGCAGTCGGTTAGTACATTTGTCGCAACTTTCTGGTGTAAAGAAGAACAGGAAAGTGTTGATCGATCACATCAAGAAGTACTATGTGGCTGATTCTGTTCAGCAGACCTTCAACACCAATGTGCCTCCAGAGTAGATCAACACATCCTGTCCCTACTCCACAGGAACTATCCCAAAAAGTGTACAACCATGTTGAAATCCTCAATCCCATTCCAGGGACTGATGAGGCTGCGGTGCCTCCAGCTTCATACCATGTCAAATGACATTGAATCATGAATCAAATTGTGCAAAACAGGTGTCATTTTAAACAAGTAAACCTGATGCTGCAACATTAACAATTGCAATTAATGCAATTATCGGTTATTATGAGCCACCAACAAAACCCACATCAATTGAAGTGATACTGCTACAAGAAATTGTCCTATGAGAAAATGACGGATTCAGTTTTTGAAGCAATAGAAATAATTAACCCTTTAGTCAGTCGGCACAACAGATGGCTTCTTGCTCCCTGCAGGTTCCAAGACAGATAGCTTTTTTGACCATGGTCATATCTGGGTTGCTTCTGGAGTTCAATCCATTCTAATGTGGATCATAATGTTGATTATAATTTTGCTCTTGGTACAAGGGAACCACATTTCTAATAAAACAGTGCAGTTTCTCATGGTTCATGAATTGCATCTCCATTCTTCTTCTCACAGACCACAACTTGATTATTATGCTGTGAACATTACTGCATATCCCGAGCTGGACAGTGTTGTTTGAGAAAGGTTTCCTTATCAAATTATGTGTCTCACAGGATTGATTCAAATCTCCTATGTTTTAAAAATATCCCTGGATGGAATTATAATTCCTGGCACTTTTACAAATGCTTGGGCCATAACTGCTGTTAGACAGTGAATCATTAATTTGAGTGCACATGCCTCACTGGACAATTTGAATCGCTACCTAAATGCATAAAACCAACAAGAGCGGTTTTGTTTTTATCATGAAAGACATTATTACATTCATCAATCTAATAGCTTTAGAGAAATATATAATTATACACAGTGGGAGCATCGTCCGACCCCACTCATAAATAGTCCTAGAAATTTCCAGAGAAGACTACCCTTCTGTAATGAGGATGACAGGTCTGATCTATCTGCTTTTCAAGATCCAGAAAAGTCTAAAACAATCCTGATTATGAATCATAGGTTCATTTATTCCATACAGTTTATTGAATCATTTGCAGAGCAAGGCTATGCATATTGGAAAGAAAACATAAATGAAAAAAGGGTATAGGGAACTAACTTTTGGCAAATTAAGGTCATTGATACCCTGTTTAGGGCATGTATAATTGAAAGAGAAATTAAAATTTTGAATAAGACAGTGTAGCAGACAGCATGCATGAGCTTCAGGTCTTTCATAAATATGAAAACTGCAAAACATAATCTGACCCATTTTTCAGGTTGGAATTGGAAAGGAAATATTACTGATCTTGTTTTAACTGAAATGGTGAAAATGGAACATATAATGTAACTATGTTTTGTTTAGATGGAATAGCCTTGTGGCCAATAGATACTGCTGTGTGTATACCTATCTAAAGCTGCTGGTCCTTTAGCAAACAGACCAGCCTGTGTGGCCCCTCATTAAGGGCTGAGGGCCTCCACCACCCTCACCTTGTTTCAAACCTGAAGAGTGTCTGTCAGGCTGAGCAAAGGTCTGCTTGATAGACACTATTCATGTTTTTGGGTCAGACAGACAGATGCTGTATAAAATCTAAATGTGCAGAGGCCTGGCTATCTGAGCTGAACTTTGCCGGCCTGAAGATTACACAGTCCTGTGCATGTGACCTCCTCAGCCCAGCAAACCCTACAAGGTCCTCATGATGAGGGGGCATGTCACAGATAGACTCATAACTGTGTGCTTTAGATTTAAGCCCTTAGGTGCCCAGGGCCGACTGTCCATCAGTGATGCCTCGTCAGAGAGTGAGGTGGGGTCAGCAAGTCTCACTAACCCCATCCCACTCTTTGACGAATAAGAGAAGGTCCTCCTCTTATTGGCTGCGCTATGACAAGTTCACTCAGTTAGCAGAGGAAGCAGCCCCTTCCCAAATCCTCCAGGAATCACTGAGGCTTCCTTCCTGCCACCCAATGTCACTGCCACATCCCGGTACGTTTTTTTTTTTAAAATGTGGTGTGCGTGTATATGTATGAATGTATGTGTATTTGTGCGTGCATGTGGTGAATGGGTGTGAGCATGGGTATGTGTTCGTGAATTGTGGGTGTATGTGTGTGCTTGTGAATGAATGGGTGTGAGTGAGTGTGCATGTTGATGAGAGTGAGTATGTGTGTGCACGTGTGTCCCGCCTGCTTCCCTGCTCAGGCAAATTATTAGCCACCACTGCAGACCAGACCTCTGATATATCATATATTCAGTATGTTTCCCTATGACTGTGACAACGGTATTCAGACAGAATATCGAGTAGGAAATGTCGACTTACACAAATATTGAGTTGGAAATATCGTGACACAGAAATATTTACAGCAAGCATATCGTGGTCAATAATATCGAATTTAAGGTAAGAAATATCATTTTCAAAGATATAGAAGTCATTAATATCGCTTGCAGAAATATAGTTGTTTAAAATATCGATTTTTAAATTAGTGTTATGTATTTTAGTTTATATTTTAAATGTATGTGATGTATGATTTTTTGTATAAGTATTGTTTATGTTTTTTAATATATGTGTTACATTTTTAGTAGTTATCAATTTTATTTTAAGTACATTTTGCATTTTTTATTTCCGTAGCGGGTTGTGGGTTTATAGGGGAATAGGGTGGGAAGTAATTTAATTATAATAAATTAATTAATTTATTTATTTATTAATATTTATTTAATTGAGATTGTGTAGTGTTAATTGTGGGAAGTAATTTATTTGTAATTAATTATTAATTGGTTGTTAATTAATATTAATTAATAATTGGTAATTAATTATGGTAATTGTGTAATGCTTTTAGGCATGGGCTGTGGGGTTTATAGGGGTAAAGGGTGGGAAGTAATTTTTGATTAATAATTAGTTGTTCATTTATATTAATTAATTGATTGAAATTAATTATGGAAATTGTGTAACTAATTTTAGGTGCAGTTTGTGGGGTTTATAGGGGTAAAGGGTGGGAAGTAATTTTTAATTAATTAATAATTAGTTGTTATTTTATATTAATTAATTGATGGAAAATTAATTATGGAAATTGTGAAATTAATTTTAGGTGCAGGTTGTGGGGTTTATAGGGATAAAGGTTGGGAAGTAATTTATGGTTAATTAATTAATGATTAGTTGTTAATTAATATTAATTAATTGAAAATTAAATATGGAAATTGTGTAATTAATTTTAGGTGTGGGATGTGGGATTTATAGGGGTAATGGGTGGGAAGTAATTTATGTTTAATTAATTAATAATTAGTTGATCATAAATATTAATTAATTAATTGATATTTAATTAGAGTATCTGTTTATATTTTTTTGTGTGTGGGTTTTACTTTTATAGGGTTACAGTGTAGGGAGTAAATTCATTTTACTTACTTTATAATTAGTTGTTGAATACTATTAGTTTTTTATTTGAAAATAAGTTTTAATTGTGTAATTAATGTTTTTACAGTTTAATTTTAGCTGTGGGTTGTGGGGATTATAGGGGTAAAGTGTGGGAAGTTAATTAATTGTTATGAGTTTTAATTTGTTTTTAATTAATAATATTTCTTTAATTTGTAATTAATTATGTTAATTAAGGAAGTACATTTTTTAAAATTTAGATTTGGGTTGTGAATTGTGTGGTGTTATAGGGTAGGAAATAAAAGAAGTAAATTTATGTAATAACTAATGTTTTTGTTTCCAAATAATTTCTATTTAAAAATATTTATTTGTTTGCAAACTATTTTTTATTTTATTTAATATAATATTTGTAGGTATTTGTCGTATGTATTTAACATTATAATATGTTTTTTAAAACTTTTTACTATTAAATATATTTGTGTTTTAATTTTTAACATATTTATATATTTTTTAATTTATTTTGGGGTCTATTAGGATGGCGGTCGGAAAACCACCCCGACCACCATGGTAGCAGTAAACAACCGCCCGCCGGTACCTCGGCAAAACCGGCGGCCAGATTAGGATGTCCCACCAAAAAAAACGACCACGGCGGTAAGAGCCACCTAAAAAACGCCCGTAGCGGGCGGAGAAGGCGAAAACCCGTCTGCGGCGGTCGGATTCTCGGAGGAAAAAAACCAAACCGCCGCCAGGACAGCGGAGACACCGCACGGAACATTAGGATATCCCCGATGTGACCGCGGTACGTTCCGCTGTATCCGACCGCCGAAAACGCCAACAGTGATGAATGGGAGAGCCGCCGGAAGAACTGCAGCATAGCCACTGCTACGGACGCTCCGTGACAAATATGGCAGTCAACAGAAAAAACTCACAACAAGGCCACAAAATGCACACAGCAAACTAGCCATGCACCCAAAAACACATAACACACCCCAATGACACAACCACATGGCATCTACAAAAATCCTAATCCCAGGACAACCCACACAACACACCTGACAGCAATACCCCACTTGGACACACCCACATAGCTGAGTACAAAACCAGCCCCTTCCCTGACCACAATCCTTTGCAATACTCCACAACTGAAGGGCCCAACACCAGAGCACAAAGGAGAGGCAAATCTGCACAACATCACTACTCACACCACACACAGCATCACCACCACTTCCACACCTCCACCTCTAACCCCTCTGCACATCACACACCATACACATCACCCCACCCCCACCACTTACATACCTGCACCTCAAACCCCTTAGCACATCACACACCATGGCACCACAGAAAATGCCAAAATTCACAGAGAGTGAGTTGACAGTCATGGTAGATGAGATAGTCAGAGTTGAACCACAACTGTTTGGTAACCTGGTCCAACAGACACCATTAGCCAGAAGAAATCAAATGTGGGCAAGAATAGTCGATAAGGTCAATGCAGTAGGGACCATCCCACACAACAGACAGGAAATCATCAAGCGGTGGCATGACCTGAAGAGTGTTGTCAAAAAGAAGAGGAGCAAGAACCATGAGCTGGCTCAGAGGACTGGCGGTGGCCCTCCCATTACACCAAGAACATTCACTGCATGGGAGGAGAAGGTGCTTGCCATACTGCATCCAGAGAGTCTCACAGGAATACCCGGGAGAGTGGAGGCTGGTAAGTACAAACAAATGTAGACCATTACACAGCAATGTACTGTCCAGCACAACTACAAAGCTACATCGCAGAGGCCCAAGTATATCCATATGCACCACAATATCCAACACATGTCCCACAGATGTAACATCCACTACATCTGAATCACCCCAAAAGGTAGCCAACATTTACAGGGTTGTATGTGCCCAGGCAAATAGCACTACAACTCCCACCATGCCCCCTGTCCCACCCCTGAGCAGGATGGAGCACTCCACACCCAGAAGCATTTGGAAGCCATTGTCTCACTACAAACAAACTAACAGGTAGGTAGCCATCTTCCCTGGGAGGGCTGTTTGGGGGTGGGAAGACTGCAGTACTACTCCCAGCATGCCCCCTGTCCCACCCCTGAGCAGGATGGACTCCACACCCAGAAGCATTTGGAAGCCATAATCTCACTACAAACAAACTAACAGGTAGGTAGCCATCTTCCCTGGGAGGGCTGTTTGGGGGTGGGAAGACTGCAGTACTACTCCCACCATGCCCCCTGTCCCACCCCTGAGCAGGATGGAGAACTCCACACCCAGAAGCATTTGGAAGCCATTGTCTCACTACAGACAAACTAACAGGTAGGTAGCCATCTTAACAGAGAGGGCTGTTTGGGGGTGGGAAAACTGTAGTACTACTCCCACCATGCCCCCTGTACCACCCCTGAGCAGGATGGAGCACTCCACACCCAGAAGCATTTGGAAGCCATTGTCTCACTACAAACAAACTAACAGGTAGGTAGCCATCTTAACAGGGAGGGGGGTTTGGGGATGGGAAGACTGCAGTACTACTCCCACCATGCCCCCTGTCCCACCCCTAAGCAGGATGGAGCACTCCACACCCAGAAGCATTTGGAAGCCATTGTCTCACTACAAACAAACTAACAGGTAGGTAGCCATCTTACCTGGGAGGGCTGTTTGGGGGTGGGAGGCCTGCACGACAACTGCCACCATGCCCCCTGTCCCACCCCTGAGCAGGATTGAGCACTCCACATCCAGAAGCATTTGGAAGCCATTGTCTCACTACAAACAACTAACAGGTAGGTAGCCATCTTAACAGGGAGGGCTGTTTGGGGTTGGGAAGACTGCAGTACTACTCCCACCATGCCCCCTGTCCCACCCCTGAGCAGGATGGAGCACTCCACACCCAGAAGCATTTGGAAGCCATTGTCTCACTACAAACAAACTAACAGGTATGTAGCCATCTTAACAGGGAGGGCTGTTTGGGGGTGGGAGGCCTGCACAACAACTCCCACCATGCCCCCTGTCCCACCCCTGAGCAGGATGGAGCACTCCACACCCAGAAGCATTTGGAAGCCATTGTCTCACTACAAACAAACTAACAGGTAGGTAGCCATCTTAACAGGGAGGGCTGTTTGGGGGTGGGAGGCCTGCACAACAACTCCCATCATGCCCCCTGTCCCACCCCTGAGCAGGATGGAGCACTCCACACCCAGAAGCATTTGGAAGCCATTGTCTCACTACAAACAAACTAACAGGTAGGTAGCCATCTTAACAGGGAGGGGGGTTTGGGGATGGGAAGACTGCAGTACTACTCCCACCATGCCCCCTGTCCCACCCCTGAGCACGATGGAGCACTCCACACCCAGAAGCATTTGGAAGCCATTGTCTCACTACAAACAAACTAACAGGTAGGTAGCCATCTTAACAGGGAGGGGGGTTTGGGGATGGGAAGACTGCAGTACTACTCCCACCATGCCCCCTGTCCCACCCCTAAGCAGGATGGAGCACTCCGCACCCAGAAGCATTTGGAAGCCATTGTCTCACTACAAACAAACTAACAGGTAGGTAGCCATCTTACCTGGGAGGGCTGTTTGGGGGTGGGAGGCCTGCACGACAACTCCCACCATGCCCCCTGTCCCACCCCTGAGCAGGATTGAGCACTCCACATCCAGAAGCATTTGGAAGCCATTGTCTCACTACAAACAAACTAACAGGTAGGTAGCCATCTTAACAGGGAGGGCTGTTTGGGGGTGAGAAGACTGCAGTACTACTCCCACCATGCCCCCTGTCCCACCCCTGAGCAGGATGGAGCACTCCACACCCAGAAGCATTTGGAAGCCATTGTCTCACTACAAACAAACTAACAGGTATGTTGCCATCTTAACAGGGAGGGCTGTTTGGGGGTGGGAGGCCTGCACAACAACTCCCACCATGCCCCTTTCCCACCACCTGAGCAGGATGGAGCACTCCACACCCAGAAGCATTTGGAAGCCATTGTCTCACTACAAACAAACTAACAGGTAGGTAGCCATCTTAACAGGGAGGGCTGTTTGGTGGTGGGAGGCCTGCACAACAACTCCCATCATGCCCCCTGTCCCACCCCTGAGCAGGATGGAGCACTCCACACCCAGAAGCATTTGGAAGCCATTGTCTCACTACAAACAAACTAACAGGTAGATAGCCATTTTAACAGGGAGGGGGGTTTGGGGATGGGAAGACTGCAGTACTACTCCCACCATGCCCCCTGTCCCACCCCTGAGCAGGATGGAGCACTCCACACCCAGAAGCATTTGGAAGCCATTGTCTCACTACAAACAAACTAACAGGTAGGTAGCCATCTTAACAGAGAGGGCTGTTTGGGGGTGGGAAAACTGTAGTACTACTCCCACCATGCCCCCTGTCCCACCCCTGAGCAGGATGGAGCACTCCACACCCAGAAGCATTTGGAAGCCATAATCTCACTACAAACAAATTAACAGGTAGGTAGCCATCTTCCCTGGGAGGGCTGTTTGGGGGTGGGAAGACTGTAGTACTACTCCCACCATGCCCCCTGTCCCACCCCTGAGCAGGATGGAGAACTCCACACCCAGAAGCATTTGGAAGCCATTGTCTCACTACAAACAAACTAACAGGTAGGTAGCCATCTTAACAGAGAGGGCTGTTTGGGGGTGGGAAAACTGTAGTACTACTCCCACCATGCCCCCTGTCCCACCCCTGAGCAGGATGGGTCACTCCACACCCAGAAGCATTTGGAAGCCATTGTCTCACTACAAACAAACTAACAGGTAGGTAGCCATCTTAACAGGGAGGGGGTTTGGGGATGGGAAGACTGCAGTACTACTCCCACCATGCCCCCTGTCCCACCCCTAAGCAGGATGGAGCACTCCACACCCAGAAGCATTTGGAAGCCATTGTCTCACTACAAACAAACTAACAGGTAGGTAGCCATCTTACCTGGGAGGGCTGTTTGGGGGTGGGAGGCCTGCACGACAACTCCCACCATGCCCCCTGTCCCACCCCAAAGCAGGATTGAGCACTCCACATCCAGAAGCATTTGGAAGCCATTGTCTCACTACAAACAAACTAACAGGTAGGTAGCCATCTTAACAGGGAGGGCTGTTTGGGGGTGGGAAGACTGCAGTACTACTCCCACCATGCCCCCTGTCCCACCCCTGAGCAGGATGGAGCACTCCACACCCAGAAGCATTAGGAAGCCATTGTCTCACTACAAACAAACTAACAGGTATGTAGCCATCTTAACAGGGAGGGCTGTTTGGGGGTGGGAGGCCTGCACAACAACTCCCACCATGCCCCCTGTCCCACCCCTGAGCAGGATGGAGCACTCCACACCCAGAAGCATTTGGAAGCCATTGTCTCACTACAAACAAACTAACAGGTAGGTAGCCATCTTAACAGGGAGGGCTGTTTGGGGGTGGGAGGCCTGCACAACAACTCCCATCATGCCCCCTGTCCCACCCCTGAGCGGGATGGAGCACTCCACACCCAGAAGCATTTGGAAGCCATTGTCTCACTACAAACAAACTAACAAGTAGGTAGCCATCTTAACAGGGAGGGGGGTTTGGGGATGGGAAGACTGTAGTACTACTCCCACCATGCCCCCTGTCCCACCCCTGAGCAGGATGGAGCACTCCACACCCAGAATCATTTGGAAGCCCTTGTCTCACTACAAACAAACTAACAGGTAGGTAGCCATCTTAACAGAGAGGGCTGTTCGGGGGTGGGAAAACTGTAGTACTACTCCCATCATGCCCCCTGTCCCACCCGAGCAGGATGGAGCACTCCACACCCAGAAGCATTTGGAAGCCATTGTCTCACTACAAACAAACTAACAGGTAGGTAGCCATCTTAACAGGGAGGGGGGTTTGGGGATGGGAAGACTGCAGTACTACTCCCACCATGCCCCCTGTCCCACCCCTAAGCAGGATGGAGCACTCCACACCCAGAAGCATTTGGAAACCATTGTCTCACTACAAACAAACTAACAGGTAGGTAGCCATCTTACCTGGGAGGGCTGTTTGGGGGTGGGAGGCCTGCACAACAACTCCCACCATGCCCCCTGTCCCACCCCTGAGCAGGATTGAGCACTCCACATCCAGAAGCATTTGGAAGCCATTGTCTCACTACAAACAAACTAACAGGTAGGTAGCCATCTTAACAGGGAGGGCTGTTTGGGGGTGGGAAGACTGCAGTACTACTCCCACCATGCCCCCTGTCCCACCCCTGAGTAGGATGGAGCACTCCACACCCAGAAGCATTTGGAAGCCATTGTCTCACTACAAACAAACTAACAGGTATGTAGCCATCTTAACAGGGAGGGCTGTTTGGGGGTGGGAGGCCTGCACAACAACTCCCACCATGCCTCCTGTCCCACCCCTGAGCAGGATGGAGCACTCCACACCCAGAAGCATTTGGAAGCCATTGTCTCACTACAATCAAACTAACAGGTAGGTAGCCATCTTAACAGGGAGGGCTGTTTGGGGGTGGGAGGCCTGCACAACAACTCCCATCATGCCCCCTGTCCCAGCCCTGAGCAGGATGGAGCACTCCACACCCAGAAGCATTTGGAAGCCATTGTCTCACTACAAACAAACTAACAGGTAGGTAGCCATCTTAACAGGGAGGGGGGTTTGAGGATGGGAAGACTGCAGTACTACTCCCACCATGCCCCCTGTCCCACCCCTGAGCACGATGGAGCACTCCACACCCAGAAGCATTTGGAAGCCATTGTCTCACTACAAACAAACTAACAGGTAGGTAGCCATCTTAACAGGGAGGGGGTTTGGGGATGGGAAGACTGCAGTACTACTCCCACCATACCCCCTTGTTCCCCAGCTCATCAAGATGGAGCACTCCCTCCCACCCAGATGCATGTGTCAGTCATTGCACTGTCCACTTCAAACTAATAGGTAGGTAGACATATTATGCCCTCTTGTCCCACCCCTGAGCAGGATGGAAGCCTCCAACACACACACACACATAGATGTGACACAGATCCAACACAAATGTGAAAACAGAACAGGTAAGTAGCCAGAACATGCACCCAGCCATTACTCCCAAAAAGCATGGTGCCATATAACAACACCAGCCCTCCCATCACACAAAAATACACACAGATCCTATTGCCACTCACAGTGGAGAGGTGTGGTGCAGCGGCCAGGGCAGCTGACTTCAGAGCACAGGGTTCACAGTTCGATTCCCGGCTCCGGCGGCAGCTCAGCTCAGCACCATGTGACTCTGGGCAATAGCTCACTTAATTTCCACTCCGGCCCCCAGCGCCTTGAGACCCGTAAGGGTGAGTAGCTGCGCTATATAAAAACGGACTTACATTTTTTTTTTACTTACAGTGTGCAGACAGCTAAGCAAATGTAACTGTTACAGCAACCAAAGTGTGACACACCAATTCACATGTAGAAGAAAGTCTGTGCACAATCATGCACAGCACTGAATGCCATGTATAAGTGTCACGTGGCCAGAGCAGCAAGGACCATATGTAAACAAAAAAAGCATGGTTGTCGGTACAAATTCAGATTTGCACATGACATTACAAAGGTATGCATGAGATGACAATGGACAGTCCATGCTCAGATGTAACGTCTGCCAGGGCAGAGTGATCAACAAAGAGGCGTCACAGAAATGCTTTGTTGCGCTAGTCCCTAGATGGCAACATGTCCCTGCAATCACAAAGCATGCACGTGGCGCATGGTATGTTGTGACACCTCACACCATGGACAACTAATGCATGTACCTCAACATCATCTCAGGAGGCACAGTAGTGCGCATACAAACAATGTGATGACTAGTCAACTGTGTGGTGTACAAACAGTGAATAATACACAGCTAACACAAAGCATGCGGGGTGCACTACAATGACCATTTCCCATCTGTCCCACAGGTGACCAAGAACTGACTGCAGAGGACAACACCAGCAACCTGCAGAGCCAGTCTCCCCCCCCCCCCGGAGCATGGACTCTCGGATGTAGACTACCGGTATTCAGAGGACGAGGAGCTCGGAGCCAGCCCATCTGGTGTGCCAGGCACAACCGGTCCCAGGACCCCATCGTCCCCCCTACCACATCTGCAGCAACACCAACAGCTAGGCAGACCACTGCTGTTACGGCCTGTGCGTCCTACACCACCACCACCACCACCACCAGTGCTACCTGCAACACCCTCCCAGTCCCAGATGACCACCCCACACCACAAACTGAGGAGGGCAGGGAGAGGAGGCGGGTGCCTACAGTGGTGATGCAATAGATCTGTGGCAGCAGGGCAGGTGGGAGTGGCAGGGTCACTCACAGACAACCAGAGCCTGGTACCGAAGCCCTGGACAGCATAAACAGAGTCCTTGGGGCATATGAACGGGCCCAGGGATGAACGGCCCGGTCATAAGAAGATTACCGCGAGTTCCTCCAGCTGAAGAGGTCCATGGACACCCGCATGGGACAAATTGTGGACCTCCTGGGCCAGATAGTGGCGGCAATGAGGGACAGGCCTGCTCCACAAACAACACCTCCACCTCCCCCTGCTGGGCTGCAGGATGACAGTTCAACATCCTCCCCTGCGGCCACAGAGAGGGGTGAGTCCTCAGACCCAACAGGCCCTACAGCAGAGGCCCCCCTGCCAAGCGACGAAGGGGCCATCCCAAGAAATCCCTGGGAGTATCCTGTGGCAAAGCACCTGCCAAACGTCAGTCACGGAGCCAGCCATGATGGCAACACTGCACTACTGCATTGATTTTTTGGACTGTCCTTCCCCACACTGCCTTGTGAATGGCATCTGTCTGTTGGACTGGGTCACCACATCACATTCTCCCATGTACCATAACTGTCAACTCACTGCTTCACTAATCACCTCAATGTAAATGTTCACCCCCCTCATATGTCACCATTGTAAATAAATACACCTCACACACATGTTGTTGTTTCTGCTCCGTCTTTATTCCAGGATGTGCAGTCATCACCACGATTGAAATGTACCACGAGTATGGAATGTATGTAGGCAAGGAGAGGCTGAAGTGACCTAGGAAAACACAACAGAACAAGATTCACTAGTCTGGGTGTGGCATAACAGACATCACACAACACATACCATAAAGCTAATACAACATGCACACATCACAAGGAGCAACAAGTGGCAACATACACATCCTGTAGATGTTCAAAATTACCCTGTACCATAAACATTGTCAGCCACCACTGAGTCAACAACCGGCTGCAGTCACAAAGCTCACATACACCTTCGCAACAACAGCAACATCATCAGACAATGGGTCCGTTGTACATTGTCCCTCACCTTCAAGTGAAGTAGCGGTTGATGAGCTGTTGACGCAGGTCAACACCATCCTCCTCTCCACTGTCCTCATCACTGGACAGGGGTTGGTTTGCAGGTGGGGGCCTTGGCTGCTCATCATCATCCAGGATCAGTGGGATATCCTTGCGAATGGCTAGGTTGTGGAGCCTGCAGCATGCCACTGCAATCTGACACACCTTCCTGGGCGAATACATGAGTGCACCTCCCGTCTTGTCAAGGCAGCGAAATCGTGACTTCAGGAGACCAAAAGTCCGCTCCACCACACGACGTGTCCTCCCATGGGCATCATTGGAGCGTACATCAGCTGGTGTCCTGGGATTCCGCAGTGGGCTCAGCAACCACAGACGGTTGGGCTATGCAGAGTCACCTAGGTGTGAGAAACACAGATAAACCTTGTAATTATACTGTGGCAGAGGACAGCATGTCACACACACAGCACGCTACTGGACTCTTCGTACTCACCCACAATCCATGCACGCTCAGGAAGCAGATTAGCCATGAGCTGTGGTACAATGCTGTTCCGCATGATGTATGAGTCATGGGCTGAGCCTAGAAATTTGGCACACACGTGCGTGATGATCATGTCCGCCTGGCACACCACTTGCACATTTATGGAGTGGAAATGTTTGCAATTCCTATAAATGTGCTCCCGTGCCTGTGGTGGAACAAGCCCAACATGGGTACAATCAATGGCCCAACAACATGGGGGATGTGTCCAAGGGCATAAAAGTCTCCCTTCACAGCCGCCAATTCAGGCACCCTGGGGAAATGGATATACCTGTCCTTGTATATCATCATGACGTTGGGGTGAAAGCTGTTGGATATGTTCTGCGAGGCTGCAGGTGGGGCTCCAACATAGCACATAGGTTTTGTAGGGTGGCTCTATCCAGACGGAATTTCCGGATGACCTCCTCATCCTCCATGTCTGCCAGCACTGTGTAGGGACGATGCAGATTTGGTCTCCTCCTAGTTGAGATGAAAGTGGACACATGTCAATTCAATACACCATGAGACGTGTACAACATCTTACGTTTTGACTGACACAACGCCAACAATGACTGTCAACACAATTGAGTTACAGAGCAGCTTACACATAGGGACACCTTCAGCTACACTACTCGCACACTTGTCCCCTTTCACACAGCAAGTACATCCAAAACAACATCTGACTATGCGAATGCACGTGGGGATATGGCCACATCTAGCATGAGCAGGCCTGAGAGTATTTCATATAGCATATGTGTAAAACTGCAACACCACTGTCTCATACCTAGCTGCTGTACCTGACACACCTTCAGGCGTAAGTTGAACATGGCACACATCAACAACACAATGACCACAGGCTGAGCGTAAACAACAAGTGTGTGCATGATCCAAGAAAACAAGACAGTCAAATCTGCACATTCTACATTAAGACATACATCACTGTGATTTTCACAGCACTTTCACACATTGACATGTGTACACATTTGAGAGTCCATAACAACACTGTTCTGTGTACATGCCCATCAATATCACAAGTGACATGTGAGTGAGTACATGCCAATGTACTACATGACACACAAACATGTCATGTGTAGTCAGCAGTGTGTTAAATGTTACACTGGCATTGTGTGCACAATGATGTGCCATTAATCATGTGGCCACTGGGCACTGTTGATGACTGCACATTGGCCATTGACACAGCATGATGTGTCCATAGGTGCTGACAAAGTGCTCCGCCACCCAAATCACGGTCACAGGCACCAATGTATGGTCAGACTGATTTGCATATGGCCATGTCTGAACTGGGGTGGCGGAGTGAGCTAAAGAATAATGATGGATTAAACCCAGATCAGTTGACAGGGGGTGAGTGCTTGCAATGTTCAACACTCCGTCCATCATCCCCTTTGGTTTTATCAATGTATGGCACCCAAATCGCGGAAGCTACTGCCTGCCACCAGCGGTGTGTCACCACCAATCCCTAGTACACAATCGCGGTAGTGAGAGATATATATGTTTTGCCAAATGGCGGTTGGCATGCTCTGCCACCCAAATCACGGTCACAGGCACCAATGTATGGCACCCAAATTACGGAAGCAACCGCCTGCCACCAGCGGTGTGTCACCACCAATGCCCACGCCCTTGCAGCCAATGGGAACCGCAATCACGGTAGCCTAATGCAATTTTGAAAATCGCGGAAGGCGTGCTCCGCCACCGCGGGGCCGGTCATTGGATGCAATTGAAAGATGCACCACCGTGGTAGCACCCGCCTGGCCCCTGCGGTGTGTCACCGCCAATGCCCATGCCCTTGCAGCCAATGGGAACCACAATCGCAATAGCCTAATGCAATTTTGAAAATCGCGGAAGGCGTGCTCCGCCACCGCGGGGCCGGTCATTGGATGCATTTGAAAAAGGATGACCTGGCACACCAATTGCAGCAGCTTGGAACCACTGAAACTGCCACAGGGGGCTATATATGTGGGAGAGAGCCTCACATTTCCACAGCTTCCAGAGACTGCTGCCTGAGACCCCTCACCTGCTGCTGCTGTCTCCAGGGACTGCTGCCTGCCACCCCTCAACACCACCTGCTGCTGCTGCTGTCTCCAGGGACTGCTGCCTGCCACCCCTCAACACCACCTGCTGCTGCTGTCTCCAGGGACTGTTGCCTGCCACCCCTCAACACCACCTGCTGCTGTCTCCAGGGACTGCTGCCTGCCACCCCTCAACACCACCTGCTGCTGCTGTCTCCAGGGACTGCTGCCTGCCACCCCTCAACAGCACCTGCTGCTGCTGTCTCCAGGGACTGCTGCCTGCCACCCCTCAACACCAACTGCTGCTGCTGCTGTCACCTGGCCACAGTGATGGCGAGGACGGAGAAGACCCGGGTCAGTCCCTTCACCAGCGAGGAGCTGGAGGTCCTGGTAGATGAGGTGCTCATACAGTATCCAAGGCTATATGGTGCTCCAAATGTCGTGGTAAGTCTTCAACAGTGTGAGTGAGAGTGCAGGGGGGCACACATGAAGTTGAGCTGCTGCAGTATGTGCCTGGGAGTGTGGGGTTCTGTCATGCACTGCCTAGCACGCTTTCTCCAGGGGAAGGGGTGTGTAGCCTATTTCACATGTTTCCCTGCCTGCACATCAAGATTTGAGGGACATGTATTGTCTTGTCAGCCTTACAGTGACGCAGCAAGTTGGTAATGCAGGAGTCAGGACAGTGATTGCTTGTGTGAATGGCTGTGTGGGTCCCTGTTGTCCTTCTCAGTCTGAGCCCACCTGGCCTGCACAGTCACCGCCCAAACTGACAAGGACACATCACTGAATGTACAGAGTGTTATATGTGTCTTTTTTTCTTTACTCTCCTTCAATGAGCCATCTCAGCCCTGTAGCTTGCACATAACAGGCCCTGTGAGAAGGGTGTGGGTTTGTGAGATCATGTCCCTCAATGTGACCTCCATGACACAGTGAGCCATTCACAGGGCAAGGACATTGAGGGCTGCGCAGTGTTGGACACAGTGAGTCTAACCCCCAAGATATGTTGATATGTAATGTATGTCTTGCTCTACCTAACAATGGACAGTAGATGTGGGCAGACTAGACATGGCTTCATGTGCTGGCATCCTGCATGTGTATGAGATGGGCAGGTACTGTGTCCACCCTCACACCTGCATGCATTTACGTGTTGTTCTCCCATGCTGATGTACCATGTGAGATGCATTCTTGTCTCTGTGAGACATATCTGTGGATTTGGTATGAGTCAGTATCATGCCACTGTACTGAGAGATATTGGTACATAACACTGTGTCACTGATGTTCTCCCCCTCTCGTCTCCCATGCCTGCAGCTCAAAGTACACCAGCGTAAGGCCATGTGGAGGGCCATTGCATGCAAGGTGCGGGCTCTGGGTGTCTCAAACCGACGGCGCACCCACTGCCAAAAGAGGTGGGATGACATCTGCCGGCTGAGCAAGAATGTGGCGGAGATGATGCTGGGTCTGCTCCCTCGGACTGGCAGGTTGGCGCGGCGCAGCATGACACCACTGATGGCCCACATCTTGGCCGTGACACAGCCTGAGCTGGATGCACGTTTGAAGGAGCATCAGCAGCAAGCTAGGGGTGAGTATTCTGGGAAGGGTGACTTTGGCTGTGAGTGGCTGCATGTGTTCACAGCCTGGGACAGTGCTGGGCTATGTGATGTTGGTAGTGTGATGCAGTGGCTTGTAAGTGACCTCTGTGCTGGGTACAGCTGTAATGCATTTGCCCTACCTGTACTTCCTAGTGTGATTTGAGTACTGAGCATTGACATTGCATTCTGAGTCGTGGGCTTCAGGTATCGTCTGCATTGGGGTAGTCTGGGAAATCACATGGAAGGGAACGGCAGTGTGCCTAATCTGAGTGTGCTCTCATCAATGCGTGCATTGCCTGACCTCAGATTTGTGAGGCTTAGACATCTGACGCCAATGTGCTACAGTACTTGTGCCCCACAGTACAACATGGTGGATGGCATGAGCTCATGGCCATTGTGGACTGTTATGTTGGAGTCTGTATCTGTGTTGTCCCCTTCTGCTCCATCCAGATATGACAGTGGCAACATGTTGTGGGGTTCATCCTTGCCCGCATCAGGGCCCTAGGTGTGCTCAGAGCTATTTGTGTGTCTGGTTGAACGGAGCCACCGGCAGGATATTGTGCTGTGTGGTAATCACATGGCTCACTTATACCTGGTTTTCTTGTTTACATGCACTGTTCGAGTTCTAAATTGAGGGTGCACAATGTCATAGCAAAGGGTGGTGTGCAACATGTAGATTTCTTCATCTTCAGTAATGCTTTGCTTGCATATGTTTGTTCTGTTGATGCCAATGAACTGACCCTACATCTCTCTCTCTCATGCAGCATCTCCTGTGGGCACAGGAGGACAGGGGACAGACACCAGTGGTGAGGCATCAAGCACAACAGCTGCACACGGGCACAGTGACACAGATGTGACCAGTGCCTCGGAGGGGACAGAAGTCTGCTGGAGGAATCACAGCCAGAGACGCAAAGCTCAACGTCATCTGACGCCACCGGTGACGCATCCATGTTGGCGGGCACAGGGAACGGGGACTCTGCCTCCTCTTCCACCACACAGCGTACAGTGCCCTCCCTCCCAGCTACTTCCACTGTTGCTGCCCGTGTTCGCACCAGTAAGCAGGGGAGAGTGTCCTTCACCACAGGCACCACTGCCCCTGCCCCTGTCCCCCCTGCTGCCATCAGTGCTGAGTCTGTGGACCTTTTGCGCAGCTGTGTGTGGGCCAGACAGCTCTCCTCAATGCCTTCATAGACCACGACAAAAAGTTGGCACAGGTGGTTGCTTTCATGGAGGGCATACATTCAGACGTGGGTGGGCTACACCGGACTGTACAGTTTTTGTCCTCTGCAGTGACGGCAGCCCTTCAACTGGCATAATCTCAGAGTCCAGCTCCAGTCCCTTTGACCCCCCCCCTGCCAGTGGCCACATCGGACGATAGTGACCACGCACAACAGACCTCAAGGTCAAGATACAGCACACGCAGCAACCAGCAGCAACAGCCCAAGCGGTCCAGGGTGCAGACACCATCCCCACAGAAATCTAAAGCCACCCCAGAGTGCAAAGACATAAGCCCATCAGGCAACACCAAGGGCCATAAAGCCAAGAAGCAGACCTCAGGGTCACATGCCTCAGAGGCATCCCCAGCCAAGGACTCTCCTGTCCCAAAAGCGTCTCGCAAGCACAAGCAGACAGTTTCCGTGCCCGCTGAGATGGTGGTGCCTGCTAAAAGTACACTTAAGAAGAGCTCCAAGGCAGATTCACCCACAACCTCAACTCCCATCCAAAGCCCTGTGAAGCAGGGAAATGCGGGCACTGTAGGGGGAAAACCTGGTAAACAGGGGATGGAGGGGCAAAGGCAAGGCCAGGCCAAGCGAACAGCTGGATCCAGCATGTCCCCAGAGGGAGGGCCACCGTCTGCACCTGATGCAGCTTTGGTGATGAGTGTGCCTGTTATGGCCGCCCCACCTCCCACTCCTACCAAGACCACACTTCCATTTCGAATCCCCAAGAAGTGGAAAGGTACCCCTCCACATTCTCCCTGCCACACTGTGTCTCATGGCAGCATATCTCTGCCTCCACGGGCCACCACACCACCCGGTCCAAGCAGCCCTCCGGCTCCCAAAGCCACTGATGCCTCAAGCTCAGCTGGTCCGCTCTCTCCCAGGTCCAGTCCTCCAACTGGCCCGACACTCAGCCAGCTCCCAGTCAGACTGACAGACAAGTCTGAGGCTAAAGCCCCCTCACACACCTGTCTCTCCCACAGCGGTGCCTGTACTGCCCAGTGTTATCCCCCTAGCTGTGTTGCTGACCATGACTGTGTACAGTCTCACACATTCCCTGTGCAGCTTCTCATGTACCTACTCTGCTGTTTGGACTGGCCACTGGCCTTGCTGTACATTGCTGTGTTTGCCCATTCCCTGTGCAGCTTCTCATGTACCTACTCTGCTGTTTGGACTGGCCACTGGCCTTGCTGTACATTGCTGTGTTTGCCCATACCCTGTGCAGCTTCTCATGCACCTACTCTGCTGTTTGGACTGGCCACTGGCCTTGCTGTACATTGCTGTGTTTGCCCATTCCCTGTGCAGCTTCTCATGTACCTACTCTGCTGTTTGGACTGGCCACTGGCCTTGCTATACATTGCTGTGTTTGCCCATTCCCTGTGCAGCTTCTCATGTACCTACTCTGCTGTTTGGACTGGCCACTGGCCTTGCTGTAGATTTCTGTGTTTGCCCATTCCCTGTGCAGCTTCTCATGTACCTACTCTGCTGTTTGGACTGGCCACTGGCCTTACTGTACATTGCTGTGTTTGCCCATTCCCTGTGCAGCTTCTCATGTACCTTCTCTGCTGTTTGGACTGGCCACTGGCCTTACTGTACATTGCTGTGTTTGCCCATTCCCTGTGCAGCTTCTCATGTACCTACTCTGCTGTTTGGACTGGCCACTGGCCTTGCTCTTGTCTACTTTTTATGCCTATCTGTGACATTTGTAATAAGACAGTTGCTCCTGTTGTCTGCTTTGTCAGTCTCCTTGCTAAATAAAGGGTTTTCTGTGTGGGTATGGTTTAATGTGACACATGCTCTGTATGCCACGTTAACGTTGCCAGTTGCTAGTTTCACTATTTCAGAGTTTGGCTGAGGTGAGAGGCACTTCAGTTCTACTTGACTCTGAGGCTTGGGGTGTACTGATGGTTGTTTGTGATGATCTACTGTTATCCTAATGATTCTATGTTCAGGTTTGCTAAATTATACACATGTCATGTTAGGATGCACTACCAGCACAGAGTGGGATTCTATCCACAGGATTGCAGGCAGGCTGGCCAGGGTCATCATGTATGTGTGAGCTTACTTTATGTGTGCCCAGCAGTGTAGGTGTATAGTCATCTTGTGATGGTCAGTCATCCTAGTCACATGGGTTACTTTCAATGTGTGCACTTGGGTGGTCAGGAAGTGTGCAGTGTGGAGGGGGTGACTTTGTCGTGAGTGTTGATGTGTGTGTGCACCTGCAATGTCAACTACACACATGTGTCACCCAGGAGTAGGGTGCCTGTTCGTGTAATTGTTCAGCCCTGTGATTGTGATTGTGTGCACATGTGTGTGCTATATGTTGTGCACTGTGCAGTGTGTTGGTGTGTCCTTGCAGTTCTGGCTGACTCCTACTTGTTGTTTTTGCCAATTGTGAGTATGCAGAGTATGTGACTGGCAAGTCAGTGTTGTGTTTTGTTGATCATCCATGTGTCTTGATGCTGTTTGTACTCACTGTGCACCCCTGCTCAGCCACACTGACATTGTGGGTGTGTTTTCTCATGCATTGCTGTCACATGGGGCTTTATTGCCTCCAGTATGGCATGTGGTGTGTGGTGTCATACCATCCCCTATCTGTGCTTCAGATGCCTACCCATTGTGAGTCTGCACTCCATCTATTTGTGTATGGTACACTCCTGCCATGTCCACTACTGACGTACACACCACTTCACTTTCATGTCAGCTGTCCCCTTGGTTTGCCTGTGTGTGTGTGCCTCCCCATCACTTCATTTGTAACACTGTGCTTTGTGGTGCAGATCTTTGCACAGGGCCAATGTGCCACTCAGGACATTTTCCCTATTGGTTATACGTTATTTTCTTGTACTGTTTAGCAGTCATGGTTGCTCATATGCAGTTCAACTGTTTGTGCTGCACAGTCCTCTGGTCAAGTTGTTTCCACTTTGGTGACCCAGACTTGTGCATCTGTGGGTGTTGGGTTAGGTGTATGTGTGTTTGCTGAGGTACTGCTTCACTTCCTGAGTGTGATGTTGTCAGTGTGCTGTTTTGATTGTTGTTGTGGGTGTTCATGGTGTGTCACTCATGTCTGTGTAGGACTGGTATGTTTGGTGTGCACACACTGCTTGGTGTGCATGCAGTGCTGTGGGTGTATGTTGCCTTGTCCCTGCCTGGTGTGCATCCCCTGATGTCCTGCTGTGTTTGCAATGTGATTTATTGGCATGTGCTTCTGTTGTGTGTTTGATGTGGCTGTGTGCAGTGTTTGGGCTGTGTTGTCTCTTGCAGATGACAGATGCTCTGTGTGTGGTGTTCTATTTGCATGTCAGTGTGTGTGTTTTGTTGGTGTGGTGTGTTTCATTCAGATGTGTGTTGCCAGTGTGGTGTGCCTTACTTGTGTGTCTGTCACATGAACTTAGGTCTATTCTAGTTCCTGTGCTTGTGTTAGGTGCGTCCTTGTTGTTTTCTCCTCTCATATCTGAGCTGTCTCTTGTCAGTCTTGTGCATGTGCAGGCATGTGGTACACTGTGACATCATGTTGACTTGATGGGTGGTGTGGTATGTCTGTCTGTGTGTCATTGTAGGCCCATTTCTCCCAGTTTGTGTCCATGATTGTTTTGTGATGGTGCACTTCTTGTCTGTGTTGTGGTATGTTGTCTGTGCATTGTTCCTGACTGATGGGGTTGTGCACTCCTGTTCTGTCTGTGCTCCCATTGCCTTTCCACAGTTTGGCTGCACAGTTCATGTCTGGTCTTGTTGTGCTTCTGTGTGTGTTTTAGTTGAGTTATGTGTTTGGCTGTTGTTTTTGTGCAGACATTGGTTCTGGCATCCCTGTGTGTGTGTGATGTTTGTGGGTGCCCCCAGGGAGTGTGATTGTTTGTCTGTGTATTGACTGAACTTTACTGACACCCTTCTGTGTGTCTGGCACTGGTGTTGTATGCTGCAGGTGTGATGGGGGGGGTATGTGTGAAGATTCCTACTGTGTGTTGTGCTGCTGACATGCTCCTGTCAAGTAGTTGGATACATATGTGTGGCTGTTCACTGTTTGACTTCAGGGCCTTCCTTTCATCCCTGTGCCTATCCATGGGTTGCCTTGCTGTCTCCCTGAGTTGTTGCACTGAGGTGACTGTGGTTTGACTTCACTCACTGTGCCAGCCATGTGTGATTTGATGGGCTGAGGGTGTTCTTATATATTCCTTGTCTTGCATGTGATGTACACATGCTTGGTAGTTAGCTCCTTGGCCTTCCAATTGTGGGCACCTCACTTTAGCTTTCCTATATGTTGTACTCCATTGCTGCTGGCATGTGGTCTGTGTATGTGGCTGTGTGTCAGTGTGGGGTATGTCTGTGTGACTTGGCAGGCTGTGTGTCCAGTGGAGTGATTGTTCATTATCTGTGTGTGTGTGCATTTTCTGCTTGGACTCAGTTTTCTTGCCAAGTGTGTGGTGTTGTTGTGGTGTGTGGGTTGCCCTGGCCCTGTGCTTCTGTGCTGTGTGTTCCTCTGCAGCCACTCCTGCTGTGGCTGTCTCCCTAGTTGTTTGGTGTTTGGTGCAGGGTGTGGGTTCACCTGGCTTGTTGTTGTGCATGGGGGAGCACAGGAGGGGCACATGGCATGTGCCTTCATGGGGGGGCCTGGTGAGTGGAGGGTGGAGGTGTGGCCCTGTGGTCTTTGTGCACTACCCATGCCTGGCGCTGGCCCTGCCTTCTGCATTGTGCGCATGTTTTCCCGCGTTTTCACTGCTGCGGTGACGTGACCGGGACATTACTTCATGATCGCGGTGGATGGGTGACCTGGATGCGGAGGGGTGATTTGGTGACAGGTAGGACATGTGTGGGTCCACTTGTGGATGTGTTCCTGTCCCCACCAGGGTGTCTGGTGTGGACAGGAACCCTAGATCAGCCCATGCGTTGTGTGTTGTGGTTGTGTGCGGAGTTGTGTTGTTGCGTACCTGCGGCGGCGTCCGCGGCGGGCCATGAGTTGCTGGTGATGTATCAGGTACAGCGCCGGGAAGACGTGCAAAGCTGAGTCCATTGAGCTCTGGACCAGGCGGTTGGGACCGGGGATCAGGTTTAGCGCTCTGCTGTGATGCTTCCGCCGTCTCTGGTTGGGCGGTTTCTCCGCTGCGATGCGACTGCCTGTTTGGGGCATCCTGATTTGTACGACGGTTGGGACGTCATTCCGCACGGCGGTGAGTCTCCATTGGCTCCCACCGCCGTGGTGGTGGGCGCACTTTGATGGCGGTTAGCGTTGCACCGCGCCAGACGGGAAATGGGCTACGTTTGGCCATCCTAATATGGCGGGCGTGAGGTCCGCTGCTGGCGTGCGGAAAAAGCATTTTCCGCCAGCACCGCGGTGGTGCCTTCGACTGCCATCGTAATAGGCCCCTTTGTTTTTTAAATATTTTGTTGTTAATATTTTGTTTACTTTTAATTTTGAACTGACTGGAGTGAGAATATTAATTGTTACCCCTCCGCAATCCAACACTTTCCCTACTGTTTCACTCACTGGAGTGGGAATAGTAATTTTACACCTCCGCTATCCAACACTTTCCCTACTGTTGCACTCATTGGAGTCGGAATAGTAATTTTCACCTCTCCGCTATCCAACACTTTCCCTACTGTTACAATTATTGGAGTGGGAATAGTACTTTTCACCCCTCCGCTATCCAACAATTTCCCTACTGTTGCACTGACTAGTAATTTTTATCCCTCCGCTATCCAACACTTTCTCTACTGTTGCACTGACTGGTGTTGGAATAGTAATTTTTACCCCTTTGCTATCCAACACTTTCCCTACACCTGCACTGACTGGAGTAGGAATAGTCATTTTTACCCCTCTGCTATCCAATACTTTCCCTTGCTGTTACACTCACTGAAGTGGGAATAGTACATTTTATCCCGCCGCTAACCAACACTTTCCCTACTGCTGCACTCACTGGAGTGGGAATAGTAATTTTACCCCTCCGCTGTCCAAAACTTTCCCTACTGTTGCACTCACTGGAGTGGGAATAGTAAATTTTAACACTCCGCTATCCAACACTTTCCCTACTGTTGCACTCACTGGAGTGGGAATAGTAATTTGTACCCCTCCGCTATCCAACACTTTCCCTACTGTTACACTCACTGGAGTGGAAATAGTAATTTTTACCCCTCCGCTATCCAACACTTTCCCTATTGTTGCACTCACTGGAGTGGGACTAGTAAGTTTTACCCTTTCGCTATCCAACACTTTTTCTACTGTTGCACTGACTGGTGTTGGAATAGTAATTTTTACCCCTTCGCTATCCAACACTTTCCCTACACCTGCACTCACTGGAGTAGGAATAGTCATTTTTACCCCTCCGCTATCCAATACTTTCCCTACTGTTACATTCACTGGAGTGGGAATAGTACATTTTATCCCGCCGCTAACCAACACTTTCCCTACTGTTGCACTCACTGGAGTGGGAATAGTAATTTTTACCCCTCCGCTGTCAAAAACTTTCCCTGCTGTTGCACTGACTGGAGTGGGAAATGTAAGTTTGAAGATTTTTAAATAGTTTAATGTTTTAATTTATAATAGAATGTAATTGTAAATTTTTATATAAATTTAAAATAATGAAAAAATGAAAATTAATAGTTTATTAATAGTTTTAAAATAAATATATATATTAATTATTATGTATGTGTTTTTAACTTTTTTAATTACGTTTATTTGTTATATTTGTAAGCATTTATATAAAATCCACTTAATTTGTTTATATTAATTTCATTTTTTAACATATTTAATATTTTATTTTATATATATATATATATATATATAGATATATATATATATATATATAAATAAAAAGCGACATTTTGTACAACTATATTTTTTACATCGATATTTTTTTCGATAGTTTTGTACTTGCCTGTTTAAGTATAGGGAGTCGATATTTTTGCATTCTATATTTTTTCATCTATAGTTTTTACTTCTATATTTTTTACATCGATATTGTGACAGTGAACCTGTGACAATATGTAATGTTGAGAAGTTATGCTAAAGATGGAGGTCTCATTCCAGTTTAAATGCTGTGAAGGAACACTTGTCAAAGCTTAGCAAAGACATGAACTTAAATAATTTTCTCTTGAGGCCATACTGTGTGAAAAAAATAAAATGTATACATTTTTATATATGCATATTTGCACAGTGAGTTCGTCCTTTCAAGAACACCTCACAGACAATGTCAATATTTTATTTAAAAAAGACACTGGCCTATTACTTACTTGAGAAACTGTGTGAGGTGCGAGGAGGAGAGTATTTTCACCATGGCAGTCTAATTGGACTCACGTGCTGACTTTATTTAAAATGCACAAACCGGCATTTGAAAGGTGGACAAAGGCTGCATGGGACAGCCGAAACGCGTTCCAGAGTATCAGGATTAAGCTGCTGTGAAACTTTTATTAATAAAGATAAAGGCAACTTGCGCCCTGAGTGCAGACTTCTTCTTGACTGAGAGGAATAAGAGAATATATATATAGATATATATATATTCACTGAAAAAACCATAGGTTTCAGGGACGTTATAGTTAGAAATTAGCATTTAAAAAACCTTTGAAATTCACTGAAAAAACCATAGGTTTCAGGGACGTTATAGTGAGAAATTATCATTTAAAAAACCTTAGAAATTCACTGAAAAAACCATAGGTTTCAGGCACGTTATAGTAAGAAATTAGCATTTAAAAAACCTTAGAATTTCACTCAAAAAACCACAGGTTTCAGGGACGTTATAGTTAGTTGGACATTTCACTTGTACAAAACCAGAGAAATTCTGCCGTTATAGTTAGTTCAGCTAACTATAACTCACGCCCCCGCAATGCACTGCTGATGACGTCACATATTACATAATTCATGACATGGTCAGTGACATCACTGATGACATCACTGATGACATCTCAAATGACATCACTGAGACATCATCCAGTGACTGTGTATTTCTGTAAAGTTTAAATATGTTTTATATATATATAGGCCAAGGTGTATTGAAGAATAAGTGGGTGTATAAGTGTTTGAATGGATGATTTTGTAGGTGCGTGACTGACTGTATAAGTGAGTGATTAAATGTGTCTTACTGAATGCATGGGTTGGGGTACCCCTGTGATTGGCATGACCTCCTCTGTAAGGCCATAGTATATAATAGGGCAGGGGGATTAAAACTACCTCTAAGTCAGAGGTGCAGAAAATGCTTCTTTAAATAGTAGTCGCTTTTGCAGAGTGGTGGAGAAAGGGTGCTGGGCCTCCGACCAGCGCTCAGGAATTCCATTGCGTAGGACTTACAGGAAGTACCAGGAGGGCTTCTTGGCCCCCAAACTCCCTCAGGAGTAAATTGGACTTCATCCCCCATCCCGTATTCTGCCAGGAGGCGCATTTGCAGAGTGGTGGAGAAAGGGGGGCATGGCCTCCGAAGACGTCTTAGCAATCCCACTGTGTGGGACTTACTGGAGGTAACAAGAGGGGTAGTTGACCCTCAAGGACATCCTTGGGGCCAACTACCCCTCCTATTACCTCCAGTAAGTCCCACACACCAGCATTGGTAAGTACTCGTAGCAGGCCACGACCCCTTTGCCCACCACTCTACAAACACGCTCCCTGGCACACTCTTGGATGGGGATTGAAGTCCCCTTCGCTGCTGGGGGTCCTTTAGGGGCCAACTAGCCTACCTCTTACCTCCAGTAAGCCCCACACAGTGGGATTGCTGAGACACAAGAGGACCTCCTCGCACCACCAGCAGTGCACCAAGAGGCGCGTTTGCAGAGTGGTGTAAAAAGGGGCATGGCTCGGACCACCTCTCTGCAATGCAGCTCTGTGGTGCATATTGGAGGTACCTAATGGGCTAGTTGCCCCCCAGGGACCCTCAGTATTCAAGGGGAATTAATTCCCCAACTAACAACGCACCAGGGGGCGCGTTTGCAGAGTGGTGGAGAAAGGGGGCGTGGCCTCTGGCGAGATGGCAAGTTTTTTTTTTTTACAAGGGGGGCTGTGTGGCCCCCCTTTGACTACTATTTTTTGGGCCCTGGGGACCCCATCCCCCAGGACCTGACCCCTTTTTTTTTAAACAAAAAAAAGAATGGGAAGTGGGCCCCCCTCCCGAGGCCACTTTTGGCCCCGGGGACCCCATCCCCCGGGGCATGGCCTCTTTTTTTATTAACTAATTATAGGGAAGGGGGGCCGCGTGGCCCCCCTTCCCTGGGCCACTATTGGCCCCGGGGACCCCATCCCCCGGGGCTTGGCCATTATAAAAATCATTTTTAATCGAGGAGGGGGGCCGCGCGGCCCCCTCCCAAGGCCTATTCCGGCCCGGGGACCCCATCCCCCGGGCCCCGGCCATTTTTTTTTTAAATTAAAGAGGAGGGGGGCCGCGTGGCCCTCCTCCCGGGCCACTCCTGGCCCCGGGGACCCCATCCCCCGGGGCCGGCCCTTTGCGTTGGGGACTGTGGGGGGAGCCCCAATGCCCCCACGGTCCCGCCAGCTCCCCGTCTCCTGCGGGAGCCGGCATTGCTTTTGAGCAAGGGGAGCTGTTAACATGCAGCTCCCCTTGCTCAAAGGCAATTCTGCTTTGCTTCATTGAAGCGAGAGCAGGTTTTCCTGCTCTCGCTTCAATGCAGAGTTTGCTATGACAGGGCAGGAGCCGCACGGCTCCCGCCCTGCCATAACAAACAGCAATGTTCCGGGGGTGGGCACCCTGGGACATTGCAGGAGCCGGCCCTGGGAGGTGGCGGTCCCCAGGGCCATCAAGGGCTCCAGGAGGGGGGCCGTGCGGCCCCCCTCCCAAGTCTTTAAAGCCAAGGCCCAAGGCTACGGACCCCCGCATTTTTAATGAGTATATGCCCCGGGGAGGTGGTGGTCCCCGGGGCGTGGGGGGGGGCTCTTTCCCCCCACACATCTTCTTTTTTTAAAACAGAGCCCCAGGGAGGTGGCGGTCCCCGGGGCTGTGGGGGGGCCACGTGCTTTCGCGTTTCATTATCAAAGAACCGGGGAGGTGGTGGTCCCCGGGGCAGCATGGGGGGATTGGGCCCCCCCACCCATTTATTTTTGAAGCCCCGGGGGGGTGGTGGTCCCAGGGGCTGCGGGGGGCTGCGGTGCACCCCACATACAATTAAATAAGCCCTGGGAAGGTGGCGGTCCCCGCAAATTAATTGTTGAGTGCCCCCGGTACCTGGCCCACCCGGGGGCTTTCAAAAATGAAGCGCGGGAGCCCGCGCTTCGTTTTTTTAAATTTTCTCGGCCGGATTCGCAACCCCAGCGCGAATTCGACCGATTTTATTTTTTTTAATGCTTTTTTTGGCCCTGGGGGTCCTTGTGGGACCCACTGAGCAGGCCTATGGGGTCAGGGTGTTTGTACCCTGCCCCCTTTTCTTGTTTTTCACCTTTTAATTTACTCTTTTCTTGTGACTCGGTTACCGAGTCACAAGATGGCTGCCAACACTTCCTGGTTTGGAGTGTTGGCAGCCAATCAGAGTGAAGCTCATGCCCGGGAGGGTTTGAGACTCCTCCTTGGTGCTCAGATATCGATATTTTTCTTTTTTTAATTTCTCTGAACTACTGAACGGATTTACACCATTTAAAAAAAAGGTCGCTTTATGAACCAAGATCTACCTTTTTGCCAAATTTGGTGTAATTCCATTCAGCAGTTCGGGCTGTAGCTGTGTCTAAAATTTCCTATGGAAATTAACATGGGAAAACGCGTTTTGGGACCCCCCTTTTTTCTCGGCCCCCGCTTGACAAATAACCCGAAACTTTTAAGACAGGAGCTGACCGGAGCGCCCCATTAGTTTTGAAATATTTGTGAAGATTCGTCAACCGGCGCCAAAGATATTGGCAAAAGAAAAAACGCTTTTTTAATAGAAACGAGGTCCTAACTATAACTACCTACTGGTGACCGCCAGTAGGTAATATATATATATATATAGATATACACTTTAATATACACTATAAAAGAAGAGCAGGCATACTCTGAAAGAGGAGCTGCCGAAAGAATTAGACAAACAATGGAGATCACATTTTAAATTATAAACAATGGGTTTCAAACATTATCAAAATGCATATTCAGAATCTCAACCATTATCTCTTCCATTCTCAATCTTTTCAAAGATTATTTTTATCTTTTACATGGCCAGGCTTAGATGTGGGTAGTAATACAAATGAAGTGGGCATTGCAAACTTTGAAAATTAATAAAGTGCCATGGCAGCTCATAAATGAATCAACCCATGTTTTGTGCTTACAATTTGACCTCAGAGGAGATAATGATCTCTAACAAGGAGGAATTGTACATTTTATTTTTATCAAAAGAGCAAGTACAGAGTGCTCCATTCTCTGTTGCAGAAGATCCATGTCTTATATGGCTCCAGCATGGAATAATCTCCTTGACAATTGCTACTTTCCATTTCTATGAATGAAAAAAACATAGGGGCTCATTACGATGGCGGACAGACTTAAGTCCATCCGCCATCGTCACGGGACTTGGGACCGGCCGCCTATATGGCCGTGGTCCCGCCCATGGAATTACAATGCGACCGCCACGGTGGTGGTCGCAATGGGCAAGTTTACCATTGCGGCGGGTGTTGCAGGCTGCAACACCCGCTGCAATGGTGAAAATGCAGGTTTTGCATTTCCCTGCATTACATGGCAGGCACCATATGGTGCCTGCCACATGGTGCAGGGAAATGTAGGGGGGCACCTCCAAGTGCAGAAGAAAAGTGCCCCTGCTGAAGGGGGGCCCGCAACCGGCCCCCGATGTCAATCTCCGCCAGCCTTTGAATGACATGTGAATTCCATTCAAGGCTGGCGTAGATGAACCATCCTAATATGGGGGACAGTGCCTGCTATGCACCGCCACCATTGTAGATATGCTTTCCGGGTCCGACAGGCAATCGTAACAATTGCCTGTGTCGGACCCGTGGTGGACAGACTGCCCGACCGCCAGCAAACCACCCGCCATCCTAATTTGGCGGGCAGAGAATGGCTGCATTTTGGCGGTGAATCTGCCACCGGCAGGCTGGCGGTGGCAGATTCACCGTTTTCGTAATGAGCCCCATAGATCTTTGGGTTAGTGTGAAAAAAACACATTGTCTGAAAATAACATATTGGGGCCGATTCCGATCTCGGCCGGTAGGGCTCCGAATCGGATTCGGCTTTACCGGATCCGATTCGGAGCCCTGTTTCCCGACCGAACCGTACGCGGGTCCGGCCGAGCGAGTACGATGCGAAATCGCCGACCGACTTGTCCGGGCGTCCCGACCGCTCCGACCGACTCGCTCCCGGCTCGAACCGCTCCGACCGACTCGCTCGGACTCGACTCGCACCGCGCAATGGAGACGTTTCCCGGCCGGGTAAGTACGATGCGCGCGCCGCGAGCAGTCCGACCGAGCCGCGCACTCCGGCTCGTAAGAGCTGTCGGAGCCGTACTTTGGGGGTCCGTGTCGGACCCCCTGTACGCGTAGCCGCGCGAGTCGCACACAGGGGGGACCCATGGGTCCCCCTACCTGTGCGTGTACGGCGCGAATCGCTTTGCCGCGTACCCGCTGTAGGGGCGCCCTTGTCCGACTCGCACCCATTGAGTCAATGGGAGCCCGCGTACGCGTTGTACGACCGGCTCCCATTGACTTCAATGGGAGTCCGACCGACTCGAGTCCGATAACATACGGACGCATCGTACTCGTTCGGTCGGACTGCACGGGTCCGATTCGGTCGGAAATCTCTCCGGGTCCGGCTCGGTCGGAGAAATTTCCGGCCCGAATCGGAATCGACCCCATTGTCTTTCATCAACACATCTGGAAATTTCTTTTTGAGCTATGCTGCTGTACAAAAGACAATCACATTCATTAGCACATCTGCAAGCACCAAGCCATTAAAATGTTCACCCCTTTGTTATTCTATCACTTTGCATGGCACTTGTAAACCTTTGAAAACCAGCCTTTCTTGCAGCATTACTTGCAGCACCTGCTTCCGTCATGCTTATCATATGCTCCCAGGAAATGATTCCTATATAATTAGAACAAAGGAAAGTTTCTGTGGGTTAACTCCAGGTTTCATCTATACATTGACTGTTAAAAAAGCAGTGAAATGTTGTGGTATTATATTCTATCCTCCCCTAAAGAAACTGTTTAAAATGTATACATAATAATTACAAGTTTTGATAAATTAACTAAAGTTGTTGCAATTCTGACACTGGAAGAGGTGTATTCAACCTGTGCAGCAGAAATATTTGCCCTGCAAACAGCACGGTATGCGTCTGAAATCCAACAGCTTCTGCAGTCTCAGTTCCCAACACATTTTGCAGATTTTTCGCACACCATCTTCCATGCCTTAACCCCGTAAGTGGAGCTGATGGCCTCACTGCCTCCCCAGTGCCGCTGTCAGTCACTGACTGACAGTGGAGAGGGTTAGAAAGACTCCTCTGGTGCTTTGCACCTGAGGGTTTCCTTTTTTTCCCCACAGCTCAGGTAGCTCAGAAAGAGCCTCCTGAGCAGCTTGAGTGTTTTCTTTTTAGGGCACGCTGACATCATTAGTTCTGAAAGTGAAAGTAAAATGAGCAGATGGGAGTGTTCTACTTTCACTGAATCAGGGCTCTGGGCCATTTCCCAGCCCCTCCTAGCGCCAATTCTCTTAGGAGCGATATTGTTGGAAAACAGAGAATTTCCCCTTTCCAATGGTACATCTGCCCTGGGTGTAGTAATTTTGTGGATTCCTGAAGATTCCATCACAGAAATGTAAGGAAAATGTGTGTTGAAGGTTTGAAGGGCATTGTGGGTACAAAAACCTAATTGGATCTACGGAAGGCACACCACCCTGGAATCCCCCGGTTGTCTAGTTATCAAAAATGTCTGTGGTTTGTAGGTTTGAATGTCTGTGTTTCCAGATCGGTGTCATTTTGCAGAATGTCCTAGTTTTTTGAGAGATTTATGGCAATTTCACCATCATCTACATCTGGAGAAAAGTCATGAATTTGAGCAGAAATCCACAATCTGAAAATGCTTGGTCTCTTCCATGATATTACAGAGAAGTCATCCTTGTTTTCAAAATAAAGTGAATCTTATATACATCTTTTGAATCAACTTTGTACTTTTTCGTCCCTCTTCGCTTAAACTTAGGACTAATTGAACTCAGCTGCAGTTGATGAAAATGTAAATAAAAAATAGTCTAGTTTTTTCATTTATCCTTGTGCATAAATAGATACATATATATTCATAGTATAGATCTCATTATCATTCTGGGTATGTTATCATTATCATATGTTTTCTTTTCTAAGTATTCCCCTTTTGAAATATACATGCTAATTTATTCAGGTGTATGTTTCAAACATAAATGCACATTTATTAACATCATTATTCATTGCAATGTGATAATTTAGCCTGCTTGAATATATATATATTCTTTTCTGGATGGTCGTGAATTGCCTTTCCAGTGATTGATTTTAAAAATGAACAAAAGTTCATAGAAACTGATAACACAACTTCTCACGCATTGTTTAAAACAATAAGCAAAGTTTCACAGAATGTAAGTTAGTGAACGGCTAGAATCGCTTACTATTAATTGTTCATATTGAAAATGTTCAACAATTTTCAGCAGAATATATAAACTAGAGCAGAGTGTTATAGAATTAAGAAAAAGACTATCTTACTAGGGGACTTGAGACAGAGTCATACAGAGCTGTAATTATCTTTCCTTGCTGAAGACTGTGAAGAAGGCACATCCAGCCTTAAGACAGCTTATCTGCCAGCTTGCAGATGCAGACAAGGACAGCCATGGCTGTTTCTTCGCTGAACATTGATTCTATTGTTCATAAAGGTATGCAGGTCTTATCCATCTATGAAACTCAAAGTATGTGTCTTTTGGTGCTAAGTTTAGCTTAGTTGGCTGAGAGAAAGGTGGGGTTGGTGTTACTGATCAAAAGGAACTTTATGAAACCATCATAATGTTACAATATTTTTACTGCTCTACCTCTTGCTACTTATCAATCTTTTTTTTAATAGTTACTATTCACATTGTGTGCACTAGGATAGGATTTTGATAAATTGTGAAAATATATTTCTTGCTTCCTAGTGTTTGTGAGTGTGCCCATGCTATCCTCCGCCATGGTGTGCTTTGGGGTTGCAAGCTTCCTGCTAGGGGCCATAAGAGCTAGGAAGAAGATGTCCCTGCAGTAGTCATGCAACATTTATTTAAACATGGCTACCGCATCATATGCACTCCAGAGTATTTTTTTTTTTAATCATGTGGGCCCTTATTAACAAATCATATCTATGGCATTTTACCTGTTGTATTTTTATGAGCGTCATGGTATTTGTTGTTTGATTCTCCGTAATGAGTTTTAACTGTTAAGTGATTTACCTTAGGACACACAACACTTGTATGATGGGCTATGTACAATTTATTTTTCTGAATGTATTGATTGCTTTTTTAAAGTCTCTTAGAATGTTTTTAACTGTCTGCTTTTATCATGGCTTTTATTAGCCGAAAAAATTATTTTTGACTTGACTTGACTTGAGTGTGCCCATTCATGATGAAAGAGGGTTTGGGTTCCACTAATTATCCCTGTGAAATCTCACAAGACTGATCGTTACCTAGAAAACATCTGACTCAAGGAGCGCTCAGTGAGTTGAAGGATGGTTTCACTTCAGCAGTTGTTCTGTAAGGGGTTGGCATAGTTACTAAATCCTTAGTACTATAGGTTCTAGAGAACCCATTTCCAGGTCATGGTCTTGAAAGGAATCCAGAAAATGTATCAATTTGTTTTGAATTCTTAACATGTTTGAAAATAAGTGTTACTGTTTTATTTAAGAGCGCACCCCTCACAAACATGCAAAAGGAATGCTCACTATGAAAACAAACAGTTTTAAAAATGTTTTAATATGTTTTCCCCAGATCATAAAAATTACCTTAAATAACTTTAAAAAAAACAAAATTCAGTCCGCCTGGTAAATAGCATGTATATACTTATTTGGATCATACTGTGAATAAGTAGTTGCTTGCAATGCAAACCTTGATATTTGAGATGGGAAAATTCTTCTTTTCAAGTTGTCTTCTGCATTCACCAAATAGTCTTAGTCACATACTGAAAATAGTGTGCATCATGCACTACAATAGAAACACTCCTTTGGAGGTGGAAGAATACACCAAGCAACCACTAGGATGAGGTGATGGAAGTATACTTCTCTGGGCTGTTCCAATATGTGACTGACAACATCAATCAATCAATCTATATGTATATAGTGCGGCCTATCACCCCTGGGGGTGCCCAGGCACTGAGGTCCCATGGGCCTTAGTCGAAGAGCCAGGTCTTGAGTGCCTTCCTGAAGTCGGCGAGTGAAGGTGAGGTTTGAAGGTGGAGGAGGAGGTCGTTCCAGGACTTGAGGCGAGATAGGAGAAGGAACCAGCCGCGGTCCAGTGGGGGGATGGTGGGGCCGGGTTGGGGGATTCCGATGGACGATAACGAGGGAAAATGTATTATTTATTTAATTTTCCCTCCGCATTGTCCCTCTAAGTCCCAACCCACCCGGCCCCACTGCTGTTAACTACACGGACCACTGCTGGAAGGAACAACCTCCACTACGGCTCTGGCAGAAGCGGGGAATGTGTGCGAGGGCGACGGAGGTGGAGTGGAGTTCTCTGGTGGGTTGGTGGAAAGTCAGTCGGTGGTTGATGTAGGTAGGTCCGATGTTGTAGGGGGCTTTGTAGGCGTGGGTTAGCAGCTTGAACTGGCATATCTTCTGGACGGGGAGCCAGTGGAGACTTCTGAGGTGGGGGGTGATGCTGGTCCTTTTGGGGAGGTTGAGGTTGAGTCTGGCTGCTGTATTCTGTATTGTCTGGAGTCACTTGAGAAGTTGGGCGTTGGTTTCAGCGTAGTCAAGTCGACTGATGACGAAGGCTTGAGTGACTGTTTTCCTGGTGTTGAGGGGGTATATCTGAAGATCTTTTGGAGCATGAAGAGTGTGGAAGCAGGAGAAGGATACTGCGCTGACCTGGCGCTTCATGGTGAGTTCACTGTCCAGGATGATGCCTAAGATGCGGGAGTGGTCTGTGGGGTTGGTGAGGGTCCGAGTGCGTTGGGCCACCATGTGTCATTCCATGGTGAGGTGTTCCTCCCATAGATGAGTACTTCCATCTTGTCCATGCTCAGCTTCAGGCAGTTAGACCTCATCCAGTTGGCGACGTTGGTCATGGCGTTCCAGAAGTTGGATCTGGTGGCGGCGGGCCCTCAGTAAGAGAGAGAGGATGAGCTGGGTGTTGTCCGAGTATGAGATGATGTTGTGTCCGTGGGTGTGCATGATGCCGGCCAGCAGAGTCATGTTGGTGTTGAAGAGGGTGGAGCTGAGGGAGGAGCCTTTGGGGACACTGCAGATGATGCTCTTGGTCTCGGAGGTCAAGGGAAGAAGGAGGACTCTCTGCATGCGTCCTGTGAAGAAGGAGGTGATCGACTTGAGGATTTTTCCACGAATGCTGATGTGGTGGAGTCTGGTGATGAGGGTGTGGTGCTAAACGGTGTCAAAGGCCGCTGAGAAGTCGAGGAGGATCAGGGCAGCTGGCTCACCTCGGTCGAGGAGGGATCTGATGTGGTCAGTTGCAGCGATCAAAGCAGTCTCGGTGCTGTGGTTGGACTGGAAGCCAGATTGGGAGGCGCTGAGTAGGTTGTTTTCTTTCAGGTGTTCGCTGAGCTGGGAAGGGGAGCAGCTAGATGGAGCAAATCAGTGGGAAAAGGAGGCTGACATATTCAACAAATGCAGGAGAATGATAGCCTAGCCTACAGGTAAAAAATGGATAGTGGACTATATTAAAATATAATAAAAATATAGACTAATGTCTGTGAGAAATCAGGTTGTTGGTTGAGTGGAGTGTTAACCCTGCTCAAACAACAGCCACAATCCCTATACTAGTTATAAAAGAATGATTAGGAATACCTTTGGGTCCTGTGGCCACTTGGTTACTTGGAACCAGTAATAAACTTTGACATCGAGGGCTACAAGGCAAGCTAAAGTCTGTTATGCTCAATCCTTAATCAATTGATCAGGATTTCAATATGCATCTTTTCGGATTTTTATATATACTACACTTTACAAAATCAATTGCATGTGTTATATGTCATAGCAGCTAAGATTGTAATAAATATTAATTTACCATGCCGTCTTAAAACTATTTCTGTGACGAACTTGGTTCCCAATAGCTTATTGCAGGAGATTGGGTTACTTGTTGACGGAGGTGAAACCCTACTCAAGCAGCAACCACAATCTGTCATGGTGAACCACAAAAATCACTAAATTAACCTATGCTTAACAGTCTGGTAGCTTGGCACAAAAGCAGTCAGGCTTAACTTAGAGGCAATGTGTAAAGTATTTATGCAGCATACAAACAATAATAAATTGAAAACACAACAGAAAAGATATCTCCCACCAATTTAGAAAAATAGAGTAAAGTTTGATAAAGTATTTGACACCAAAATGACAAAAATCCAATTAGTAGAAGCGGAGTTATGAATTTAAGGTAAAAACTAGCTCTTAAAAGATCAAAGCACCAACAGCGGACATTTAGTCATGGTAGACCAGGTCGAAGTCGAAAAATATGGTCAACGGGATGGAGCGCAGGTCAGACACAAGAAGTGCATTGGGCCTGGTCAGTGCTTATCTTCGGAGTAGAAGAAATGTCAACAAAAATTGTCTGAGAAGGTAACGTTTGAGCGGGGAAAGGCTGCAGGCAGTGTCCAAGGAGGAGGCATTGTCGGCGGGGAGCAGCTGGATAAAGTTGCGGTGAAGATTTCTACATTCAGACTTAGTCTCTTTTTTGGAAGTCAAAAATCTCCAGTGGGATGAAGCTGCTAGCTGTAGTCGACAAGGGCTCCCTAAGGCTGGATACCCCTTCTACGAAGGACCGCTGAACGGGATTTGCTGCTACAGAGAAGAACGAAGCGGGAGCTGCTGTGAAGTCAGGCCAACCAGAAATGCACCCTGGGCAGCTTGACGAGCAGGTAGGTCCCGGTTTCCTCTCGGTTCTCAGAGCACTTTTAAGCCAAAAACTTTCAAAGTCCTAAGTTTTGGATTTTGGCCATCTGGGTACTTGACCACCACTTGCAAGGGTCCGGGACTGGAGAGGCACCACTTGTGGATCAGGACTCACTCAGGCTGGGTCCAGATGGTTGGATACTTTTCAGTCCCTAAGGCTCTGATCAGGACAGAGGCCAGCCACATATCCCTTGGAGTCACTCTGATAGCCGTGGGTTCAAAAAGTGGAACTGGGCTCAAGCAGCATGGCAGGTCTCTGAGTGTTCAAGGCAGTCTCCAGGCAGCAGAGCAGTCCTTCCAAGTGCAGCAAAGCAATCTTTCGAAGTACACAGCCCACCACAGCAGCAAGCAGTCCTCTGAGAGTCCTTTTGCAGGTCCAGAAAGTGAACTGAAGTGCGGGTCTGAAGGTCCTATTTATATACCTGGGGCCTTCTTAAAAGTAGGAGAAATTCTTAGAGAATTCTCTTTGAAGTGCTTGGAGTTTCCTGCCTCCCCTGCCCTGGCTTCAGCTTTACTACATAAACAATGAGGAAGTGTTAAGTCATTTGTGTAAAGGCAGGGCACAGCCTATTCAGCTGCAAGTGGAGCTGTGTCCAGCTCCGACCCTCTATCCTGCTAGTGACACACCTAATCCCTCTATTGTGTGGCTGACTGGGAGGATGAAACAAAGTCGAACGGCCAACTACACCCAGTCATGTGACCCAGGAAGAGGCTGCAGGTGCAAAATAGTTAGGGCATGAAAATACCAACTTTTTAAAAGTGCCATTTTCAAAATTGTGACTTACCATTAAAGAGGTACATGAATTACAATTTCTTAGACACCAGACATTAATTTCCTGCCTGCTCCTAAACAAAGGTTAGCATGTATTAAATGTAATAAGTCAACACAATGTTATCCTATGGGAGAGGTAGTCCTCACAGTAGTGAAAAACAAGGTTAATATTTTTTCACTACTATGACATGAAAAACTGAAAAGTACGCGTCCAACCTTTTAACTACAATGCACCCTTACAATACAAAGGCTGTTTAGGGCCTACCCTCAGGGTTACACATGTATTAACAAGTATTGACAAAGCATATAGGTTTTGTCTATGGAAAATCTGCGAAATCTGGAAAAAAAGCGCTATGTGACGTGGCCAGATTTGACTGCGTCATAGCATTTCTATTTACTATAAGTTGTGTTCCACAACAGCTCAACTGCAGTTCAACATGCAAAAAAACATTGACAAAGCTAATAGATTTTGCATAGGCAAAACCTATTGGCTTTGCCAATGTTTTTTTCATGGGCTGTATAACTGCACAGACACATGCTAAATGAATAGGCAAGAAACATAAAAATAAGCTACAAAAAGTACGTTCACCTTCCGCAAAATAACTGGTGAATTACATAATCTCTACCAACAGGTTAACACATTCTTCCCTTTCTAAAATGTTTCCCACTCGCTATATTTACAGCCACAGGTTGTCCATATGATGCTACACCGAGGAGGAGGATGAGGAACTCAGCCCGTTTCAGAGAGTCAACCCGCAGAAAACAAGACGATATTAGCATTTTGCAAGCCACAACGTTTTGCAGCGTAATGCTGCATGCAGCTGCCCTGTTCCCCCTAGTTGATTCTTATGCAAAAAGAAATTAACTGACAACAAGCACAGCTCTAGGAGTGGGGAGGGATGTGGCAAAATAGTTGAGAGAACATGCTCCAAATCTGAGCGTTCTGAGGGGCCGATTTACAATTCCTGGCGCATCCCTGCAAATCAGCAGGGATGCGCCAGGAAACTTACGACACGCATCACCATCCTTGCGCCACCACTGATGCGCCGCATTTACAATGCGGCGCATCATGGCGCTAGGAAATGCAGATGCGTGTCGCATCTGCCGTCGTAACGTTGGCGCAGTGCTGGAGTTGTGTCGCGGGCGCGACGCAACTCCAGCACTGTGCCGACCCGGCCTATCTTGCACATGGTGCGTCACACCTTACGCCTGCTTCATGCAGGCGCAAGGTTTAGACGCACCGGGTCGAGAAAGTGACTGAGTGAAATCTAGTAGATTTCACTCAGCCACTTTTGCGAGGCGTTCCTGCGCCGGAACGCCCCCTGCTCCGGAACGCCCACATGAAACCTGACGCAGGTTTCATGTGGCGCAGGGCTTTACAACGTGACGCATCTCCCTAGATGCGTCACGTTGTAAATACCCCGCAGCATGGCGCTGGCTTTACGCCGCTGTTGCGTCACAGAAGTGACGCAACGGCGGCGCTAAAGTGGCGCAAGGGGCTTGTAAATCTGCCCCTGTGTATCCGGTGAATGCCCCCCCCCAAAAAAGCACATAGATGCAGCATAAACCTAGAAGGCAAAAACAGGGCAAAGCTGTCTCTGTCACAGACACTTCCTGCATGTTCTGTGCAGCTCTGACAATGGCCATGTATTCGCCACACACATTCCATGCACACTGCCCTGTGCAAGCCCTCACCTCTGTGTGACATAGCCATGGTCTGCAAAGGCCCCTTCTAGCCAGCAGCATCGACCAACACCCTGCTACCTGCCTTGTTGTACGTAAACATTGAGGGGCAGATTTACAAGCCCCTGCGCCACCAGTACGTCACTTTTCGTGACGTACTGGTGGCGCAGAAGCTCTCGATATTTACAAGGAGAGGAAAAGCCACCATGCGTGACTTTTCCTCTCCTTGTAAATACCGTCCTTCACACGCAGCACTTTGCGTTGAAGGGGCGTTCCATGGGTGTTGCTGTGGGTGTTCCCACGCAACACCCATGGAACAAGACACATCTCCAGATTTACGAGAAATCGTAACTCTGGAGATGCGTGTGAATGCTACGCCACCCTAGAGGTGGCGTAGCGAGGCGCACCGAGGAGAAATGTTTTCATTTCTCCTCGTTTTTCTCTTTCAATGCGTGCTGCATTCTGCAGCACGCATTGAAAGAGGAAAAGCCTGTACTGATTGTTTTTGTGCAGAAAGGTGCCCCTTCCTGCACAAAAACAATCTCCCCATGGCGCAGGCACCCTTGCACCATGGTGCAAGGGTGCCTGCGCCGGCGCTTGGCAGCTGTTTGTGCGCCAGCGCAGGGAAGACACAGGAATGCGACATATTCTTGTAAATATGTCGCATTCCTGTGCTCTGAAAGTGCCGCAGCGTGGCGCAGCCAAAGGGCTTGCAGCGCCACGCTGCGGCACTTTCTTGTAGATCTGCCCCTGAGAACCCAGCGGGAGAAGCGATGTGATAATCATCAGGGCAAGGAACTGGTTTCCATTTCATTTGGAAATAAAAATAAAGAAATTAATTATTTTTTTCATTTTGTTTAAGGAATGTTGCACAGTGGCGCTGGCTTCTGTTCAACACGGCTTAAAGTTTAAAAAACAGAGCTATGACCCGGGCAGCCGTGACCGCATCATAGTGTTTTTCTTTTTTTTTTAACATTACGGCATGCTGCACCACAGCAGCTAGCACTGCAGTGTGACATGTCTAAAAATCATTGACAAAACCAATAGATTCCGTAGAGGCGAAACCTATTGGCTTTGCCAATGTCTTTTGTATTTTGCAGTTTTATGTAGCGCGAATTCCACCCGAAGGTATTGGAACGATTTACTAGAGCACCAGTTACATTACACACCGTCGCATTCATTTATTCTTATAGGCACGGGGCGATTAAGTGATTCGCCCAGAATCACAGAATGTTAGAGAGATGACAAGACTCGAACCCTGGGGCATATTAGCAAGGGCACTATCGCCGCTTTAGCGGCACTTTTTGCCGCTAAAGCGGCGATATTTTTATCGCCCTATCAGCAAACTGTCTCTAACAGCAGTTAGCGACAGTTTTCGGGCATTAGCGCCCGTTTTTTTACCGCTTTGCATGTCAGCGATATTTATCGCTAATGACATGCAAAGTGGGCGTTCCTCACTAAAAATACACGCAGACAGTCGCAAACACAACTTCACACTATTAGCAAGGCCCGCGAAGCGATAAAAAAATGTGCGTTAACCCCGATTAGCGCTCGATTTTAACACCTGCTAGAAACCTGACTTAGCCATTATAGTCTATGGGAGGTGGATTCTACGGTTAAGTCCCCACCTGCCTATTAGCGAGTTTTTCCTTAGCGATGGGAATTTATCGCAAGGAATTCTCGCGCTAATGCTGGGAATCGCCGCTATCGCTGGATTCGTATCGCATTGGAGATAAAACGTTGCTAATAACGCGTTATCTCCGCAAACGAATCCAGCGATAAAAAAACCACGCTAAGCGTGGTTTGCGTTAATTAACGCACGCTGTTGGTAATAGGCCCCCTGTTTCCCGATTCTAAGGAGGCAGCTATGACCGTAAAACCAAAACCTCTCACTTTCTGCACCTGGTGTGATTTGGAGTTAAATTGCACTTATGTTTCGGAGACTTGGTCGTTTTTACACTCACCCAAAGGAAAAGTGAGAACTGCACGTTTTTGCAGTTCTTTATATTACTAAAAAAAAAGCCAGACTTACGGAAGATTTTCAAAAGCCTGTGACGGTGTAATCGCATTTCATACCTCACATGAATATGCACAAACACAGACATCTAGCTGTAAAGTCACACCTAGATCTCTTCCCCGGGCAGGCATCCAGTTCAAACTGTACCCACAAAGCAAGGATTTGATAAAACCGAGTCCTGTGCAAACAATGTGTAAGCTTTTGCTCTTAGAACGAGGCCGGGCTCTGGTTACAAAGCAAACGTGTTCTTAAAAGTGTGTGTTGGCTAAGCACACCAATAAGTGATGTCAGATAAACAACGAAGCGAAAAGCAGTGACTGTTTGAGGTGGGGGGAATCTGTGGGTGATGCACCAATACAACGGGAGGTGCGAGTTAGCAATTAGCAACGGGAGGAGGGCGCAACACTCGGTGTAAAAGAAAGAACAAAGCACGACCCTCAGTATAGAAAAGTAACAAACAGCTTACTAAGCTAAACGCTCAGTCTAAAAATATGCAGAGATCTCGGACCCAAAAAAAGAAATGTTCAAAATATTCCAGAAAGTATTTAAATTAGTAAGAAGCACAGCAGCACACATCACATGCAGTTGGCCAACATGCTTGTTCATAAAGAAAAAAGTAGGTTGAAAAAAGCTGATGAAAAGTTAAAAAGGAGTCTTAGGCCAAGCTCCACCAATTAGAAAAACACACAAAGAATAACAACAAGCATTGGCATAGCCAATAGGTCTCGCTTTTGGGACCTTCTAAGTGTTTAGCCATGCAACAGTTGGTGTTGTTGCACCAAGGATATTGTGCTGCTTAACTAAATACTTATAAGGTCCCAAAAGCGAGACCTTTTGGCTATGCCAATGCTTGGATGCAAGGCGGAGGGGAGAAGGGTGCATGGTGGAGGGGAGAAGGGTGCATGGCGGAGGGGAGAAGGGTGCAAGGCGGAGGGGAGAAGGGTGCAAGGCAGAGGGGAGAAGGGTGCAAGGCAGAGGGGAGAAGGGGGCAAGGCAGAGAAGGGTGCAAGGCGGAGGTGGAGAAGGGTACAAGGCGGAAGGGGAGAAGGGTGCAAGGCAGATGTGGAGAAGGGTGCAAGGCAGATGTGGAGAAGGGTGCAAGGCAGAGGGGGAGAAGGGTGCAAGGCGGAGGGGGAGAAGGGTGCAAAGCGGAGGGGGAGAAGGGTGCAAGGTGGAGAAGGGTGCAAGGTGGAAGGGGAGAAGGGTGCAAGGCAGAGGGGGAGAAGGGTGCAAGGCGGAGGGGGAGAAGGGTGCAAGGCAGACGTGGAGAAGGGTGCAAGGCAGAGGGGTAGAAGGGTGCAGCACCAGGCCTGTCAGCAGTTTTTACGGACCCCTATACAAACAACTATGCAGGGCCCCAAGTCACAAGCGCCTGTTTCGAAGTTTAAAAATAAAGTGTTATTTTTGGAAAGAGAAAACAAAGTAGCTCCAGTCTCCGCCACCAACTAATGATTCCAAATGCAGGTCTCACTAGGGAAGTAGCCGATCCCGAGGTGGCGGGGGCCCGAGGGGCGGCCGCACAGGGCTAAAGTCAGAGGGGCCCTTATGAGGGCAGGAACTTCTGCTGGTAGCGAGAGGAGGGGGGCGGGGGTGCACAGCGAGGGATACAGGTGAGTGGGGGGGAGAGTGTGGAGGGATAGAAGGGACAGAAGGTGAGAAGGGGGTGAGAGTGGGCGCGAAAGGAGGGAGGGCGCAGAGAGATTCAAAAGGGGGCTCTGGTGAAAAGGGGCGAGCAGGAGGGTTTCAAGGTGGGGAGGGGTGAATGTAGCAGAGAGAGGAAGAGAAACAGGAGACAGGTGTGACAGGGGGAATGCGACACAGAGAGTGATTCAGGTGAGATGGGTGTATTGTAGTGGGGAGTGGAGGTAGCAAAACGAAGTAAAGAGAGGAGCCAGGTGAGTAAGAGAGATGTAAATATATTAGAAAAAGAAGGCATTAGGGAGCGAGAGAGAGAGAGAGAGAGACAGGGATGGGGCTTGTGAAAAGGGGAGACGCGAGAGAAAGTGACTGAGGATGAAACCGATGCAGACAGGGAGTGAGACAGTGAGCAGGTGGGTAAATGAGGTATGGGGGAAGAAGGAAGTGGGTGAGCGAAAGGCCTTGGAGAGATATCGAGGAACGAGGAAAAAGAGAGGCCAGAGGGAGCCTATGTGACTGGAAGGAAGAGGCCGGGTGTGCAGAGAGGCCGCGAGAAGGGGGTGCAGGGCGAGATGAGAGCGGGTCAGCAGCGGGGAAACAGGTGGGGGCGAAGGGGAACAGGAATATATAGAGGCGGACAAGGGGAGGCCGACGAGCATGAGAGAAGGGGAGATCAGAGGGGCGAGGAGGCGAAAGAGAGGGGGCTAAGTGAGTGGGTGAAATGGTGAGAAGGTGGAAGGGGAAGCGGCGAAAAGGAGAACAGGTGGAAAAAAAAGGAGCTCAAGGAAATCTGATGCTGGAGGGGAAAGAACGACAGAAACAAGCATTGGCCGCGCGGCCGTAAAGTAACGGCCGCGCGGCCGTGAAGCGAAAGTGATAGCGATCGCAGCGAAACTGATCGCGATGACGCGCTCTGTGGTAAGCACGCGAGTGGTGCGCGCGCAGCAGTGATCGCGAGTGGTGCGCGCGCAGCAGTGATCGCGCTGGAAGGGAGGCAGATGGCGGCTGTGTGCGCGCGCTTTTGCGCGTAACCGCAAGTTGGTGGCCGGCAAAAGCAGCACTTTAAAACCCGCTTACTAAATGTCTCGCAGAGCATCACATGCACGCTGGCTCAGGCGAGACCTAAAAATAGCATGCTATAGCCAACAGAAACCGAGGAAACAAAGTGGCAATCACAGGAATGAATGTAAAGTAAGGGCAGGCTGTAAGTCCCTTTTAAGATGTATATTGATTACATGAGATTGCAGGCGAAACCTAAAAAGGAAGGTTTAGGCCTGGGAAAAGGTTTATTTTGCCAGGTCGAAATGGCAGTTTAAAACTGCACATACAGGCTGCAATGGCAGGCCTGAGACCTATTTAAAGAGCTACTTAAGTGGGTGGCACAATCGGTGCTGCTAACCCACTAACAGCATTTAATTTACAGGCCCTGGGTGTATGGTATATCACTTTGTTAGGGACTTATAAGAAATTTTAATATGCCAATCAGATGTAAGCCAGTTTTACCATGTTTTAGAGAGTGAGCACAAGCACCTTAGCACTGCTTAACAGTAGTAAAGTGCACAGAGTCCTAAGGGCTAAGGCCAGCAAAAACGAGTTCAGAAAAATCAGAGGGTAAAGGCAAAAGGTTTGGGGGAAGACCACCCTAAAGCTGACAGGTCTAAACCTGTCTAACAGTTGAACAGTTCGTTTTACAATAATAATTTAATAATATAGAATGGGTCTGTGCAAATTCTGCCATAATGTGCTGCCTCGGTGTGCAGACAAAATATCGAGTTGGAATTATCGAAGTACAGGAATATCGGGTCCTAAATATTGTCAGTGGGAAATATCGACAGCAGGAATATCGTGGTCAAGAATATCGATTTTAAGGTAAGAAATATCGTTTTTAAAAATATAGAAGTCAATATTATAGTTTGCAAAAATATAGTTGTTTAAAATATCGATTTTTTAATTAGTGTATTTTAGTATATATTTTAAATGTATGTGATGTATTTTTTGTATAAGTTTTGTTTATGTTTTTTAATATATGTGTTACATATTTAGTAGTTATCAATTTTATTTCAATTCAATTTTGTGTTTTTTTGTTTCGTAGCGGGTTGTGGGTTTATAGGGGAATAGGGTGGTAAGTAATTTAATTATGATAACTTAATGATAGTTTTTATTTATTAATATTTATTTAATTGATATTTTATAGTGTTAATTGTGGGAAGTAATTTATTTTTAATTAATTATTAATTTGTTGTTAATTAACATTAATTAATTAATTGAAACTTAATATGGAAATGGTGTAATTTATTGTAGGTGCGAGTTGTGGGGTTTATAGGGGTATAGGGTGGGAAGTAATTTATTTTTAATTATTTAATAATTAGTTGTTAATTAATATTAATTAATTGAAAATTAAATGTTGAAATTGTGTAATTAATTTTAGGTGCGGGTTTTGCGGTTTATAGGGGTATAGGGTGGGAAGTAATTTCAAATTCAAATTCAAAAGTAAGCTTTATTCGATTTTAGTCGTTAAAATCACAAAAGCATACAGGTTCATAAAAACATGTAAAAACATTTGATATATACATTAATTTTCACAAAGTGCGTTTAGTGCATTTGGGAAAAGTCGTTTAACCTATAGAGTTAATACAATCCAGGCTTTGTTCATAATAGGTTTATCCGTTTACGCTTTTCCAAACTCTCATTATATTTTCAAAAAACCAGGCATAGAACTTACAGATAAGGTACTCTCTATTCGATATTAATCGTTTAAAATCACAGATACATACAAATTCATAAAAACAAATAAAAACATTCGGTATATACATTGAGTTTCACAAAGTGCATGTAGTGCATTCGGGTAAAGACATTTAACCTATAAGGTTAATACGATCCGAGCTTTGTTCGAAGTCCATTTATCCGTTTACGCTTTTCCTGACTCTCAATATATTCTTCAGGAATCCAGAGATAGCACATACAGATAAGGTATTCTCTAGAAATTGTAAGTATAGGAAGGCTGGTCTACATTGCCTCCAACCCGACTGCTTTAACACTGGCAGGATCCATCTGGCTCTTTCCCTTACATAGAATTTACAAAACAGTGTCACATGTATAGTGGATTGTGGAGACACGTTGTCACAGGGGCAAGGAGAGAGTTCTCCGGACCAATCATTAATCCCCGGATAGCTAACCAGTCGATGGAAGCTATTAAACCTAAATTGAGTTAAAAGGTATCTATCGTATCCCTCACTACAGCATAAGAGGTACGGTTGAATATCATACGTAGTCAAAGTCAATTGATGCTGGACTACCATCCCTTTATTCATCTCCAGGGCAATTCTAAGTGACTCTAAGTGGGTCAAGCAGATTAGTTTAAGCTCCTTCCTGGAGATAGAATTCATTTTCTCTGGAGAAGAATAATAGTCTGGATGCCCTATGTCAATCATAAATGTTTTAACATAGTTCAACCACGTGATCTTACCAACGTGGTCCAGAATAATTGAGTCTTTAATTATCTCTCTGTTTAGTCCTGTACTACTAGAGGTCCATATTCGATGCCAAAGCAGTACAGGTTGCATTTTAATAATGTCAGAGACATAAGAAATGCCCAGCTCGCTGTGACAATTAAAAACTGGGGAACTTGCTGGTACTGCTAAAATAAACCTTAGAAATGCATTTTCCACCTGTTGGATCGAGGATACATCATAAAAGCCCCACACTCCCGCCCCAAAAATCGCGATGCTTATACACTTTGCCTGGTAGATCTTAAGGAGAATGCAAGGGGGCCTTTTTCCCATTTTTTTTGAGAAGTTAAGGACCGCTGCAGTTGACTTCATAAATAGTAGGCTCCTACTCTTCACCGCTGGGCCCCAAGAGCCTGAATTAGCAAATAAGACGCCCAGGTAGGTGAAGATATTTGTGAAGTCTACCCTTTTATCCCCCAGGGGGAGGCTGTTACATTTATTTCTCCCTCGCCCGCAGGTCATAACAAAGGTTTTTTTCGCATTTAATTTTAATCCTAGGTTATCCATGAAGCTAGTGTATGTAGTAAGGGCTTTCTGCAAACCTTGTTGCGTGCGGGCCATGAGTACCGCGTCATCTGCGTAGAGGAGGGAGACTATTGGCCGTTTGTTGACATACGGGGGATCTTGCGCCGTTCCTTCAAGCTCTTGTTCCAGAGCGTTGGTATATAAAGTAAAGAGGAACGGCGCAAGAACACAGCCCTGCCTCACCCCCCGATCTACACTAAATGGCGCGGTACATTCCCCTTTGGATCCATAACGCACCTTAGCAGTAGCCCCGGAATATAATTGTTTTAAAAACTGAACCAGCACCGGATCAAGCTTCAAGTTTGTTAAAATGTTCCACAGTTTATTATGTATAACACAGTCGAATGCAGCTGTGAGGTCTACAAACGCCAAATATAATTTCCCGCCCTTTGCCTGAGTGTACTTTCCAATTAAAATATTAAGATTTAAAACCTGCTCATTTACCCCTAACCCCTGTCTAAAACCATATTGCACATCATTTATTATATTGTTCTCGTCTGCCCAAGTTTGTAGTTTGTTCAGGACGACCCTTCCCATTACCTTCATTAAAGAGTCAAGCAGGGATATCGGGCGATAACACGCCGGATTATCTTGTTCCCCCTTTTTAAAAATTGGTATTATTATTGACTCCGACCAGGTCTTCATAAAGCGCTTTACACAACTAGCTTGAAGGACCCTTGTTATCAATGGTGACCACAGTAGTGGGATAGATTTAAATAAATCAATTGGAAGCCCATCGGGCCCTGAGGCCTTACCACCCTTGCTTGCATTTATTGCCCCAGTTACCTCATCGTGAGTAATTTGGAGGTCAATAGGTGAGAAAGTGGTGGGATTTTCCACCTGTAGATTTAGAGAGTCGGAAAAGATTTCCTCATTCCCCTGAGTGCTATAGACATTTGAAAAGAAATCTACCCAAGTTTTTTCGTCTATTGCGACCGCTATTGTCGCAACATCCTTGGTTTTAAAGAACGGCGAATTCACTGCCCGCCAAAATAAAGAGCAATCTTTACTCAGTGATGCTTCGTGAAGTGCAACCCATGCTTGATTTTTTATCTCTTTCTTTCAGGTTCTCCGTACCAAATTATAGAACTTTCTACATTCCCTAATCTCGTCTTGGTCTCTCGCTGTTCTATGAAGGGCCTCTTTTAATCGGGAATATGCCTTTGTGCAATTTGAGTCAAACCACCCATTTTTACAATCTCGTAAGCCCTTTTTTTCAGCTCTGAGCAGATCTTGAACAGTCGCAGTGATCTGTAGAAAAGCGTTTAAGGTTATGTCGTGAGAGGTACCTTCCTGTAAGCATACTAAGATGGATTCGTAAGCCTTAGATATGATTTGCTTATTCAGCTCGACCGAATCATGACTGTCCCAACGCAAGGTGTATCCATTTTGGCGTGAAAGGGATACACCCTGAGTCCAAACCAATTTATTATTTATTTGGCGATCTATAACGTCTGGCAGCACTATATCAATACTTAGGGGCAAGTGGTCACTCATAACGTTTGGGTGGATTTTATAATTTGCTACCCAATTTGCATAACAATTTGGAACGATTATGAAGTCTATTATAGATTGGAAGCCTCTGCCTATAAAGGTATAATCAAAATCCACTCTAGGCGAGCACAACCGATTAGCAAAACCATAGTCATGGGAAAACAGAAATTCATTAAACTTTTCCCCCCTTTCTGAATGATCAAAATGTGCTAGTGAGTCATCCTCTTCTGGCGTTAAGCCACAAACATTTAACCCAGCTTTTGAACACAAATTGGTATTAAATTCTCCCCCCCAGATAGTAATCATGTCTGCATCCTTTGGGATCCTTAATTTACTAGCATAATCACTAAGTTGTCTTAGAGTGTCCCCCAGCTGGTCCGTCTCTGTATTATTGTAAAAATGTATTACAGTTAAGATACAGTTTGGGTCTACATATATCGACACTATCTGGTAGTAAGTTGCAGATTTTATCAGAGTAATTTTCTTTACCACCAGCAAGTTTGAAATATACAGGCAAAGCCCCCCTTGTGTCTACCATATCTTGAGTGTATTGCTGGTGTGTGATATGTCTTGTATCCTTCAATATGGACTTCCTTTAGCAACCAGGTCTCCTGGAAACACAAGATTTCGAACTTATCAATAAAATCAAGCCACGCTAGGTTATTTTCTTTACTCCGGAGGCCTGCAATGTTCCAGAAGAGCACACTAATAACCTTCTGCGAGATCAATTTATTCGGGGTAATTATTTCAGGGGGAGATTCGGTCTGGCAGTCCAGCTTAGGCCCCGTGCTCTCATCCCAATTTGGGATGCTGGCTAGACTTAACTTTAATGGGCCATTAATTCTAAGCCCCAGCCCTGTCTCTCCTCCCTCTGTAACCATGTACTCCCTCCTACCTGTTTTCAGAGTTTTTTCATGATTGGTCCCACGTGCCTCGTAATCGACTAGAATATCTTGATCCCTCATGTCAAACATCTGTTCACTATTTACAGGTAGTCAATCATTCTCATGTAGTGCAGTAGCGGTCGGTGGTGGGAGTGCTGCCGGGCGCTGACGTGGGGCGGGGGAGGGGCAGGGTGGGGGGGTAGTAAACTACGGATTACGGCCGATTACAGGTAAGTACACATATAAATAAATAAAACGAATTTCGTTTCTCACGCTGCATCGCCAAATGCGATGCAGCGCGCGCAACGAAATTTGTTTTATTTATTTATATGTGTACTTACCTGTAATCGGCCGTAATCCGTAGTTTACTACCCCCCACCCTGCCCCTCCCCCACCCCACGTCATCGCCCGGCGGCACTCCCACCACCGACAGCTACTGATCTAGTGATTGGAGGGGCCCGAATCTATTTGACACCTCCAAATTATAATACATTTGAGCAGTGGGCTGTGCTCTAGGATGACTCTCATTCTGCCTATTAATCCAATTAGGTCGATAAAAGTAGCCTAAAGGGAGGACATTAATACCTGTGTCGGAGATGTTTTTGTCTACTTCTCTGTTCAATACCTCCCTAACCAGGGATGGTAAACCAAAGGAGAGAACGACACAGTCGCCTCTAAAAACAATTCTACTTTTTCCTACCCAGGGTACACGCCTTACCATCTTGAAAGCCCTAAACATTTCAGTAGTCAGGCCTACTCTGCTCCCCAGGCAGTGAATGGCCTTGTTCCTCAATGTAATCCATGTTTCAACTTCTCCTGCCTGGGGAGCAGGGTCGTTTGCCAAGATCACTGTAAAGGGGGTTGCAGCCGGGGGAAGATCTAAGTTATGGACATTTCGGAGGCTGTCATGGGAGCTAGATGTAGTTGTGCGTGATCTAGACTGCATTTCGCGTGGTGGATTTCCCCTCTGATGTCTCCCTGGGGTTCTATTCCTTAGCATACGTGCCCCTCCATCCCCTCCTGTAGTTGTACTAAATGAGCCCACAACAGAATTCTTCAGTGCGTCACCCCTTTCAGCTGGTTTTGCGACCGTTCCCAGAGGGTTATTAATAGGATTTGGGCTTTGACATCTAGTTATGGAAACTGCGCTATTAATAGTGCCCAGATTACTAGGGCTCTCGTTCTCTAGTATAGTGTTTTGGTTTTTAATAACCTTCTCTAATCCTGTTTCGATTCGGTCTAATCTAGCTTCCAGGATGCCTATAGAGTGTTTAACAAATCTTGTTAACTCTATAAGTAAATTTTCCGTTTTATTGCTATCAGTTGTGGATTGTGTGTTGCATTTATTTTTTAAGCGAGGGACATTGTCTTTCCCCTTTTGGTTCTGCAAACTACCCTTTTTCCCCTGTTGTTTAGTCATATTAGTCTTAGGCGGACCATTCACGGGGGGAGCCTGATGTGTTTCTACCTGGATAGTTTTGGGGTTCTTTGACAACCTTGGGTTACACGATCTTTTAGGGGGGGTAGGGAATCAGTGTCTTGATCACTGTTTGAAACGTCATCCATATCATCAATATCAACTTGAATACAACCATTCCTACTTTGCCCAGGGCTCAGAAATTCTAATGGGCATTCCTCCGCAATCCCCGTACCAGGAATAGTTTTTGCTTGACTATTCCCTGTTAACCCATGCGATTCAGTACTTAGTGACTCTTCAACTGTGGAGATCTGTTTTTCAATGGCGCCTACTGCACCTGTAAGGTAGCTTAACAGGGTCATTTTTGCGTCTTTTGAATTATTAGACTGTTTAACTGATTTGGTGCTGGGTAATTTCCTTTTCCCCATTTTCAGCATCCCAACTGCGTACAACCTCCCACTTGTAACTTGCTTAGTAACCCCAGCAGTCAGTGTCCTCTAGATATTGTTGGGATTAAAAGCATACGAGTCAAATAATAATGTCCCAAATAAAACCTCCACTCACGATGTGATGAAACCAAGAGAGGGGGCCCAGCCCATCCCCCTCCAGCCGCTGACGGGCACAGACGGGCCCGCCCTTGGCCTGGGCTTGGTCCGGGCATGCCCGCTCGCGTCCCACGCTGCGGGAGCTCCTTGGGCTTTTTGTAGGCGCCTCCTGGCACTAGATGGCGTGATGGCACCATCGGCAGGCTTGCGGTGCCGCAGAGGACACTGGGACGTGTAGTCCTCCTCCGGGCAGCAAACAGCAGGCAGGCTTAACCCCAGCAAGGGGCGGGAGGCAAACAGCAGGCAGGCTTAGCCCCAACAAGGGGCGAGAGGCAGAGTGTCCGTCTTGGGCGTCTCGCGCTGCGGGAGTTCCTTGGGCTTTTTGTAGGCGCCTCCTGGTGCTAGATGGCGTAACGACACTAGCGGCAGGCTCGCGGTGCCGCAGAGGAAACTGGACGTGTAGTCCTCCTCCGGGCAGCAAACAGCACGCAGGCTTAACCCCAGCAAGGGGCGGGAGGCAAACAGCAGGCAGGCTTAGCCCCAACAAGGGACGAGAGGCAGAGTGTCCGTCTTGGGCGTAATTTATTTTTAAATAATTAATAATTAGTTGTTAAGTAATCTTTCATTAATTGAAAATTAAATATGAGAATTGTGTAATTAATTTTAGATGTGGGTAGTGGGGTTTAAAGGGGTAAAGGATGGGAAGTTATTTATTTTTGATGTGTTTTAATTTGTTTTTTAATTAATAATATTTATTTAATTGATAATTATGTTAATTATAGAAGTACATTTTATTTTTAATTTAGATGTGGGGTGTGAATTGTGCGGTGTTATAGGGTAGGATGTAAATAATGTTTTTGTTTATAAATAATTTGTAACAAAAAATATTTCTTTGTTTGAAAAATATTTTTATATTTTATTTAATATAATATTTGTAGGTATTTGTGATATGTATTTAACGTTATAATATGTTTTTATTTTTTTAATTTTTAATATTAAATATATTTGTATTTTAATTTTTTACATACTTATATATTTTTTTATTTATTTTGTTTTTCAAATATTTTTTGTTGTTATTTTGTTTGTTTTTAATTTTGAATTGACTGTAGTGGGAATAGTAACTTTTATCCCTCTGCAATCCAACACTTTCCCTACTGTTATACTCACTGGAGTGGGAATAGTAATTTTTACCCCTCCGCTTTCCAACACTTTCCCTGCTGTTGCACTCATTGGAGTGGGAATAGTAATTTTTACCACTCCGCTATCCAACACTTTCCCTACTGTTGCACTGACTGGAGTGGGAATAGTATTTTTTTCCCCTCCGCTATCGAACCCTTTCCCTACTGTTGCACTCATTGGAGTGGGAATAGTCATTTTTTCCCCTCCGCTATCCAACCCTTTCCCTACTGTTGCACTGACTGAAGTGGGAATAGTAATCTTTACCCCTCCGCTTTCCAACACTTTCCCTGCTGTTGCACTCATTGGAGTGGGAATAGTAATTTTTACCCCTCCGCTATTCAACACTTTCCCTACTGTTGAACTCATTGGAGTGGGAATCGTAAGTTTTTCCCCTCTGCCAGCCAACCCTTTCCCTGTTGTTGTACTCACTGGAGTGGGAATATTAAATTTTATCCCTCCGCTATCCAACACGTTCCCTACTGTTGCACTCATTGGAATGGGAATAGTAATTTTTATCCATCGGCTATCCAACAATTTCCCTACTGTTGCAGTGACTGAAGTGGGAATAGTAATTTGTACCCCTCCGCTATCCAACACTTTCACTACTGTTGTACTGACTGGAGTGGGAATATTTATTTTTACCCCTCTGTTATCCAACACTTTCCCTACTGTTGCACTCATTGGAGTGGGAATTTTAAGTTTTTCCCCTACACTGTCCAGCCCTTTCCCTACTGTTGTACTCACTGGAGTGGAAATATTAATTTTTACCCCTCCGCTATCCAACACTTTGCCCTACTGTTGCATTGACTGGAGTGGGACTATTAAATTTTATCCCTCCACTATACAACACTTTCCCTACTGTTATACTCACTGGAGTGGGAATAGTAATTTTTACCCCTCCGCTATCCAACACTTTCCCTACTGTTGCACTCACTGGAGTGGGAATAGTAATTTTTACCCCTCTGTTATCCAACACTTTCCATACTGTTGCACTCATTGGAGTGGGAATTTTAAGTTTTTCCCCTCCGCTATCCAACCCTTTCCCTACTGTTGTACTCACTGGAGTGGGAATAGTAATTTTTACCACTCCGCTATCCAACACTTTCCCTACTGTTGCATTGACTGGAGTGGGAATATTAAATTGTATCCCTCCGCTATCCAACACATTCCCTACTGTTATACTCACTGGAGTGGGAATAGTAATTTTTACCCCTCCGCTTTCCAACACTTTCCCTGCTGTTGCACTCACTGGAGTGGGAATAGTAATTTTTACCCCTCAGCTATCCAGCACTTTCCCTACTGTTGCACTCATTGGAGTGGGAATAGTAATTTTTACCCCTCCGCTATCCAACACTTTCCCTACTGTTGCACTGACTGGAGTGGGAATAGTAATCTTTACCCCTCCGCTATCCAGCACTTTCCCTACTGTTGTACTCATTGGAGTGGAAATAGTAATTTTTATCCATCCGCTATCCAACAAATTCCCTACTGTTGCACTGACTGGAGTGGGAATAGTAATTTGTACCCCTCTGCTATCCAACACTTTCCCTACTGTTGTACTGACTTGAGTGGGAATATTAATTTTTACCCCTCTGTTATCCAACATTTTCCCTACTGTTGCACTCATTGGAGTGGGAATTGTAAGTTTTTCCCCTCCGCTATCCAACCCTTTCCCTACTGTTGTACTGACTGGAGTGGGAATATTAATTTTTACCCCTCTGTTATCCAACACTTTCCCTACTGTTGCACTCATTGGAGTGGGAATTGTAAGTTTTTCTCCTCCGCTATCCAACCCTTTCCCTACTGTTGTACTCACTGGAGTGGGAATAGTAATTTTTACCCCTCCGCTATCCAACACTTTCCCTACTGTTGCACTGACTGGAGTGGGAATAGTAATGTGTACCCCTGTACTATCCAACACTTTCCCTACTGTTGTACTGACTGGAGTGGGAATAATAATTTTTACCCTCCGCTATCTAACCCTTTCCATACTGTGGCCCTCATTGGAGTGGGAATAGTAATTTTTACCCCTCCGCTATCCAACACTTTCCTACTGTTGCACTGACTGGAGTGGGAATAGTAATCTTTACCCCTCCACTATCCAGCACTTTCCCTACTGTTGTACTGACTGAAGTGGGAATATTAATTTTTACCTCTCAGCTATCCAGCACTTTCCCTACTGTTGCACTCATTGAAGTGGGAATTTTAAGTTTTTCCCCTCCGCTATCCAACACTTTCCCTACTGTTGCATTGATTGGAGTGGGAATATTACATTTTATCCCTCCGCTATCCAACACTTTTCCTTCTGTTGCACTCATTGGAGTGGGAATAGTAATTTCTATCCATCCGCTATCCAACAATTTCCCTACTGTTGCACTGACTGGAGTGCGAATAGTAATTTCTACCCCTCCGCTATCCAACACTTTCCCTACTGTTGTACTGACTGGAGTGGGAATATTCATTTTTACCCCTCTGTTATCCAACACTTTCCCTACTGTTGCACTCATTGGAGTGGGAATATTAAGTTTTTCCCTCCGCTATCCAACCCTTTCCCTACTGTTGCACTGACTGGATTGGAAATAATAATTTTTACCCCTCCGCTATCCAACACTTTCCTTACTGTTGCATTGATTAGAGTGGGAAATTTAAGTTTAAATATTTTTAAATAGTTTAATGTTTTAATTAATAATAGAGTGTTTTTTAACATAAATTTTATGTTATTGGTATATGTATATATATATTTGTTACATTTTTATATATTTTTAAACTTATAAAATAAATTTATATTAATAGTTTATTTATTGTTTTACAGTAAATATATATATAATAATTATTATATACCTGTGTTTACTTTTTTTAGGTTAAGTTCATTTGTTATTTTTGTTAAATGTATATTAAATATATTTATTTTTTTAAATTAATTTTATCATTTAATATTTATTATTTTATATATTTATATATATATAAAAACGATATTTTTTACATCTATATTTATGTTATCAATATTTTTGTTTCAATATTTTTGTACTTACCTTTATAAATATAGGATGTCGATATTTTTGACATCTATATTTATGACTCGATATTGTGGTATGGGGATATTTTGGGTGTCGATGTGTTATCAGTGAACCTGCTGGGACCACTACTCATTTGGCTGTGGGGCAATGCATGCCTACATTTTCCAGAGCAGTGGGTAAAAATCCCTGCTTAATTTGGCATACTTTCCTCTCAGAAAGCAAAGAGTGGAAAGAGGACATCATGGCAACAAACGGAGAGCAGGTAGTGTTTAAGCTGCACACCCAAAGACAAAACAGACTGAGGTTGTGCAGCGGTACAGAGAAGCCACTTATTGCTGTCACAGTGTACTCGTTGTGCCTCCCCATTCACTGGTGGGCAAAACCCTGAACCCCATACAGCTGCTACTGAAAAACTGCTCCTGCCCCGACTGCTAAATTCCTGATCTTCCCTATTTTATTGTAGGACGCAGAGTGGTGGTATTTGTCTTAACTCAACAACCTTACTTGTGTAATACTGATTTCTGGAGGAAGTGATACCTACTGAAAATACATTGGTGGAATTTCCTCCAGCAGTCACCCTGATTCTGCTCTGGATTTAGTACTTCCACCAAAAATCAGGGAATTTCCATTACTGCCCAATTATAAACCAGGTCTATAGTTTGTAAAAGATATCTTACTTCAGTTTTACACAAACTGAGTGGTGATTAAAATAGAAACATTCCTTGGAGATAATATGATTGGAAAACAGACACCAGGATTAAATATCACTTTTGCTAAGAGGTGCAAACCCAGCATGGCAAGGTGATTCCTTCTAAGTTCATTTTCTATAGAAAGTCAGTGAACCACTGGACAGTGTCTTCCAAAGCCAAGTTATGGTGAAATATTTTTTTTTTAGATCAAGGTCATTGGTCCTGAATGCAAGACCAAGCTGCCCTCCTCTGTGAGAGATCACAGTCATGGTTTATAGGTGTTGCTCATTCATTAATTCATGTGTAGAACATTCAATATGAAGCAGAACCACAAGCCTGGGTATTACTATGTATATAGAGGTGAATGTGGCCTTCCCGATTGATTTTCCATTTTTAGGTTGAGCCTGAGCCAGCACATGCGCTGTTGCTCGTGAGGCGTGTTGTTTACTTACAATGGATAAATAACCCCATCTCTTACAATTGGTTTGTTTCATTGTCATTCTGAATTAATTTATTTTAGTTGGTCAGCGCATCCACGCTATTGTCTTCTGTTTGGTATGCCCCTCCCTGAAGCATGGCCAAAGAACCTGTGAGTCCTTCCACAAGCTACTTTTCTCTGCTCTCTGTCGACATTTGTTTACAAACAGTTTTAGCCTTGCAGACATACATTGTGTGATTGTATTTCTTTAACAGACTCACATGTATACTTTAAACTCCACTGTACGCCACTCTCCTCCACGCTATTCTATGCTGCTCTACGCCACTCCATACAAAGGCACTCTATGGCACTCTACTCAATGCCACACTACTTTTCACCACTCCACTCTACTCTATACCACTCTATTACACTCCACCCCACTCTATGCCACTTTACCCCACCCCACTCTATGCCACTCTATACCACCCCACTTCATTCCACTCCAGGCAACTCTACTCCAGGATACTTTACTCAAGGCCACTCCACGCCACTCAACTTTACTCCACTCTATGCCACTTCACACCACTCAACTCTATACCAATCTACACCACTGTACTCTACATCACTCTGTGCCACTCCACTGTGCACCACTCCACTCTACTCTACACCACTCTACTCCACTCTACTCTGCACCATTCAATGCCATTCTACTCTGCGGCACTCTAGTCTACGTCACTCCATGATACTGTGCTCTATGCCACCCCACTCTCCGTGAATCCAGGCCACTCTATGCTAGTCCACTCTACTCCATGCCATTCTATGCCACTCTATACTACCACTGCATGGCACTCTACGCCACCGTATGCCAATTCATGCCACTTGACTCCTGTCTAAGCCACTCCACACCATTCCACTCCACATAATGCAACTCCATGGTACTTTACATCACTCTACATCACTCAAGTCAATGCCACTCTATATCACTTTATTCTATGCCAACATTCTTCTCTATTCCACTCTACTGTATGCCACTCCACTCTATGCCACTTCACCCTACGCCACTCGACTCCACTCTGTGCTACTCAATAATACTCCATTCCACGCCACTCCAGTCTATGCCACTTTACTCCACTCTCCTCTACGCCATACCACTAAGGTTTACCTATGCTGAACAGCAGCCACGCTGCTGCATAACATGGCTAAAAGACATTGGTAAAGCCACGACCTATTGGCTTTGCCAATGCTTGTTATTTTTTTTAATACATATACTGTTAAGAGGCCAAGAAAGTGCCTAAAGGGGGCAATTAGCTCTTATTTTATAACTGGGGGCAAAATCACTTTATTGCAATACATGGATGGGTGGATGTGATCTTTTAACATTCAATGGGAAGCAGCCCCATGTTCTCATTTTAAAGATAGATATTATTAGCATTCATTAGGACATGTGGAGGCCTAGCCACAGTTAAGAAAGTAATTGAATGCACAACACCACCTAAAGCAAAAGGGTCTAAAAACAGTTAACATGAGGCACATTTACACACATAAAGAAACCCCAGCTTTAGACTAAGGGCTGAATGCGGACTCTTTGCAAATAACCCATCCTTAATTAGCTAACTTTTTTATGTCAAGGAAACAGGTGGCTAGAAACCTGCCATTACCTAAAAAAAGTGGGGCGTGTGTGTGGTGTGTTATGAATTATTTGCTGAGTGCAGAATAACAAGTAGTGGCAGCTGTCTGTCTGCCCTGGTCCAGCTCTTGGTTCACGCCCAGGCATCAATGATAGTAGAGATCAGAGGGTCCAGGGGTGCATACAAGGGCACTGGTACTCCTGAAGTCCTCCCGCAGAGAGTGTGTCCAGTAAGTTGGGGTTGTTACCCTATGTCGTGTAGACTTGGAGAGGGGGATTCTGGACCGAGCTTACCCCTGCTGGTGCAAAGTGTCTCCAGGAAGCTGGAGTCTGCTCCTTAACATGTCCACCATGACACAACTAATACTGAACTACAGGCACAAAGACAAAATCTTCACACACAAACAAAGCAAGATAGATCAGTCAGATAAGTAGATCTACAGACATCAACATTTTTAAGAATTGGGAAAAATTATTAATTTCTCAAATAATATACTGAACAAAATAGAAGAACACAAAGATATACCCAACGGAGATTTACCCCAATGATCAAATGAAAGTAAATAAAAAACGGATGTTAGAAATTGGGAACATGGTTTACTGGGGTATGAGCCCTGGTTAAACAGCAACCATAATCCTAGTCAGGGTAAGGGATAGGCAAACTCTAAATTAATCCATGCTCACCCTCTGGTAGCTCGGCACAGAGCAGTCAAGCTTAACTTGGAAGCAGTGTGTAAAGTATTTGTGCAACACTTAAAACTGTAGAACAGTGAAAACACCACACAAAAAGATCAGACTATAATAAATGAAACAAGACCAAAACAACAAAAATCCAATTAGTAATACTAGAGATATTGATTTGTAAAGTTTATAGTGAAAAATAGCACCCAGAAGCACAAAGCGCTATTGGGGACATCTGGTCATGACGGACCAGGACAAAGTCACAAGTTCAGGACGACTGTGATGGAGCGCAGGTTGGCTACAGAGACCCAGTTAGGCCTTCTGAAGAGACTAACTTAAATCCTGGTTGAGGAGCATTGCATGGATCCGTGTCGAAGATGCGTCATGCAGCCGAGGTGATGCGCGGGACCGAGATGCGGTGAGGCTGCGTTTGCAGGGTCCTGATACGTCGAGGATCCGGTCCATGGGGCTTGCGATGTGAAGCCGGGTGGTGAGGTTGCGAGGTGCAGTCAAGGCGATGTGTCCGTTCTGATGAGCGGTGAAGCTGCGATGCAGAGTTTTGGCATCATTGTCGAGGCTGCCATTGGCTGGGGCTGTGAGGAGCTTGCGCCAGGAAAAGCATTGCACAGTGGCAGGTGTTGATCCCAAGATGCGGGTTGTGGCGTTGATGCAAGTCTTTTGTGACGGGTCCAATCCACACATCAGCGGCAATGCGTCAGTTCTGCTCGGGGATATGCCGCTCAGCCGAGGAGATGCGTCTGTTCTGCTCTAGGATGCATCGCTCAGCAGAGAAGATGCACTGGTTCCACTGGCAAGCACCATAGGCCCACTTCCAAGGGTCCAGGACTGGTGTGGCACCACTTGGCAGGGTAGACTCACAGATGGCAGAGTCCAGGTGCAGGGGTTGAAAGCCTGGTATGTTCCTGAGGCTTCTAATCAGGAAACCAGCCAGCTAGCCCTTGGAGTCACTCTGGGCTCTGGGGTCAAGCGATGCAGGTCCAGTACTTCTCACCCAGGCAAGAGGGCAGCAGATCAGCTCAGCAAAGCAGTAGTCCAGCACAGTGCAGGCCAGTAGAGTGGCAGTCCATCAGCAGCACAGCAGTCCTTCTGCCAGACAGACTATCCACAGGTCCAGAAGTGTACTTTAGTGGTGGTGCCTGAGGTCAAGTACTTATACCCAGTGTTGCCTTTGAAGTGGGGGAGGCTTCAAAGACATGCCTTTGAAGTGCAGCGATGTCCTCCCTTCCTGCCCTGGCTCCAGACTCACTACAGGGGGGTATTTAGCCCTTTGTGTGTGGACAGGACACAACCTATTCAGGTGTAAGTGAGGATGTGCCCAGCTCCTCCCTCACATCCTGCCAGAGATGACCCATTGAGACACAACTAAGCTCCCATTGTGTGTGGCTGTCTATGAGGAATACACAAAGCCCAACTGTCAGAGACACTCAGTTGTGTGTTCAGAGACAGGCTACAGGCACCAAATTGCTAAATCAAGAAAATTCAAGAAAATGGCAACTTTCTAAAAGTAGAAAACCGTAATTTGAGAATGCACTCCTTCCCTTATTTAAGTTCATGAATCATATTTATGTCGTCACAGTGTTGCGTGCGAACAGATTGCTGCGATCCGTCCCCTTCACAGCTCATACTAAAAGTATACCTTAGGCCACTCTTCTCGTGTCCCATCTGTCGCACTGCGTAGTGGGTGAACATTTCCCCCATTTTTTTTAAACTCCTTTGAACATTTTTCATCCATTTTCATCCTTAGAAACCAATGGTTATACTGAATCTTTTCAATCATCCACACTTATGAAATCACTCGGGAGACAGCGCCATTTCAACTTCTGTCTTCATTCTTAACCTTTTCAATTGACTACTGTGTGCCCATCCAGGCTTTTCACAGCAACAGGTATAATCCAGAAATGAAACGTGCATCGAAGTTGGCTCATCTTTGTTTACCCAATGCATTTCGAACCTACAATGGTTCTTCTTCGGGGGTCTCTACAATAAATGAAAAGACACTCAGCTAGCTGTTCACTGTCAACCTTTAGCGAATACTATAAAATGAATGCTATAAAATACGTGAACTAACGCAATTTATCACTTATACCCTTGCTACTCCCACTACCCTCAAAACCCGTCTATCCAAATACCCAACAAAACTCCTTCCGGTTACGTCACCAACTTCCCCTTCCCTCATGCTTACTGCAAACCCCACCTCCTAATATTCAAAACCCTTACCCCTTCCTCAACCCTTCGATTTCCATTGTGATCGTTGCTAGAATGTGCTACCCACAAAACAAATACAACCAAGTGTCAAGCACCCAACATCCTAAGTTCAAACCCACCTTTCCTCTAACGATTCTCCCCATGAGCCTCTGACCTATTTGCGATCTTAAAACCACTTCCCCGTTTTCCACTTTTAAAATGGAACAATTGCATACCTTATCAAGGCCTTAGCCATCAGCCTAATCTCCTCGTCCTCCTCTCCCCATGAAATAGAAAATCGTTCATTCTCGCTGCTTTAGAATCCGTTATTTAAATAAAAAATCTCACCAATCACCCTCGATACTTACGACCCCGTGACCATATGTCTCCCAGCTGTGTAACATAATTCAAATAATGTCAATTACTACTTCAACTCCCATAATGCACCTCCCGTAACTGTGCTGTGATTGAATCAAATATGAAACGAAAATAAAACGGACCCCATGTTTCCCCCATTCCTCGACCCATCCATTCCCAAATGTGGTCTGCGCAAAAATCATCAAAATATAAAATACAGAATATAAAGATGCTGCTCTGAAAACTAATCAGTTATACTGAATCATACATAAATGTCATTACGTAGTCACAACAGGTATCAATGCAAAGTCCATAATTACAAGAATAGAAACACACAAAAGTTCTATAACCAAAAATAATGAATGATGAAAAAACATGCAGAGATTAACTGTCCGTAATCCAAACGACGGTTGCTCAAGTGTCATATATGTTGTTATGACTTCATCGACTCCACTCCGAAAACACGCTGTCTCCATAGTGATACAACACTCATTATCTTAACTTGCCAAAACATTCTTCATCCATAGGGTGCAAACTCCTTTGGGACGAAACATTGCAAAGCAGAAAACCGTAATTTGAGAATGCACTCCTTCCCTTATTTAAGTTCATGAATCATATTTATGTCGTCACAGTGTTGTGTGCGAACAGATTGCTGCGATCCGACCCCTTCACAGCTCAGACTAAAAGTATACCTTAGGCCACTCTTCTCGTGTCCCATTGACGAGGAGAATAGGCTGATGGCTAAGGCCTTGATAAGGTATGCAATTGTTCCGTTTTAAAAGTGGAAAACGGGGAAGTGGTTTTAAGATCGCAAATAGGTCAGAGGCTCATGGGGAGAATCGTTAGAGGAAAGGTGGGTTTGAACTTAGGATGTTGAGTGCTTGACACTTGGTTGTATTTGTTTTGTGGGTAGCACATTCTAGCAACGATCACAATGGAAATCGAAGGGTTGAGGAAGGGGTAAGGGTTTTGAATATTAGGAGGTGGGGTTTGCAGTAAGCATGAGGGAAGGGAAGTTGGTGACGTAACCGGAAGGAGTTTTGTTGGGTATTTGGATAGACGGGTTTTGAGGGTGGTGGGAGTAGCAAGGGTATAAGTGAGAAATTGCGTTAGTTCACGTATTTATAGCATTCATTTTTATAGTATTCGCTAAAGGTTGACAGTGAACAGCTAGCTGAGTGTCTTTTCATTTATTGTAGAGACCCCCGAAGAAGAACCATTGTAGGTTCGAAATGCATTGGGTAAACAAAGATGAGCCAACTTCGATGCACGTTTCATTTCTGGATTATACCTGTTGCTGTGAAAAGCCTGGATGGGCACACAGTAGTCAATTGAAAAGGTTAAGAATAAAGACAGAAGTTGAAATGGCGCTGTCTCCGAGTGATTTCATAAGTGTGGATGATTGAAAAGATTCAGTATAACCATTGGTTTCTAAGGATGAAAACGGATGAAAAATGTTCAAAGGAGTTTAAAAAAAATTGGGGAAATTTTCACCCACTACGCAGTGCGACAGATGGGACACGAGAAGAGTGGCCTAAGGTAAACTTTCTAAAAGTGCCATTTTCAGAACTGTAATTTAAAATCCGACTTCACCATAAGATAGGACTTTAAAGTAGGATTCCAGAGACACCAAACTTGAGACAGGTATATCTTCCCATTTGGAAATTACGCTTATAAATTGTAATAAGGTAATCCCAATGTTATCCTATGGGAGATATAAATCTTGTTTAGTTTTTCACTACCAGGACATGTAAAACTTCAAACTACATATCCTGCCTTTTAAATACATTGCATCTTGCCCTCTGGGTTGTCCAGGGCCTTCCTTGTGGGTGACATATGTATAACAAGCATTTGCAATGCACTAGGTCTCGCATTACCGAAAGTTTGAGCTTTCGGCATTGCTAATAATAATGCAACGCCAATAGCTCAAACTTCCAGTAATTCGAGAGCTATTGCATTGCAAATGGATAGCGGCACTCACAATGCAATAGCTCTCACATTACTATTTATATCGTTTTCAACAATAAAACAAATATTTAGAAGTTTTATTTAATTGTACTTCACTTTAAAATGATCAATGCTCAATGTGTCTAGCTTCTAGATGTTAATTAAATTAACACAAATTAATTTAGATTTATGCTATTGGTCATTTTTTAAAAACTTTTATATTGACTTGTTAAAAGACTTGATGTACAGGCGTTGTATAACATTTTACAGATGATTTTATATAATTAAAAAAACAACTGTAAACTATTTTATTTATTTCCTGTTTTTATAAAGTGCAACTCAAACAACTCAAACAAATAGGTGTTGGTACACTGTACAAAAGAAGCGGACTGGGTTAACCTCTTACATATAACCAACAAGTAACCAATGAAGTGTTAAAAGTTGTTAAGGTAATGAAAACGGTTCAAACTAAAAAAAAATAAAAAAAATGAACATATGCGGACATGCAACTTTGCAGTATTTAAATAACAGACAGTGTAAATTGAGTGGCTAGGTCTTCCATAGTTGGTACAGCTAAATATTGATTATGTGAGAGCATGGCTATACCACCAGCAATGATCAGCATGTGCTGCACAGGGTCATGATCTACATACATGGATACCTAAGAATAATTTTTCATCTGACATGGGCAAACCTACTGCACCCCTCTGTGTCCAAAAGTAATCGAGAACAAATTGAAGCAACTAATGATATATAAAGATATTGCACTGTCTTATGAAGTCCAGAGAAAAGTCCTTTGCCACTTTATATAGCATATGCCAGGCTCAAACAACAGTCAACAGTAAACAAAAGAAACTAAGTGGTAAAAATAAATAAATCAAAAGGAGCTGCAAATGAAAACGTACAGTACAAATTCTAAATTCCAATGAATGCCAGAAAGATTAAAACCAGAGAGGCATCAAGTAATTATACCTCAGAAGGCAATTTGTAGCAGTAGCTAAGCATAAAAATCACAAGAAGGCAATAGAAAAGGGCTAACAGTGGGGGACAGCATGCATATAAATCATAACTGTTAAAACAAAATACAAGAAAAAAAACAATGAATCAAGCTAGGGTGCAACAGATAGGTAAAGGGATCCATGGAGACAAACCTCTTCACAAACAGTTCTCTTTTAGACTAGGAGAAAAGACAGCCAGTTGCTGTTGTGCACCAATGCCAGTTTGTCAATTAAGCCTGCTTACTACTGAATATCTTGCTTCCATTCAAAGAACCTTGGCGACAGGATTAGAAAACAGTAAAAGCTTTTTCAAATTCCTAATACACCACACAGCGTGGATTCGTGTGAGGACCAGCAAACACTGAGAAACTCAGTGTGGCATCATGTGAGGAAGGAGCAAGAATGAGATACTCAGCGTGATATTGTGTGAGGAAACAGCAGGGTCCTGGACATGTGCAGTGTGTCACGAAGAAGCAGCAGGACTCGGAAATGGAAAGAGTGGCATTATGTGAGTAAACATAGTGGCTGTAAGCACACAGAGGGGCCCATTCCGATTCGGGCCGGAAAACGTACCGACCGACTCAGTACGGGAATTTAGTCCGACCGACTCGGACCGGCGTCGCACGACCCGGGTAGTACGATGAAATGAATGTGAAATCCGACAGACTCGGAAGGAATAAAAAACGACCGACCGAGCCGGACGGAAACAAGCCATCCGGCCGGGAAATCACGCGAAACGAACCGACCGACACGCACTCGGATTGAACCCGAACGAAACGTACCCGCGAACTCCGACCCGCGTAGTACGATGCTGTGCGTGCAAAACATGACCGACTCGCACGGAGCACAAGCCGTACGACCGACACGCATACAAAACCCAGCCGAAGCAACCCAATACTACGCGACCGACTCGTACGGCACATATGAAACCTAGCTGACACACAGCGGGAACGAGTCGGACAAGATCGCACCACACAACTGCAGCGTCCTACTCGGACACAAGAACGACTCGTACATGCACCAAAAACACCAAGGAAAAATTTGAAAAAAAGGGCCAAACAAGCAACCACTAAGCCAATAAATACAGGGAGGGAAAAAAAATGGAACAAGGACACACCTCCAACTCCACCTACATAAAGGCCACAAATCCCTACCATGATCCTTTGCAAATTCCACTGACCTGCCAGCACACAACACCATCACACAGCAACCACAGACACACTCACAGCTCATACATCACACAAACCACACACCATTACCACACCTACAAATAGCACCCTCACACACACCCAGCTAAACCTACACTCACACCCCCCACCTGCACACACACACCATCAATCACCACCACCACCCATCACCATGCCCCCAAAGAAGAACCATAAGTTCCTAGATTGTGAATTGGAAGTCCTGGTAGACGAGATACTCAGGGTAGAGCCACAGTTGTTTGGCACATTGGTACAACAGACCCCCATGTCGCAGAAAACCAAGATGTGGGCGAGGATTGTCGACAGGGTGAACGCACAATCACCATGTTTGCGCACAAAGGAAGACATCCAGAACAGGTGGTATGATGTGCGCAGGAGGGTCCGGGACCTACTCAAAAAGGACTACCTCCTCAGCCAGCACACCTGCAGTGGCCCTCCTGCAAAACCAGTATACCTCAGGCCCTGGGAGGAGAAGGTGCGGGCCATCCTACCACCAGTGAGCGTATACGGACTAACAGACATCCCAGAGCCTGGTGAGTACACAACTAATATATACAATATGGTGTGACAACACACACACATCACAGTCAAGGGGATAGGCAAACCATGCACACTTAGCAAATACATAGCAACCAAATGATATTCATCCCAAGATGTGAATGCTAGTCAGACAAACACAATACCTGCCATCTCATAGTGACATGTAACTGTGTCATGACATCTACAAAACTAACAACAAATACAGCAAGGCAGTGGCACAAATAGAACCAACAAACACTCACAGATATTTACCCACCACTAGAACACCACCTCACAGGGAAGCTCACTCAAAGGAAGGAATCCTGTGTATGCTGGTCAAGTCAGTGTAGCCAATAGCATGATGGGAGTGGTAGTCACAGATATTGGTCACACCCACAATTGGTCCATCAACACCACTCTCAACCATGCTCACATCACAGGGAGTGGATAAGGACTCACAAGATGGCTGACACTGGGTACTGCTGTGGGGAGCACAAGGCCCTGCTGGGAACTGTGCACCAACAAACAGCACAACACCACTGCCTGACATCCTGAAAGCCAACTTGCACTCCCTGCAATGCAAGCAAGTTGCATGGTGGGATATCTGGCTGGGTGGGAAGGAGGACTCACAGCACTGTCCATAGTTACAAGCAGCTCTCCTCACACACCCCCTCAACACTAACTCCACATAACCCACCTGGGAGAATGCAATGCCTCACAGCCTAACTGAAGATCCCACAAAGAACCACCACCCTGGGTTATGCTGTGTGAAGCACAGGGACACTCTTGGGACTTGTAGCCAAACAACTGCCAGGACAACACTCCCAGCCATCCTGTCAGCACAGGCACCCCACCCCACAGGGAAGCAGAGTCAAAAGGAAGGAAGGATGGCCATGCTGGGAAGGGGGTGGAGGCAATAGCATGATGGGAGTTGTAGGCACAGATATTGCTCACCCTCACAATTGGCCCATCAACACCACTCTCAACCATGCTCACATCACAGGGAGTGGATAAGGACTCACAAGATGGCTGACACTGGGTACTGCTGTGGGGAGCACAAGGCCCTGCTGGGAACTGTGCACCAACAAACAGCACAACATCCACTGCCTGACATCCTGAAAGCCAACTTGCACTCCCTGCAATGCAAGCACGTTGCATGGTGGGATATCTGGCTGGGTGGGAAGGAGGACTCACAGCACTGACCATAGTTACAAGCAGCTCTCCTCACACACCCCCTCAACACTAACTCCACATAACCCACCTGGGAGAATGCAATGCCTCACAGCCTAACTGAAGATCCCACAAAGAACCACCACCCTGGGTTATGCTGTGTGAAGCACAGGGGCACTCTTGGGACTTGTAGCCAAACAACTGCTAGGACAACACTCCCAGCCATCCGGTCAGCACAGGCACCCCACCCCACAGGGAAGCAGAGTCAAAAGGAAGGAAGGATGGCCATGCTGGGAAGGGGGGTTGAGGCAATAGCATGATGGGAGTTGTAGGCACAGATATTGCTCACCCTCGCAATTGGCCCATCAACACCACTCTGAACCATGCCCACATCACAGGGAGTGGACAAGGACTCACAAGATGGCTGACACTGGGTACTGCTGTGGGGAGCACAAGGCCCTGCTGGGAACTGTGCACCAACAAACAGCACAACACCACTGCCTGACATCCTGAAAGCCAACTTGCACTCCCTGCAATGCAAGCACGTTGCATGGTGGGATATCTGGCTGGGTGGGAAGGAGGACTCACAGCACTGACCATAGTTACAAGCAGCTCTCCTCACACACCCCCTCAACACTAACTCCACATAACCCACCTGGGAGAATGCAATGCCTCACAGCCTAACTGAAGATCCCACAAAGAACCACCACCCTGGGTTATGCTGTGTGAAGCACAGGGACACTCTTGGGACTTGTAGCCAAACAACTGCCAGGACAACACTCCCAGCCATCCTGTCAGCACAGGCACCCCACCCCACAGGGAAGCAGAGTCAAAAGGAAGGAAGGATGGCCATGTAGGGAAGGGGGGTGGAGGCAATAGCATGATGGGAGTTGTAGGCACAGATATTGCTCACCCTCACAATTGGCCCATCAACACCACTCTCAACCATGCTCACATCACAGGGAGTGGATAAGGACTCACAAGATGGCTGACACTGGGTACTGCTGTGGGGAGCACAAGGCCCTGCTGGGAACTGTGCAACAACAAACAGCAGGACACCACTGCCTGACATCCTGAAAGGCAACTTGCACTCCCTGCAATGCAAGCACGTTGTATGGTGGGATAACTGGGCTGGGGGAGAAGGAGGCCTGGATGGTAACCAAATACCACCAATGCTGGTCATGCACACACCTCAACATTCACATTGACATGCCACAGGTTGGCAGGACAATGTGCTACACCAATATCACTCACTGACTGTCACTATTTAGGAGAATGCAATGTCCTGGCCCACATCCAGAGGTACAGTCACAACTGTCAGGTGTTTGAACAATTGATGCCAGTAGAAACATAACATACAATCTGTGTCTCTCCCCAAAACAGGAGATGATGGGGACACAGCAGCAGACCAGGAGGACTCCCTGTCCCAGCCTCCGGGGAACACTGAGCTCACTGGTGTGGATCAGCCTCTGCACTCCTCGGATGGCGAAGAACCAGCTGGACCCTCCGGTGTGAGTCATCATGCAGCACCAGCAGGACCAACATCTGCACCCCCTGCACCCACCCCTCCAACAACTGCCAACACACAGACCACCCCTGCCAACACGGACACACCAAGGACCACAGATGACAACAGCGCACGGACCCAGGCCCAAACTGGAGCTGCTGACAACGAGCCCAGGAACAACACCCAAGTGGGCCCACGGTCACCTGTGCGTGCCACTGCAGGTCCTGCACATGTCGCCAGGGGTGGTGTGAGGGGTGGGAGACATAGGTCTCTCCTTGCAGAGGGGTCTGGACTGTATGATGACCCACAACTGGCATGCATCGCGGATGCGTACCAGACTAGCACCGGAGAGGTCAGCCAGGTAGTGGGGATCCTCAAGGACATACAACAGCAGCAGGCTGCCCATCATGCTCGCTTGGACTCCCACATGTCCCGTGTCGAGACACACATGTCACGTGTCGAGACACACGTGTGGCATGGAGTCCAAGTGGGACACATTGGAACAACTGACAGCGGTGCATAGGGACATACTGACATGCCTCCGCCAGATCAGCACCAACATGGCCTCACCTCCCTGTGTGCCCACAACATCTGCTGCTGAAACAACTGCAAATGCCACAGGGAGGGAGGAGGACTCTGGCAGAGAGTCCCCTGCACCGCCGCAGCCTGCACCTGAGGGTCCCCCAAGAAGAGGGGCCGTCCGAGGAGGCCAAACTGAGAGGCCGATGGCCATCTACATCCCCCAGGAAGCCAACACCTGTTCTGGAACTTTTCCTCTGTGTGCATACTGCACGCCCTGTTGAAGCCAAGCCAACTCTCCCACATGACATGGGGAGCTCTAGTTGACCAAATGTATCAGATGACTGTGGACTTTACTCTGGACTTTTCAGCTACCAAGACTACCAATTCACATGGGAACTTTGGATCCAAATTTCTATGTACAGCACCCACCATCCTGTGCACCATCCTCACACCTGTATGTAAATAAACTCACCAATACACCATATCTGCCTCTGTTGTGATTCCAACGTGGTTTTAGTCATGTAGATGTTGATCTTCTAAATTACACTGTGCATGCTAACTGCTACAGCAAGTCCAACACTGTCATGTCAGTCATGGCGACGTGACACATATGAGGGAGACACACCACTAGGGCCACAAAACACATACACACCAGGGCCATCAGACTCATCACCTATACTGATGTTGCAACGAAGTACAGTGGAATGTACAGACACGCCACCTATTCACAGTCACTGTCAACTAGACAACAGGTGCAGTAAGCAAATGTCAGTCAGATGTGTGACTACAGACAACGCACATCCCAAAGTCAAGCACAGGTTTATTACACATTTCCAACATGTAGTTTCCATTACAAATGCAAGCTAATCCAACCTGGCTGTGGCCACAAAGTCAAAAAGTGCAGAAGATAGAAAGTCCAGGGGTGTGTGGCACATCACCTGTAGGGAAACGGCTGCTTCCACCTTGGAAGTTGAATCATGGATTCGGGGGATCCAAGTTGATCAGACAACTCCAGCAGCACCCTGTGAAGGACAGACATGACACACAGTCAAAACCACTGAAGAACAGCACAGAACGGCAATACTCATGTCTAATACATGTCACAAGATAACTACACAAAACCAAGTTAGCATGTCAACACTGTTGGGCAGTACAGACCACCTGCAAGGACACATCGCTGCACGCATCCAGTCAAGTAGCACATGGCCACACTCAAACAGCACCAGAGCACCACACACACATATCATGCAAACTCAAATCATTGACATTACAACCCTCTGGAGACTCACATTCAGCTGAAGAAGTTGGTGATGAGCTGTGTGCGGACATCACCATCATCATCATCATCATCTTCACTGGCATCGTGACCCAGGCCAGGATCTTCCACAGGTGGCGGACGTTGGTCATCGTCATCCAGGATGAGAGGCAACTCCTTCCGCACTGCCAGGTTGTATAGCATGCAGCAGACGATGACAATCTTGCACACCTTTGCTGGGGCATTTGGGAGGGCCCCTCCTGTCTTGTCCAGGCAGCGGAAGCGGCTCTTCAGGAGACCAAAGGTCCGCTCAATCACCCTCCTCGTCCGACCATGTGCCTCATTGTAGCGCATCTGGGCTGGTGTCACAGGGTTCCTGAGGGGTGTCAGCAACCACAGCATGTTGGGGTATCCCGAGTCACCTACAGACAGACAATTGCACATTAGCCGATTTGAAAATGTGTACGGAAAACAACATAGCAGAACACACACAATGGTACAAAGTCAGTACACACCAACAAGCCAGGCACGCTGGTTCGGCATCTGTGACATCATCCTCGGGATGCGACTACTCCTCATCATGTAGGCATCGTGTGCCGAACCGGTGAAACGGGCACACACATGTGTGATGGTCATATCTGCAAGACATACCACCAGTGCATTGATCGAATGGTAATGTTTACGGTTGCGGTATGCCTGCTCATGTGCCTGTGGTGGTATCAAAGACACATGTGTCCCATCAATGGAGCCAATTACATGTGGCATCCTCCCCAGGGCATAGAAGTCACTCTTGACGTCAGTGAGTCGTTGACGTGTTGGGAAATAGATGTACTGGTTGAGGTATCTCAACATTGCACCCAAAACATCGCGTAGCACACGGCTGAACATAGTCTGTGACATCCCACCAGTAGTTGCCACAGTGTGTTGAAAGGTACCGGTGGCAAAGAAGTGTAGGGCTGCCATCACCTTCACCTTGGGGGTCAGCGCTGTAGGATACGGCCGGCCAGGCTGCAAATGTGGGGCCAACGCACTGCCAAATCCTCAATCAGCTGCCTGGTGAAGCGGTACCGTCGGATGCTGTCACTTTCCACCATCGTTGCCAGGTCTGGGAATGGTCGATGACAGCAGGAGCCCTGCAGTGCATAGGTGAAGAAAGCAAGATTGTCAGTCACCCCACCAATGTGCCGTTCACCATACTCAATTTCACATGACACATCAGCAACATTCACAAGTACTTGAGGTGTGTGTCGTCCCGTTTGGACATATATGGCACCTACATGGACATCATCTAACATCTCTCTGTTCAACAAGTGTTGACAACTGGTTCCAGGCTGTGCTATGGGACACCATTAGGCTGTGTCACAGTACACATTAACTGCTCTCACGTTCCACACACATACCACAGTGACATGTCTGGACAGATGCTCCACAGGCATCATAGCTCATTGACAGGTAGATTCCCAGGGAGCCTGTCTTGCCACATGGACACTGGCATGACATGGTGTATCATGTACACGTCAGAAAAACAAACATGACACCCACAGGTGGTGGCCCCTGTAGCCTCTGCAGGACAGACATGGACGTCTGTGACACACACACACACACCATCAAAGTTCATGCACAAACCAAGTGGATGTGGAGACTGTCTCCCATTGTGCACATGGAGTCAGAGACATGTGATACACACCATGCACACAGACTGTGGAGGGACATCACTATTGTTGGAATGGGCCACCCTGTGACGTACATGCCTTCCCACATGTGAGCCTGTGTGGTGTCAGCCTGGGGGTATGTGACATGTCATACACATACACAACCTGGAAATGTGACCATGACACATGCTCAGAAATTAAAAGTTGCACACCACAGTGGTCATGTGCACAACACACAAAGGACCCTGTCCCCATTAACACGTGCACAGCCTGGGTGTGTCTGCCCCCAAGTGCCACCCCAAAATCCACATGTTCACCCCCATACACAGATAAGGTTATGCTGCCACACATGCCTCATAGACAGTGTGGACTGGGTGTGGTGTTGTAGGTGTTCCCCTGAGTCCCTGGAAAGTAAATGTGGCTGGAATAGGTTCACCAGTGACCAGCATGGTGACATATGCATGTGACCTGTCCTGGTACGCGTTGTAGAGCAATGGACCGATCGGTGTGCCCGCACGGACCATTGCATTGAATGTGAGCGGGTACGCGTTGTACAGCAATGGTCCGATCGGTGTGCCCGCACGGACCATTGCATTGAATGTGAGCGGGTACGCGTTGTATGCCTGGTACACGTTGCACAGCAATGGTCCGATCGGTGTGCCCGCACGGACCATTGCATTGAATGTGAGCGGGTCCGCGTTGTATGCCTGGTACGCGTTGCACAGCAATGGTCCGATCGGTGTGCCCGCACGGACCATTGCATTGAATGTGAGCGGGTACGCGTTGTACAGCAATGGTCCGATCGGTGTGCCCGCACGGACCATTGCATTGAATGTGAGCGGGTACGCGTTGTACAGCAATGGTCCGATCGGTGTGCCCGCACGGACCATTGCATTGAATGTGAGCGGGTACGCGGTGTACAGCAATGGTCCGATCGGTGCGCATGCATTGGCTGGGGCCTGGCATGGCAACGGACGCGTTTTTGAAGCTTCAACTAGTCTGATGCAGTGAATTCAGTTGGCCAGCCACAACAATGTTGCAAGTTCATGGGTGTCATGAAGTTGAAATGTTTGAAGGATGCTGTGGGCGTGTCTTGGTGCTGCAATTCCATAGATTGGTCAGATTCATAAGATGCAGACGACTTGGACCTATCACTTTGGACACATGGCACAGTATCTGCCTCTGCAGCACACATATAATGCTGGTTGCTCCCCTGAGGGCTCACTTGCCTGCACTACATGCTCCAGGATGACATCTGCCACTACACTGCTGCTGTCTCTGCATCCTCTGGATCCTGCAATGGCACGTACTGTGGAGAGAGCCCCAGCCTTCACCCATGAGGAGAACCAGGCCCTGCTGGACAACCTCCTTCCACAGTACAGCAAGCTGTATGGGACACCAGGGGAGCAGGTGAGTGTGCTGTCCACTGCCTTACTAATTGTGCATGTTGTCTGACTAGCAGGATTTACAGTGTGCACACCACTGGCTAGCATGCTCACTGAGTAGTACTCACCCCCAAAGTGTGTAGTCACATGCACTGAACAGGTACAGTGGAGTAACAGTGCATTCAAACAAGGTTCACTTCCCATGCAATGATACCATGTAGTAACTGCTGGCAAACTGTCCATAGCCCTCGTTGCACTGCCTGTGTACATCATATGCCCCTGTGATTGAGACATGTATTTCCAACTGTGTGATGCACGGATATGTTGCATGTGTAGTAATGGCCTTTTCACTTTGTCATCCTCACAGGTTGATGCCCATCAGAAGCAGGATATCTGGCTGGCCATCGTCCGGGCAGTCAGATCCGTGGGGGTCTACAAGCGCCGGATCCGCAACTGCCAGAAGAGGTGGCAGGACCTTCGGGGCTGGACCCGGAGGATTGCAAGGGTCCAGCTGAAGCTGTCGCCTCCTCGCAGGAGGGGCGGACACCGGACCCTGACCCCCCACATGCTCCAGATCCTGCCGGTGGTCTTCCCGGAGCTGGATGGGCAGCTGAAGGGCAGACAGCAGCAAGGAGGGGGTGAGTCAAAGACTGCACTGTGAACTCTGTCTGACATTCTATGTGCCCTCCTGTGGCGTGGTTAAACTTCCCCAGTACATCAGTCTTGTTGTCCAGTACCCATGTCCCTCTATTGTGACATGACCACTACCCATCTGATAGGCCGGTGTGCTCCTTACGCTCAGGATAATTGTGTCACTCGGGTACAGGGTCCTTGCATTTTGCTTTGCTCAAGGTGGGTGACAGCTTTTGTTCCCGTGATATTGTGTTAGCCTTCATGGGTGGGCCAATTGCTCACACAATGCCTGAGTCGTGCAATGTAGTCTGGGTGTAACTTTGATATGTGATCCACTTGCAGATCAGAATCACCACATGTCCCTGGGGTATTAGCCACACCCCCATGCTGCGGGTGGGTAAAATGTTTGGGCCTCAGGAGTATGTATGTCAAGTGTGTCACACATGCCTAGCCACCTGCCTACTGACCAGGGCTCATCCATCTTGCAGGTGGAGCCGGACAGTCATGCCTACTCCAGGGCATACAATACACTCTGTACTCCCACTCCCGTGTGTCAGCTAACATGCTGTGCTCAGTGAAATGTTCCCTCAGGTGTCTGCCTCTGTGTCGTTGTGCTGTGACTATGTAGTCGCGACTCCTGTGATGTTTATCGGTTAGGGGTCAGCATGCCATCTGCTATTGGACCATGTGAGACAAGACTTCTGTGACTTATAGGTGTTTGATCACATGACTGTGCAGACAGGTGTATGCCACTGTGACTTTCAGGCAGCTGTTTTTCACTCTCAGCACACTGTGAGGTGCTCATGTTCAGAGAGTTGTGGTTCATGTCCCCCATATGTCCAATTGGTATGACGTGGACAAATAGTAGTTCAGATGATGTGGTTTTTGGGGGATGGACATGTGCACTTGTCAGTTACATTACTTGCCTTCCCCATGTCCTAGGATTGTGACACATTGCAGACTGTTGTTGGCTGGCTGCCATGGCCATGTGACTGGAGACAGTGATGTATGACCTTGCAGGCATGCCTGTGTCATGGCATTAAACTTCCTAAGAGTGATCCTGCAGGGGAGTGACATGTGCAACATGCACCCCATTGTGGCATTGACTATCCGGACATGGGTCCTTCATGGGGTCTGGTGCTGGTATGCATCATATGCATTTCTATTTAGACTCTGGCCGTCCATTTATACAGACACCTGCACTGACTCAGTGGCAAGAGATGTGACGTGGGCATGTTCACATACTTCACCGTGTTCTCAGCAATGTCCAACTACTGTGTAGGTGGTGCATGTGTCCACACTGGGGTATTACCATCAGACAGGCACCAGACCGATGGGTGCAAGGGCAGGAGGGGTGTGAGTTCCATGGTTGACCATCAGACTGACAATTGGCTTCTCCTAATCTGTGTGATGACTTTTGGCAATGTTCTACTAGAGATGCCAGGGCTTGCTCTGTGATGTGCTGTACTTACTGTGGTGTGTGCGGTCAGTGCAGGTGACTGATGTTTGTCTGTTTCCCTAATTGTTTGCAGATACATCCACAGCCACAGGAGGGGACAGCTCCACGGACCAGGAGGAGCAGCGGAGCCAGACTGGGTCAGCGTTCGACGAGTGGTCAGAGGGACCCAGTGGCACGGAGGGCGAGGGGAGCCACACCGAGGAGTCCTCAGCACCATCCACCTCAGCTGGGGACCACAGCAGCTCGGAGGATGACTCCCTTGTGGATGCCGGTGTCAGCAGCCACAACACCCCAGCTAGTCTGTCTGACCCCGCCACCACCACCACCATCACCACCCTCCCATTGGCTCCCATTCCTGATGTCCATGGAGGCTCCCGTGCTCGGGAGCGTGTCTCCTTCAAGCCAGGCACTGCACCCCCTGCCCCTGTGTCCCCTGCTGCCCTGAGTGAGGAGTCTGTGTACCTCCTTCGGCAGCTCCATGTAGGGCAGACAGCAATGCTGACTGTCCTAAATGCACACACCACTCTGTTGACACAGCTGGTGTCATTCATGGAGGGCATCTCAACGGGTATGTCTGCCCTACAGAGGAGCAATAGGTCCATGGACTCCTCCCTGACGGCAGCAGTGTCCCTCCTCCAACAGTCCCTCACCCCTCCCACCTCTGCCCCATCCACACTTCCTACCACCCTACCTGTCCAAAGCACATGCACACCTGCACAATCACCCAAACACACAGACACGAGCAGCACACACACCCCAAAACCAAGGCAAGACGTGCACACAAGCATCCTCAGGGGACTGATTCCACACACACAGGGGATGGGGAACTGACACACACACAGGCAACCACAGTCACTCCGCAATCCTCAAGATCCTCTCCCTCCAAGACCCCTTCCCTTGCCTCACCTGCAACCCCACATACACAGCAGCTCTTCCTCTCTGACCTCGGCCTCTTCCCCTCCAATCCCGCTGATCCAGCATACCGGGGGAAGAGGAAGTCCACACACAGAGAGGGAGTGCCCCTCGCCCCCGGACACCCTCCCCCAGTCGCAGGCAGAGTGAGCCCCCCACCCGCAAGTCCCCCGGACCCGGAAGAGCAAGACCCCGCCACCGCCCTGCAAGTCAGCCACCCAGTCTCTCACCTCCATCCCCCAGGCCACCACTCCACAGGTTCCACCGCCACACCCTGCCCCAGGTTCCCCCACACACCGATACCGCATCCCCAAACTGCTCAGGCCCTCCCCCCCTGCCACTTGCTCTTCCACCCCCAAACCAGACGCTCTGCCTGTATGTGCCACTGGTGTGGAGACCGTGTGTCCCCCCTCTGTCCTGCCCAGCTCTTCTGCCCCCCCTTCCACTCCCTTGGAGTCATGCACTGCGGTGGAGTCCACAACAACCCCGTCTGACTCAGGCACTGCATTGCGGACCCAGTCCACTCCATTTGACCAGCCCACTGCATTGGTTGCAGCACCAACACCATCGGACTTGGGCCCTGCGGTGGTGCCGGCCCCCCCTGAGTCAGACACCTCCACTACAGTTGCCGGTGACACTCCTGCACCCACCTCACCTTCCCTGCCTCCTTCTGGCATCCCCTGATCCTGTCCCTGTAGTGCCTGGCCTGCCCCTCGTATGCCCCTCCAAGGGGGATGTCCCCTGTCGGTACCTGTGCAGGCAAGCAATTGGTGACAAGTTGTCACACATCACCCTGTTGGGACTGTGTATTTGGACTGGACATTGGCTGTAGTTAATTTTGGACTTTTGATTTCAGTTGCACACTTGCTGATTAATGCCTCTTTTTGTTTACTTGTGGTTAATATTTGGTGGTACATGATGTAGATGTGTAGAATCATGCATTTGCTGTTGTAATTGTGTTCAGATCAGGTAAATGAAGTGTTGCTGTGATGGGCTCCATGTGATCCATGGGATATGTGTCCTAATCTAGTCTGTATCTATAGCATCCCTTGCTGCAGTCTGAGGGTGTGATGTTCAGCATTTGACACAGGGATGTACGTTTAGCATTTGTAGATTACCATCTTTGTCCTACACTGTTGCACATCTGTTGGGCTTACCACTGTCCAATGTTCCTAGTACCCTGACTGTGTGCCCGTCTCCACTGGACATGCAGTTTTGCACATCAATTTTGGAGGGCTCATCTGTGTATACAGTACAACTGGATTGCCACGTGTTTTGGGTGTATGCAGATGACTGACGTGACACTCCCGTACCCAGGCTGATGTGAGCAGAGGCTTCTGTGTGTTGTAGTTGTTGACTCACTGACGGAGTGTCCTGCTGATATGTTTGAGTCGTGCACAGACAAGGTTTGGCACAGTGGACCTTCCACAGGAGTGGAGTGCCCTCATGGCTGTGTGTAATCTGGTGACATTGCGTGTGCCCGTGTTGTGTGTTGTGTGAGCATGTCTGTGCATGTTCCCTTCCCTTTTCATACACAGGCTGTGTCCCTAGGGATGTTCCTGTTTGTGATGCTTGCAGAGTTGGTATGTGTTCATCCAGCATCTTGGACCTGGTTTCTCCGTGATGTGGGTGCATGGCAAACTGATGTTCATGAGGTTGTCATCCCAGGTTGTCTTTGTTGTCAGGGCTGGGGATGTGGGCAAACGCTGATGGGACACATTCAGGATTCCCCTTAGCACTTGTTGTTTACACAAGTAATGTGATTTTGAGTTTGTGGTAGCTTTCAGTGATTGTGACGCGTTGTGTGTGTGACTGCTGCCACTCCTCAGGGTCAGAGCTGCAATGTTGGAAGTTGTGTACGTGTGTTCTTTGTGTCTCACCTTGGCTTCTTCGTTGGTGTGTGACTATGGCCAGGATCCCATTGTTTGTGGTGGATTTCACATCATGCGCATGTACGGCGTACTGTGCTGTGTGTCATACATAGACAAGTCATGTTGAGTGGGCATGTGTGATGGGTTTCTGCACCTTAGTTCCCCCTCCCACCCCTGGGATTGTCATGGGTGCATGTGCAATGTCACCAGTCCATGTGAGCTTCACTGCTGCACATTGGTGGAGATCAGGGTGTGTGGTGTTGAGTGTGCAAATGTAGTTGTTGCACGGCTACACCACTACCTCCATATTGGCCTTGGCTGGCAGGCCCTGCTGATTGATTTGAGCTTGTGTAGGTGTGATGGTAGTTTGTAGCTGAGGACACATGGCTGTGCTTCACAGTGTGATCAACATCTACCTTTGTCATCACAGTGGAATTGTCATGCAGGCTAGTGTCTGCACAATGTGGGATCCCTGGGGGTAGTGCTGTGGTGGATGTGTCTCTTGCTGTGTTAGTTGCTGTTCCTACGAGCTTGTGTGACATGTGTAATTTGGGCTCCGTCTCATCTAACAATGCCAGATTGCCCACATAGGGGAATCCAATCCATGAGTTACTTGTGTGTGGCACTGTATACACATCTGTGTAATTGGGATTCAGGCCTCCTCATGTGTTGTGTGGTTGCCTGGGGACACTGGCACACACCCCCATCACCTGTTGTGTTTGATATGCAGTGTGAGTCTGCCTGTTTGTGTTAGTGCATTTGCATCACTGCATTGGCATTTCTGTAGTGTGCCATTGGCTGTATGTTGTTTGGTGATTTTCCCCTGCTCTCCCTGGGACTCCTGGGTCATCAGTCAGCACAATGATCATGGTTAGTATGTCCCATTGCTGCCATGGTATGGTATTTGTTCACCTGACATCGACAGTCTCCACAGGTTATATACATTTGTGTGTCCATAGGTGCAGATATGTGGGTCAGCATCATGATGGTCACTTCTGTCATTGTGTAATTGGCTGATTGTTGGCAATGTGGTCCCCCATGTATGATGTTTGTATGCACACGCCAAAACGATGTTTCTGTGTCACTGCACTGATAGCCTCGCCCAATCTATGTTGCAATGGGACACAAGCACTACTATGCCACAGATGTTTTTGTTGTTGTGTGACCAGGATTCATCCATACAGTTTGTCTTTGGCAGCTTTTACCATGCCTACACTTACCTTATGATCACCGTGGGGATGGTGCTTTGGGCCCCATTGCCACACTGATCAAAAGGTGCATCAGCCTTGAAACCCACACTTACCTTTTGGTGACTGTTGTGATGGTGCTTTAGGCCCCATTGCCACACTGATCAAAAGGTGCATCAGCCATGGACCCCACACTTACTTTTGGTGACTGTGGTGATGGTGCTTTAGGCCCCATTGCCACACTGATCAAAAGGTGCATCAGCCATGGACCCCACACTTACCTTTTGGTGACTGTGGTGATGGTGCTTTAGGCCCCATTGCCACACTGATCAAAAGGTGCATCAGCCATGGACCCCACACTTACCTTTTGGTGACTGTGGTGATGGAGCTTTGGGCCCCATTGCCACAGTGGCCATGGTCGAGCTTGTATTGTGGAGGCCACACACTTTTATGTGTCACACATGTGATAGTGGGTCACATTGTATGTTCATTGTCATGTTTTGTGTTATTGGCATTTGACATGGACTACACACGCTTGTCATGTTGTTTGGGTGGATGTAATTTTCTGTGATTCCTTATGTGGGAGTATGCTAGTTGTGTCATGCATTACCCGTCCTATGAGTAGGGGTGGTGGTAGTGGCAGGCATCCAGCCCCCCATGGGTAGAGGTGGTAGTAGTGGTAGGCATCTGGCACCCCCTGAGTAGGGGTGGTAGTGGTGGTAGGCATCCAGCCCCCCATGGGTAGGGGTGGTAGTAGTGACAGGCATCCAGCCCCCCATGGGTAGAGGTGGTAGTAGTGGTAGGCATCTGGCACCCCCTGAGTAGGGGTAGTAGTGGTGGTAGGCATCCAGCCCCCCATGGGTAGAGGTGGTAGTAGTGGTAGGCATCTGGCACCCCCTGAGTAGGGGTGGTAGTGGTGGTAGGCATCCAGCCCCCCATGGGTAGGGGTGGTAGTAGTGACAGGCATCCAGCCCCCCATGGGTAGAGGTGGTAGTAGTGGTAGGCATCTGGCACCCCTGAGTAGGAGTGGTAGTGGTGGTGGGCATCCAGGCCCCCATGGGTAGAGGTGGTAGTAGTGACAGGCATCCAGCCCCCATGGGTAGAGGTGGTAGTAGTGACAGGCATCCAGCCCCCATGGGTAGAGGTGGTAGTGGTGGTAGGCATCCAGCCCCCCATGGGTAGAGGTGGTAGTAGTGACAGGCATCCAGCCCCCCATGGGTAGAGGTGGTAGTAGTGGTAGGCATCTGGCACCCCCTGAGTAGGGGTGTTAGTGGTGGTAGGCATCCAGCCCCCCATGGGTAGGGGTGGTAGTAGTGACAGGCATCCAGCCCCCATGGGTAGAGGTGGTAGTAGTGGTAGGCATCTGGCACCCCCTGAGTAGGGGTGGTAGTGGTGGTAGGCATCCAGCCCCCCATGGGTAGAGGTGGTAGTAGTGACAGGCATCCAGCCCCCCATGGGTAGAGGTGGTAGTAGTGGTAGGCATCTGGCACCCCCTTAGTAGTGGTGGTAGGCATCCAGCCCCCCATGGGTAGGGGTGGTAGTGGTGGTAGGCATCCAGCCCCCCATGGGTAGAGGTGGTAGTAGTGGTAGGAATCTTGCACCCCCTGAGTAGGGGTGGTAGTGGTGGTGGGCATCCAGGCCCCCATGGGTAGAGGTGGTAGTAGTGACAGGCATCCAGCCCCCATGGGTAGAGGTGGTAGTAGTGACAGGCATCCAGCCCCCATATGGGTAGAGGTGGTAGTGGTGGTAGGCATCCAGCCCCCATGGGTAGAGGTGGTAGTAGTGACAGGCATCCAGCCCCCATGGGTAGAGGTGGTAGTAGTGGTAGGCATCTGGCACCCCTGAGTAGGGGTGGTAGTGGTGGTAGAGCATCCAGCCCCCCATGGGTAGAGGTGGTAGTAGTGGTAGGCATCTGGCACCCCTGAGTAGGGGTGGTAGTGGTGGTGGGCATCCAGGCCCCCATGGGTAGAGGTGGTAGTAGTGACAGGCATCCAGCCCCCCTGGGTAGGGGTGGTGGTAGTGGTAGGCATCTGGCACCCCCTGAGTAGGGGTGGTAGTGGTGGTAGGCATCGAGCCCCCATGGGTAGAGGTGGTAGTAGTGGTAGGCATCTGGCACCCCCTGAGTAGGGGTGGTAGTGGTGGTAGGCATCTGGCACCCTCTGAGTAGGGGTGGTAGTGGTGGTGGGCATCCAGGCCCCTATGTGTATATGTGGCATTGGTGATGGCCATCCCGCCCCTATGGTGCTGCTGTTGCTGGTGTAAGTAATTTCTGCATCCCTCTGTGTGTGTGTGATATGTCGGGTACGTGTAGTTTGTTTTTGTTGTTGGTGTCTGACTTACCTTCTGCGCCGTACGCGTCCGTGCCTGTTTCGGTAATAGATGTAGAATATTGGTAGGATCGGCACAATGGGATTCATGGTTGGTTCGTCTCGTTCGTCTTTCTCTTTGCTTCGCCTCGTTCTCGTCGCTGGCGTGTTCGTCTCGTAGCCGTGGATCGCCTTGTGGCGCGAATCGGAGCTTATGTGCGCCTCTCCCGGATGCTTTGACGTGCCGTACGTAGCGACGGGTTCGGCGCGTACGGAAACCGCATCGTACTTGTCCGGCCGGACGGGGCTGCATTTTGGCTTCCGTGCGACTCGATTTTGCGTTTCCGGATCTGCCTCGGTCGTAGAACAGGACCTGTATTGGGTGAGTACGACTGGGTCGGGATTTGGGCAGTTGTGCGCATCGTACTTGCTCGTTCGGATGTATGTGCGAATCGGTCGGGAAACAGGCATTCGCCTGGCTTTTTTCCCGGCCGAATGGTATTAGGTGCGCCTCCGACCGGGATCGGAATCGACCCCTCAGTGGCATCACATAAGGAAGCAGCAGGGGCCACAAAAAGCATAGTGGTGCATCATGTGAAGAAGCAGCAGGGACTGAGAAAAGCACAGTGTGCCTTAAAGCAAGGAAGTAGGGACAAAAAAAACAAGTAGACACTTTAATTGCTGTGGCTTATATGCCCGTGCTCCTACCACACGCTCCAAAATGTAGTGTACACCATAAAGTATAAAAGGAAAGTACAGTGGAATAAAAAGACGTACCTCACTGCATGGCGTCTATGCTCTAGAAAATGGCCTAAATGTAGTTATAACGATGCCGATAGCCTCGTATGTGAGGTCTATCTTCTAGAAAACGGCCTTGATGTAGTTACAACGATGCTGATCGCATCCTGCGTGAGGTTAAAAGTAAAGCGTGTGTTCGACTGCTCATTCCGAGGCGGTTGTAAATAATAAACGAGCCTCGGCTCAACATCAGTACTTCTCGGAAAATAACTTAAACTCCCCGTGTCTATCCAAAAATGAATGTGTCCGTCTGTAATGTAACTGGTGCTCTTTTAAAGCGCTGCAATACCTTTGGGTCGAGTTCGCACTATTTAAAACTACAAAAAAAAACAACGCCTGACCAGATGGGAGGACGGAAGAGAGGCCATCACACTCTGTACTTTGTGATGGCCAACTAAAATGTTCTCAGAGTGAAATCGCCGGAAAGAGAACTAAACAAACAAAGGAGGGACTTTGTCAGAAATGGACCAATAAGAAGCCAGCATTTCTGAATGCTGCAGCTAACAGCCAATGGCAATGGGTGAGTTTGCCAAAGCCCCACAGAGAGATACAACAGGTCATCGCTAATGCTCGACCTAAAAAGAGAAGATTTGGGCATGGCTAAAGGTTTATTTTGCCAGGCCGAAATGGCAGTGTAAACTGCACACACAGGCTCTGCAATGACAAGCCTGATACCTGTTTAGAGGGCGGCTTAAATGGGTGACACAAGCAGTGCAGCAGTCCCACTAGCAGTATTTAATTTACAGTCCCTGGTCGCATGTAGTGCACTTTACTAGGGACTTATAAGTAAATTAAATAAGCCAATTTAGTATGAACCAATATTACTATGTTAAGGGGAGAGAGCACAAGCCCTTTAGCATTGGTTAGCAGTGGTAAAGTGCAGAGAGTCCTAATACCTGTGAAAACCAGGTCAGAAATGTGGATAAGGAAGGAAGAAAAGTTGGGGGAAGGACCACCTTAAGGCTGTCAGGTCTAACATCAGACAATATTACCTAGTTTGCAACTGCACCAGCACAACCTCAGCATTTCAGGTCTGATTACTCAACACAACGCCCAACAGCCATGCAAACCATAACTGGCACACAAAATGCAATACTCATGACTTCACAATATTTAAACCAATTAATAATAATACATAAACCCATAATGTAATTGAACTACAACCCATGCTCAGACCAATTAATGACACTACATTCATAGCTCTGTCAAAGTGGTAAGAGTAATGTGATATGTAATGTCATCTGTTGTGTAAGTGCATTTGTTTCATTAAGGGTGAGGTCAGGAGTACCTTATTTGGGTGCGAGTTATGTTTTGCATAGGTGTTGTGCGAGTATGGATTGTAGTCAATAATAATTTGCGAATTTCAGCGTTTTTTGTTTTTTGTTTTAATACATAAAAAACCATAGTTAAAGTGCAGTTTTTGTTAAGTTAATTTCTAAAGATATTTTTAACATATGTTAATGAGTTATAACCAAAGGTAACCAAAATGTCACTTGAAATTTTGTTTTTTTTCCAATTAATACTTATTAATTGCATCCTTAAGTGCTTTTATTGCACAAAATGTAGTGATATAGAACTCCATATTTCACAGGGAACTGAGAAATATTAAAATTTCATGGTTCCCAAAACCATTGTGCAAAACTATTCAGAGCTTAGCAACTATCGGGGCTACTTCAATTATACAGGATGAATGGCCAAATTATGAATCATGGGTGTCTAAATCATGCACAAATATGCAAATTATGTGGAACATTCTGTGGCAGTATTATTTTTTTCTTCGACCATACTCAAAGAATATGCATTGGAGTCATCTCCACTGACTTAAGTAACTTTTTGTTTAACGGGTATCGATCAGTTATGCCTCACACCTGTTTATGTTCATAGTTTTGACCAAAATGAGCCGCTACGACTGGAAGAGCTACTGCAGCTGGCTGACTTGCAGCTCCTGGAGGAGGCATTCGCAAACCACCACCTGTTGGAAGATGAGGAAGATCATGAACCCAGTGGGAAACATTGCTGTAGAAAACGCCCACAAAGAGTCCAACAGCCTGGAAACTTAACTCTGCCAGAATTTCAGAAGGTGCTTTCAGAACTGCTCGGATCTGATAGCTGGAACAATCAAATGGAAGTGTTATTCAATAAGGTAAGACTCCTGGACCATGCTTTGGCTAATGTTTATGCTTAAATGGATTTATCTTGTCCTGCTTCTGAGCAGCTGAGGCATAATGAATTAATATTTTCTCATTGAGACGCAGTGTGGTGTGTAACACTAATAAAAACATAGAATTTGATTACAGAAAAAAAAACAATCACTCGACCCATCTAGTCTGCCTAATGTAGATCTATCTGCACTTGATACACTAGACTCAGCCAAGTGTGCCCTATGTACATCTGTACTTGATACCCCATACCCATTCAGTTTCTCCAAAGTATTTATGAACTTGACTCCCTAGATCAGCCCAGTCTGCCCAATGTATGTGGGCATTTAATACACTAGAACTGTCCAGTCTGCCCAATGTACCTCTCTCCTTGTCACATTGACAAGTGGTTTCCAGTTTTACCCGTGCTTACAAAACCAATTTCTCCTCCTGATCACAGGAGCATAGAATTAATTTCTGGATATCCCTAAAATTCAAGACAGTTTTGATGATCAAATGACTGTATCTAAATTAATAGTTTATGAAAAAAGCATTTGGAATCTGAAGACCTACAGTCCAACGGCAGAGCTTCAATTTAGAGGATAGACTGGGCACATAATGGGTTTGTTTAATCCCTACAACTTGCTGACAATGGGAGACCTTCACAACATGGCTGAATACGCTTGAAACTACAGAGACATTAAACAACCGAGGATAGACTGAACTGATCATACAACATAGTTGGCCCCATGCCATTCACCTTCACCAGCCAGTGGCAGAGCTCATGTTATACCAGGGAGTTGCCACCACCGTGTTTTAAAGAGAGACGTTGCTGCACTTTAAAGGCAAGGAACTTGCAACTTTCTTGTCAATGCCACTCTCGCATCCGAGTTGGTCAGGTTCCAGTGTAGTGTCTGTGCTTGGATGGTGGAGAAGAACATGGTGGTTCGCAACAGGGCACAAAACAGAATGCATGTTCTAGCTCACACACAGCATTTCATGAAGAATCAAAATCCCACTCACTGTTCTTTTCTGATCAGCCACATGATTCCTATCTCACCAACAATAATTCTAATGTCTCTGGTAATACACTGCATTCTGTCCTTACATGTAACTACCAGATTTCCTTTGAATCAAATGACATGATGTGAGGAATTTGGTTATTCTCAAACTGGTATGGTATTTGCAGGTTCACTTTTTTCCTGAAAACACTATACGTGTTCATCAAGACGTACGGTGTCCTAAGCTGGCAAGGGTTTGCGGTCTTGTCTTTTTAATATTATGATGCTTGTGCATCATCACGCCAGCTGCTCCTATTGGACTAGGGTTGCCGGTCTAGTATCTTGAGCTCCTGAAGCATTCACAACATGACGACAGCCACTCAAACGTGTCCCGCTCCTACTGCTCATAACCCTCCATCTCGGAGATTGAGGTCTTTTGCGGAGGATCCAGAGCAATAAAGGCAGCAGCATAGGGCTCTTGATGAAGAAAGTTGGTAGGACATATCTTTAAGCCTCCTTCCTCACAGAAGCAGTGCTAAGCAATGGGGTTATAATAATGATTTTTAGGAGCTTATGGGCTTATGGGCATCACATATTTGGGACCGTGGAGACTTTAAGATTATAATAAAAAGTGAAATACAAAAAAAGCCCCACACAAAGTGATATAGATGATCTCAAGAGCGCACAAAAAGGATCAATGTATTGATAATTCTAATACAGGTATTACACTTGATTTATTTATGCACTGTGAGGATTGTGGTGTATTGTATGGTATGGTTGTGCGACCTTACAGTGTAATACACTCGCAAAACTGTCTTGCGTCCAGTCAGGCTCATTTGTAGAACCTTTAGCTCAACCCTGGGTAGCTATGGTTTCCAGCAGCAAGTCTTATACAAAGGAACAAGTGAAAAGCCTTAGCAAGCACCAAACAACGACATGAGAAAGTCACACAACATGAAAGAAATCCGACACCAATTTATAAAAATATATTCTATTTTTTTGAAATATTTAGACACCAAGAAGAGCAAAATCCACAAGAGGGATTTGAAGATACAGATTTTTAAGTAAAATGTAAATCTCAGCTTTCTAGACCAAATCACAAACAAGCATTGGTAATCGTTAAGTTTGGAAACTTTTGAAAAGTTTGAAAGAGTTGTGTTCTGCTTCTGAGGCCCAATTGGGGCAGCCAGTTCAGATAGGGAGAAGGTCAGGGAGGACAATAAAGAGTATTTGAGCTTTTACCCTGTCACCAAACCAGTCTCAAGTCCAGTTCCACACTTTATATCAAGAGCATCTTTGCCTTCAATGGAGTGGTCCTAATGCTGGGGATGCAGAAAGATGTTCAGGGTGCTGAATGGTCAACAGGGGTGTCCTTTAAATTATTCCTTGGTCTACAGTTAAGGTGTGGGGACCACAGGGGTCAGTGTCTCCGTACAAAGTGGGTTCAGTGGTATCCTTTGGTAAAGGCTGGTGCCCATCTTTGGTGACCAATCTGGACTCAGATGACACTCCCAGGTCCAGCAGACTCAGGTGCAACCTTTGGGCACCAAACATTGGTTTCTTGGGTTGCCCGGTGGAGGTCTGCGGCGAGTCCAAGAATGTGGCCCCTGACTTGCCCAATGGGCTACTTCAGCTTTGATGGCCCTGGTGCTGGTTCTAGCGGGGTCAGCTGACTGACCCTTGGAGTCACTTCTTTGGTCTGGGGCTCGGGAATGTCTTTTCCATTAGCCAGAAGCCACAGACACAGTCCTCTCTCTGCTAGCCCAAGGTGTGGCAGGTGCAGACTAGCAGTTGAAGCAGCATCGCTTCGCCAGGTCCAGGGGTAATCAGGACAGTCCTTCTGTGGTCCTTTCTCCAATTCCGTTATGATCTGAGGTTCAGGGTGCCATAATTATGCCTAGAAAGTGCACTGGGGGGGATGATGCGGTCATATCAATTGGGCTACCAGGGATACCACCTGCCTTGTAATGACTTCCAGCTAAGGGGCTGATTCTGATGCGGGTTGGAAAAGCTTCCCGACCGAATCGGTTGGGAAATGGTGTCCGACCCACTCGGATCGGGAAAGTCCGACCGGCGGAGTAGGATGTATCCGGATGCTTCCAGATACGATTTGGTTGAACTCCCATTGACTTCAATGGAAACATTTGTTCCTAACCGCATCAGAATTGGGCCCTCGGTCGGGAAGACACGTTCCCGATCCGATTTGGAAGGAGCAAATGCTGTTAGGAGGCCTTCCTAACCGCATCAGAATCAGGCCCTCGGTCGGGAAGCTTTTCCAACCCGCATCAGAATCGGGCCCTATGTGTGGCATCTAGCAATCCCAGAGTGCACTATTCCTGCAAGGTGGAGGTAACACCGCCCTCTATAGTAGGCTACTATTGTTGCTGAGCCTGGGAGTCGTTCACACCACTCCCCAGGAGGGCAGAAGGCTGTCTGATGGCCAACAACTGTGTGAGGCCACTGGACAAACTAGGCAACAGAGGGGCAACTTCCTAAAAGTTGCCTGTCTTTAGAAGTGACATTAAATACAACTTGGGCATGAAGTCAGGTTCAATGCTACGAATAATTTGATACTTTGAAGTACACATTTTAGTACTCCCATTCAGAAGTTAACCAGACTGAGGGTCAGCCAGTCACTCTGGGCCCGATTCTGATGCGGGTTGGAAAAGCTTCCCGACTGAGGGCCTGATTCTGATGCGGTTAGGAAGGCCTCCTAATGGCATTTGCTCCTTCCAAATCGTATCGGGAACGTGTCTTCCCGACCCAGGGCCCAATTATGATGCGGTTAGGAACATATACTCCCATTGAAGTCAATGGGAGTCCAACCAAATCGTATCTGGAAGCATCCGGATGCATCGTACTCCGTTGGTCGGACTCTCCCGATCCGAGTGGGTCGGAAACCATTTCCAAACCGATTCGGTCGGGAAGCTTTCCAACCCGCATCAGAATCAGGCCCTAAGTGTTAGCCAATGGGGCTACTAACATTTCTACAGCAAAAACGTCAATTTGGAAGTTTTACTGTCAGGACATATTAAAAAGTATATGTCCTACTTAACAATATCCAGCTCCCTGCCTCAAGGCTCAATAGGCCTTCCTTAGGGGAGTTTTATATATATTGTTAAGGGCAGTGGGGGCTTTTCCATTAGTATAAATAGCAAAGTCGAACTAACCATTTTAAAACTGCTCTTCTAGGCTGCAGTGGCAGCCTGGGAGCCATGTTGTACTTTTATCACACACAGGGTGGCACTATCAGTGCTGCAGCCCTGGGTGGACTATCCAATTTACATGCCATGGATACCTTTGCACCCTGTACTAGGGACTTAAATTAAGTCCATTTATGCCAGTTGAAGGTAGCCAATTCAACATACATTTTGGAATGGGTTAGAACACTGGCACTGAGAACTGGTTAGCAGTCCTCAGTACACTCTCAAAATCGAAAAACCAGCAGCATCAGTCCGGAACTTTGGGGGTGATAATGCAAAAAGAGGCATTTCCTTATATGTACATAGTGTCTGACTACAGGACAACGCTCCCACTCCGGGTAAGGCTTCGCTAACCAGACAAATGGGTAAGAGTACCCGTGAAGCTGACTACAGGTTCTGTGTGTGTTCCCTCAAAGTGCTTTATCTGTTGTGTGCTGTGCATAATGATTTTCAGTGTCTTGCAATTCACTTATTTTTTTAAAAACTTGACAACAAGTGTAAAACATTGTGGAGAAGGAAAATCAGACCACATTTCTTGAGTTGTCTGGCGTGCCTACCTTCTAAAAGTAACTGATAAGCATGATACTTGTTTTCACAGAGAAATGCTTCTTTGTCAAATTTCTCATACCAGAAGTAAGGTACTTGCATGTACGAACAACACCCTGCTTTTTAATAAAATGCGCAACTGACGACTAAGACAGTTGGTAGGCCGGGGGTCATATAGTCCTGACGAAGGCCAGTGACCCTGAGTGGTGTATGATGGTTGGCCAAAACATGTTGACAATAATTTTAATGATGGTAGGGCAAAAAAAGACCTGAGAACATCAAACTGAGAATGTTTTAATCCTGTCTTTGGGACCGAGGAATAAAGCATCAGAACTGATTGGGTATCCCCATGACAGTTTTAATTAATCAAAACTATTATAAACCTGATCTTGATTTACCAACTTAAATCAAAACAATTTCATGTTCCAACCCTGTTGTGGGCTACACAGGGAGTGTAGAAGCATTCCGTTGATGAAGCATGCCACGAATAGTGGGTGAGGGCATTTCTTCCCCAATAGAAACGATTCTTTAGAAGGTAGTTTGGTTTCCCTTCATCAACATTTATATGTGTGCTATCTTTTAAATACACTGCATCCTGCCCGATAGGCTTTTTAGGGCCTACTTTAGGGGTGACATATGGATTGAAAAGCAAAGATTAGGCCTGGTGAAAGGTTTATATTGCCAGGTCGAAATGGCAGTTTAAATCTGCACTACAGGCTGCAGTGGCAGGCCAAAGACTGGTTTCAAAGTGCTACTTTAGTGGGTGGTGCAATGAATGCTGCAGGCCCACTAGTGCATTTAATTTAGAGGCCCTGGGTATATGTAGTACCAGTTTACTAAGTACTTACAAGTAAATTAAATGTGACAATCAGGTGTATGCCAATTTTGCCATGTTTAAGGAAGAGGCACAAGCACTTTAGCATCGGTTAGCAGTGGTAAAGAGCACAGAGTCCTTAAGCTAACAAAACTTAAATTCAGTAAACAGGTGGTGATAAGGCAAAAGGTTTGGGGAAAGGCTACAGCAAAGGCTGTCGGGTCTATCAATAGATAAGGGGTTAATAGGTAAGGGTGTAAAGGTAAGAGAGTCAGTTGTTCTGGGCAAGGTTAAGAGGCAAGCGTTGTAATGGTGAAGGGTGTAATGTTGAAGAGGTTAAGTAGTTAAAGATCAAGGCGTTAATGAGTTTAAAAAAAATTGGGTTCAGTGTGAGACATATCTCTTTATATCTCACACTGAACCAGACTTTTTTATATACATTTCAAATGGGGACCCGGATGCAGTCCCCTCAAAAATACAAGTTTGCACCTCTTTACTCACGGTATAAAATGGTTTTATTTTGTATAGATGCAATGCTCCTTGTACAACAATTAAATTGTCAATGTAACACGTTTCTGTCTCCCACAGACCTTCGTCGAACCATTATTGCTTCTACGCTGTGAACTTAATATACACAAACACATGACTATGTCACTTCACTGTGCTGGTGATAAACAGAGGACTACAACATGCATCCCAGCCCAATGTGCTGGTGTATCGATCTGCCATTTTCTAACATTGTAACATGGTCACAATCTACTTACTCTATGTTAAATTTTACATAACTTGTATCATACAAACAGTAGATTATTCATTAGAAAACGTCTGTTCATATATCCGAAAAAATCCATGAATTAATGTCCATGTTCCTGAGTACTAAGTCCAAGTGGACATTATATCAATTCCTCCATAGTTCATCATTAATACCAGATTATTATTTTTAACATTGTGTAAAATGAACAATTTGTGAATTAAAGTGGAATTTTGCATAACAATTCAAGGAGATATATACAAATTGAATATTACTCCTTAATAAGAGACGTGTCCCTCTTTTTATCGTACAAACGGTGGACCAAATGCTATTGGTGTATACTAGTCTTTTATGCACAAAACTTAGTGCCCAGTAAATAAAAACACAAAAATCATCTAGATTATATTGCTCCCAGATGTTGTCACATCTTAGGAGATGATATCAATGATAACTCATGTGTCTAATGAACCCAAAGTTCTTCACCTTGGTTTAGGTTCCCTGGCTGTTTCGTTTCAACTAAAATGATATAATCAGATTCCAGAATTCTAAAATTCTTTAGTCTATCACCCCCACATGGTTTCTTTTCTACACAGTCAATCCCTACAAAGGTCAATTCACTGGCTGTGCTGTTATGTACCTGTGCAGAATGTTTCGATACTGGGTGTGAGAAGTTGGGTGACTGCTTGAGGGGGGTGAAACCCTACTCAAGCAGCAACCACAATCCTTGTCAGGGTGAGGCCCAAGCAAACTCCAAATTAACCCATGCTCAACCCTCTGGTAGTTTAGCACAGAGCAGTCAGACTTAACTTAAAGGCAATGTATAAAGTATTTATGCAGCACTTCAAACAGTAATAAAATGAAAACACAACTCAAGAAAAATCCCACACCAATTTAATAATTAAACCAAGACCAAAACAAAAACAATCTAGTCTGTAGAACCAGAGGGTGCAGAGGCAGAATATCAACGTCGAAATATTGAGTTGCATGAATATCGAGACAAGAATATCGATGGTGAAAAATATCGAGGTAAGTTCTTTCATTGTTAAAAATATCGATTTTTGAGTAATGTAGAAATATAGATTTTGTAAATATCAAAAGCAAATATATGGTAAATAATATCGATTGTATTCTTTTGGTTTTATGTTTTTTTAATTTTTTTATTTGGTAGTAGTTATTTTATATGTTTTAATTTATTTATTTATGTTAAAATGTTTGTTTTTTTATTGTATTTTCATTTATTTGTGGGAGCGGGATGTTGGGTTTATAGGGGATAAGGGTGGGGAGTAATTTAAAAATATTTGTTTAAAGTGTTCAATAATTTTTAAATTTATGTAAAATTTTAGGAGCGGGATGTTGGGTTTATAGGATTAGGGTGGGGAGTAATTTAAATATATTTATTTAAATTTTTATATTTTTTTAATTTTATGTAAAAATTTAGGAGCAGGATGTTGGGTTTAAGGGGATGAGGATGGGAGTATTTTAATAATGTTGGTTAAAAATTTATTTTAATAAAATAATTATTGAAAAATATAAATAATTTTTTAGAAAATAAAATTTTACATTTTACATTTTCAAAAATTGGGAAGGTTTTTCTGGGGTGCTAATATTTAGTTGTAAATTGTATAAAATATTTTATAAATATTTTTTTTAATTAAAAAATATTTAAATACACGTATGATAGGTTAATTATTTTAAAATTTATTTTTACATAATTTTTTTTTTTTTAATTTTAATTTTTTATTATTAATAAAAAAAATGGATAATTTAGAATTTTTTAATGAAATTTTTTTTAATTGTCATTTAGAATTTAATATTGATCTTTTTTTATTTTTTCAAGAAGGGGTGGCACAGGTGTTTTGGCGGTATGCATTAATAACAACAGTGACAGATCATTCAGCAGGTTGTGCGGGTATGATTGAGGCGGTCAGGAGCATATGGTGCATAACCTCACGGATAGAGGATTTATGAGTGTGTTCCCATTGTGACTTTGCGTAACGGCTCAAGATGGTATGTGTTGGGGGTCGGCCCCTGGGGAGTTTGGGCGTTCATCAGTGTCATCTAGTTGACGGAGGTATGGCACCAGAGGGGCCCAAATGTCATGTGGCCGGCTCGCAAGGGGCATTAGATTCCAATATTCAGTCAGGTGTGTCTGGCAGTGTGCTGTGTCAGCAGGCCAAGTCTTGGCCAATTGTCACTAATCTGTGGCTAGCATCAGGGATCTCTTTAACAGAGCCGAGTAGGCACATAAGTGGGTCCTTTGCTATGTGGTCAGAGGTGATGGCGCTGATGATCACGCACACTGCTTGCCAGTAATTGGCCACTCTTGAGCATGTCCAGGCAAGGTGCATAAATGTGGCGTCTGGCGCAGAACACCGCACGCACCTTGTGTTTACAGTTAAGCCCTTTTTGTGGAGGGCCATTGGGGTGCGATATAGTCTGTGTAAGAATTTGAAGTGTATCAATCTCAGCCTGTAGTTAGGGGAGAGCCTCTCAGTCTGATTGCAGCAGTATTGCTACTGTTCTGGTGATGGCCCAATAGCCAGGTCTGCCATCCATGCACAGCGCATGCGCTCAGTGTCAATCGGGGAGGCCGCTAGTGTTAGCGAATAGAGCCTGGTGATAAGTTTACGAGGCGACGCAGTAGTGTGAATGTATTCTAGTGCTGCATTTACCGGTGGAGGGTTTGGGAATGCACTGTTTATGTTCCTGCAGGTCGCTCAGATTTGATAATACAGTAGGTTGTTGAGTGGGGAAAGTGGTGTTGTTTCAGTATGCGTGGGGAGAGGGTGGAACTGCCCATTTGGCTAAAGGTCTGCATTGATGCACATGCCCAGGGACTTGGCATGACGTGTCATCCCTTTGTTATGTAATGGAGGAAAGGAGGGGTTCTCTTCAAGCTTCGTGGACGGCGCATATAAAAAGGCGGTGCCTGTTTGCCCTCCCATGCCCAGCATACGCACTCTATAGTTTTGATTTCTTCCCTGGGTGCCTTATACGGCAGGAATAATGCCGTCTGAAGCGGCCAGGGGGAGGCCAAAACCGCCTCAACTGCCAAATTTGGCTGGAAGGGTGTTGGGTGTAGCCAAAAGTGTAAAAAGCTGGCTTGAGCACAATATGCATACAGTTTGAGGTCTGGGGCCCACAGTCCGCCGCGCGAGAAGGGCAGTGCCAGGGTTTCATAGGCAATACGTGGCTGTCAACCCGCCCATGTTAACGTAATAATATCTGACCGCAATCGCTTAAAAAATTGAGTTGTAAGGGGGAGCAGGATGTTCAGGAACAAGTATAAAAATTTCAGCAAAACCACCATTTTTGCTACAGCAATGCGGCCTGCCAGGGAAAGTGGGAGTTTATTCCAAACCAGGATTTTGGTTTCCAGCCATTCCATCGCTCTGCCATAATTTGCTTTCCAGAGATCATCTGGGTCTCTGCTCAGCCAAATACCAAGGTATCTGGTCGGTTCAGTGGCCCATCTTAGTGGGTATTCTGTAGGAAAGGTAAGTGTTGCGCCAGTGAGGGGTAATTCAATGGACTTGCTCCAATTGATGTGCACACCAGAATAGCCGCCAAATTGTATTGCCTCCCTTATCATGGGTGATAGGTTTGTGTGCGGTTCGCAAATATATAGCGTGACATCATCCGCATACATGGAAGTCACTAAGCCATGGGCGGTGAATCCGATGCCTCGCTGTGTGTGGTGTTGGCGTAACCGAGCCGCTGGCAGCTCGGTTACGCCAACCATCGCATCGCAAACAGCATTGGTGAGAGTGGGCAGCCCTGCCGTGTGCCCCTGGTAATCACTATGGGTTTGGTTATCTGCCCGTTAATTTTGGTACGTGCCGAGGGTAAGGTGTATAGCACCCTAATCTTGTGGATAAAGGCTGAGCTAAAGCCCAGCCGGCCAAGGAGCGAGAAAAGAAACGGCCATTCTAGTGAGTCGAATGCCTTAGTGGCATCTAACAGAGGGAGGGATTAATTTGGTACATTACTGAGAATATTGTTCGTAGATTGTGTGATGTGGCACGCCCTGGTATAAAGCTAGATTGATCTGGGCGTATTATTAGGGGCATGAGCGGGAGGAGCCGATTCGCTAGTAGCTTCGCATATATTTTATTATCAGTGTTTATTAATGAGAGGGGGCGGTACGAGTCGCAGCACTCGGATGCCTTGTCCAGCTTTAATATAAGTGTGATTAGTGCCTCATGGAGAGAGGGGGGGGAGATGGCCTATGGTGGCTGATTCACTGTACATTTGAACGAGGTGGGGAATCAGAATAGAAGCATATTCTTTATAGAATGCAGGATCTATCCCCGGCGCTTTATCGCCAGGAAGACCAGCGATCACCTGTGTGATTTCTTCCATAATAAATAGGGCATCCAGGTAGTCAGGGTCAAGCCATAGAAGCTCAATTGAATCAAAATACTGTTGTAAAGTGTCAGGGTGATTTTCTGTCCCGGCCGTGTATAATTGAGAGTAGAAGGAAGTAATTTTTGCTATTAGCTCACTAGGGGACGTAATCCTGCCTGTGGTGCTATATAACAATTCTGTCACATACGAGGGGGCATGAGGCTTCCTCAACAAGTTTGCCAGCGTTTTGCCAGGGCGATCCCCTTCTCCATATCGGCGAGCTTGCACCGCCCGGCCAAGATAGCTCACCTCATGTTCGGCTTCAGTATGATATTTGGATAACTTTGCCCTAATGTCCACTAATGTGTCAGGAGCAGGGCTGGCATATACATTTGGTCAAGTGTTTTAATTTCTGCTTCAAATCTTTCCAGGGTGCCTCGAATGGCCCGGAGCACCCCCGATTGTTTGGAGATGCATACCCCTCGAATTACTACCTTGAAGGTTTCCCAGAGGGATGAGGGAGATTACACTGAACCAATATTTAATTCAAAGAATTCAACTATAGCACTACGCAGTTCTTCTTTAAATGCAGCATCTCGCAGTGCAAAGGGGGGTAGGCGCCATGAAAACATTTGTTGCAAAGTTTGCGGGATCCGTAGGGTCAGGCATATGGGGGAGCAATCAGATAGGGTACGCGCCATATGCTCAACGGAGGAAGTCCAGCTAACATTCTCGCGGGTTACTAGCCATAGGTCAATGCGGGACCAGGAGCCGTGTGTGGTGGAGATACAGGTGCCCTTGCGACTGTTAGGATGGGCATGGCACCAGGCGTCTACTAAGGTATTGTCCTGTTTTAGTGACAGCAATGTGGCAGTGGCTTGCGGGTGTTGTAGTCCTGCGCCTGAGCTGTCTATCGTGTTTTGTAGTGCAATGTTAAAGTCGCCGCCACACACTATTGGGCAGGGGCCGAGTGAGGAGATCAACTTCCATATATGGAGGAAAAACTCTGGGTCGTCTGTATTCGGGCTATAAATGGCTGCCATAATTATTGGTTGCGAGTAGTGTCCCTGTCAATACAACGTATCTGCCTGCTGTGTCAATGTAAGTTTGTGTGTTGCGCCAAGGGAGGTCTTTTTTAAGTAACATAGTGACACCTCTCGCGTAGCTGGAGTAGACCGAAGAGTAGGAGTCACCCCAGTATCGAGCGCGCAATCTAGCAGTGTTGCTGGTGGTAAGGTGCATCTCTTGCAGGAAGCATACGTCAATTTTGTGCCTAGTTAGGTAGGTATGTATGAGCCGTGATTTGCGATGGTCGTTCATGCCTCTAATATTCCAGGTTAAAAATGTCACTTCAGTCATGTACAAAGCCTAAAGGGCTTGCAGCGCCATGCATTCTGTTGCTAGCATTGGAGCAGGTGAGAGTTGTGCCGTTGAGCACAGTGGAGTTGCCACTTGAAGCAATAGATAACATGTTCAAGATCATGCATATACAAAAACATAACAAAATCCAGGGATATGGTCCTAGTGCCCAATATTCTCCTTGAACTACCCACATCCTCCTCCCTCCCACTCCAACCCCTCAATTAGGTTGGGACTCGATCCCCCCTCCCAAAATACCCTAATTTGGAAGGTGCAAAAAGTACATGGGAATTATCCCTTTGGGGTGCCTGGGCTCAGCAGGTCTTCCCCCCCGCCGTGAGGCAGGGTGGCCGAGCAGAGTTGTGCACAATCGGAAGTAATGCATGAAATCTTGGTTAGCTGAGAACAGTCAGAAGCAAGGCGATCATTTAAGGCACAGGTGTGGCCAAGTTTCAGTAATGCACTTCATTGCAAGTGGGATCATGCAGCAAGAGGACTGTTCTCCTACATAGATAGTTAATCATTGTCGCTGGTGCTGCCATCCTCGGATGATGCGGGTGGGCCTCGGGAGTGGGATTTGTGCAATTGTTTAGCATATGCCATAGCTGCTTTTGAGTCTGTGAAATAGCGAGGTTTACCATCAGTGTCTATTCTCAGTTTAGCTTGGTACATGAGGGCATAAATGATGTTCAACTGGTGCCTGACCTCGCCCATTTCTCTGGCTTTTTTCGCAGGATGGTGTCGCGATCTCGATAATTTAGAATACATGCTATAATTGGTCGCACAGTGGCCCCAGGGAGGTGCCGTGGGCCAAGGGACCGATGTGCTCTTTCCACAATGAAGAGTCCAGACAAGGCAGTGCTGAAAATTTCGAGCAGCAGTGACTCTAGGTAGTCCTCCATTTGTACAATTGCTGTAGATTCGGGGATTCCAGTGATGCGGATATTATTCCTGTGGGAGCGGGATTCGAGATCTTCGTTTTTGGCGCGAATGAGCTCCAGAACCTTGTCCATCTTCAGGAGGTGTTGTCGGTTCTCCGAACCGGTGTCATCCGCGTCAGACACTCTGGCTTCCAGTAGCGTAATCCGATTATCATGCGAGTCCACACGTTGCTTGATTTGGTCCAGGCGGGACGCCTGATGACCAATTTTGGAGTCAATGGTTTTCAATCTGGATTTGACTTCCAGGAGCAGGGAACGTATGTCCTCGTCCTGTAACTCAGGTGTATCAGTTTGTGTGGGTTCGCTCTGGTGACACAGCCACCCAGGTTACTCAGCGGGCAAGGTGACTTTGGAGCTGCAGGTGGGTAAGACTGTTTATATCCAGGGATGCTGCAGGACGCGTTCCATGCTCGAAGACAATGCGGCCAGCCAAAGGAGCGGCTCCGCGCCTCGTTACCCAGCAGGCTTGTGTCAGAATATTGTGTCCGCTGCGTACACACCGTGGGGGGGCGTGGATGTCCGTTATGTGGCCCGCTTGAGGCACGAGCTGCCACAAAGAGGGTTTAGCCACAGAATTTGCCCAACTGTGTACTGTGTGTATAGGCCGATCTGATGTATCGGTATGGTGTGCTTCCCAAGAGCCGAGTCTTTGTTGTGGGCGCTCGCTTGTACTGGCAGGCCTGCCCAGCCTATGCAGCCTGTTTGTAAAGGGTGCAGCGTTCAGCAATCATGGAGCCCAGCAGTCAATCCGTCGCTGTGCGGCAGTCCGCTTCCCCCTCACCTCAGCCCCTTACTTGTGTTGAAGTTTGCAGGCCACGGCGGCAAGTCTCAGCAGTCCATCGTAGCCAGCCTCGGAAAACATGTCGGAGTCTCCTGGTGCCACAATCCATCCGCCCTATGCCAGCGGGAGGCCGCGCAGGAGCACAGGTCCGCTGCGGGGCAGCAGCATCGACGTAGACATCCCAGGTGAGTCCCCGCTGCCGGCAGTCGGCGAGCTGCGTTTCCAATAGGCCACAGCCTCCCACGCGGCCTTGATGCATTCCCGGCCCAGCCACAGAGATATGGCATTCTCACTTTCTGAGGAGTGCTGGCCTCGGCAAAACGGCCGTGCCACTGCGAGAGGGAGTCAGCAACTCAGGTCCGCTAGCTGTGCTTCTGAATACAAACGATACTTCCCGGATTTTGGCAGATCATTCGCTCGGCCAGCAGAGCTCACTCAGGGTGCAGCCATCTTGCTGCCAACGAGACCAAGCCCCCCTCAAAATATTTTAATTTATAATAAAAAAAATATAATTTTTTATTATTGTAATTTTTTGGACAAATGTTTAAAATTTTTGTGTTACATTTTTAATTTTGGTAAAAAAGATACATTTATAGAAATTTTTGAAAAGTATTATTCAAAAGTAGTATTATATTTTTATATATTTATAATTTTTAAATTATTTTATCATTTTCTATTAGTTTTTTTGTTTTGGAGTTAGGAATAGTAATTTCTTTTGGTTTTATTATCCAGCAATTTCCCTGAGTTTAGTTGGTTTTGGAGTTGGAATAATAATTTTGTTTGGTTTATTATCCAGCACTTTCCCTGAGTTTAGTTGGTTTTGGAGTTGGAATAGTAATTTTTTCTGGTTTATTATCCAGCACTTTCACTGAGTTTAGTTGGTTTTGGAGTTGGAATAGTATTTATTTTTGGTTTACTATCCAGCACTTTCCCTGAGTTTAGTTGGTGTTGGAGTTGGAATACTAATTTTGTGTAGGTTTATTATCCAGCACTTTCCCTGAGTTTAGTTAGTTTTGGAGTTGGAATAGGAATTTTAATGGTTTATTATCCAGCCCTTTCCCTGAGTTTAGTTAGTTTTAGAGTTGGAATAGTACTTTTTTATGGTTTATTATGTAGTTTTTTTTTAGAGTTTGTATCTACATTCACATACAAAAGGAGACGTATGTTAGTTTTTATTGTTAACGTTTTTATTTGCAAACACATGTATTTTTGCCTGTTGTTCACAATTAAACTGTTTTTATTTCGTTTTGTTATACAATTTTAGAAAATATTGAAAAACATGATTCAGAAATTTTGATGTTATTTAGAATTTATTATAAAGTATAATATATTTTGAACATATATTCTTATGTACATATTGAAAAACATGATTCAGAAATTTTGATGTTATTTAGAATTTATTATAAAGTATAATATATTTTGAACATATATTCTTATGTACATTTGCAAAAGTAAAAATATATTTTTACATGCATATTTTTAATAGTTTTGAAAAATGGTACATTTGTTTTAAGTATAGTCATGTAATAGTAAAGTAAATATGTTTTTAGTTCTTTCATTATAAACGTTTTGATTTTTATTATTTATCATTTTTTATGAAAATAAGAAAACATTTTAGTACAATTCTTTTTACATGCTTTTTAATACATTTTATATAATTTTATTTTTGTTGTAAAATTATATAATATGTATTTTACTAAGTTATATTTTGTATTTATTACTTAGTATAATAAATATTATTATTAAAAAAATTATATTTAATATATTAAATAATTTACAATTATTTTTACAAATATATTTTTGTATTGTATATTTTTTTATTAAATATTGTTATATTGGTTGCATGTTTACAATAGTCTTATTGTAATTTTATATTTTGAAGGTGAGTACATCAAACAAACATACATTTTAATATATATTAAATATTATATTTTTTTGTTTTTTGATAATATATTTAATATATACTGTACAATTTTTTGATTTTTTTTAACATTTGTAACTTTTTGGTATAATAAATAAAAATATACTTTTAATTTTTTGTTTTTTTATTGTTTCTCCATTGTTGTCTATGGGGAGTCAGTCATTTTTTCATTTTTATTACGCGGGCATTGTTTTTTCCTTTTTCTCACGTTTCTGTCTATCTGTTTCGTTTTTAGGTCATTTTGCAAGATGGAACTTCGCGGTTGGGAGCTGTGTTTCGTTGGTTAAGGTAAGTTTGATTTAATTTACTTTTAAGGTAGTTTTAGGGTAGGGGCGAGGTAGTAGTAGTGTGCATTAGATTTGTTAGGGCGTTAATTGTTCGTTTTTGGTATAGTTAGGTGTTGTTTTGGTAGTTTACTGCCACATGCATCAACATACGGAATTGCGATTGTCAAATAGCAATTTTTAAGGAATCGCAATTCCTTATGCATGTAGGAATCGCAAAATAAATTGTGATTCCTAAACATTACCTAATAGCGATTCGCAAATTGCGAATCACTATTAGGTAATGTCACTCTATTCATTCGATCTATTCATTCATATGGGCCTATAGGCCCATAGGAATGAATGGGAATGCATTCTCAAATTGCGATTACCAAATTGGTAATCGCAAATTACGACTGCAATTCCAAGGGTGCCAGGGGGCCTAAGGCCCCCCTGATGTACCCCCAAAAAGGTAAGTGTGCACATGTGCCGCACACACATGCCCTAAGGGCATGTGTGTGCGCCACATGTCACTTTGTCACTTTGAAAAATGCACTTTTGTGCATTTTTCAGAGAATGCCAAATTACCATCAACTTGAAGTTTATGGTAATTAGCGTTTCCTAAATGCACAGTTTGCATTTAGGAAAGGCTTGATGCATCGCATTTCGGGAATCACAAATTGCGATTCCCTAAATGCATTTGCAATTTAGGTAATTGCAAGAAATTGGGATTACCTAAGTTGCGAATGGAAAGCCTTTGATGCATCAGAAAAGGCCTTTTTGCCCTTGCAAAGGGACCGATTCTGCGAATTGGCCCATTTGCGAGGGCAAAAATGCTTGATGAATGTGGCCCTTAGTGTTTTATGTGTTTGACGTAGTGTTGAAGAGAAGTAGAGTGTTATGTAGTGTTAGTTATGTGCTGTTTAATTTTGTTATGCTGTATTTAATGTTGATATTAATGCATGTGGGTTTGTACATGTTATTGTGGGAGGGTGTTCTTTTTTTTTCTTTACAGGTTTCCTGTTTCATAAACGGATGGTGCTGATGACGCGTTTCTTTTTTTTTAAAAGGAAAATGTATTTTGTTTCTTTGAAACAAGTAACTTTTTTACATTTCCTTTTATTTTTTCGGGTTTGTTGGAGTGTTTTTTTCTTTATTTAATTTTCTGGTCTTTGAGGGTTTTGTTATTGAGAGGAGCGCGTCGTTGGAGCATTTTTTTCTACAGTTGTATTTTTGCATTTTTTTTTGTGCTTTGGTTTTTAATGGATTCCTTTTTCGATTGATCTACTATGGATTTGTTCGTTTTTGAGGACCATCTACTGCGACATCATTGTAAGTTATTTTTTATTATTATGGGTGGGAAATGTTTCTGGTTACATTTGGTTTGTTTGATTCTTTTTTGTTTTAATAAATATATTATGTCATATATTTATATGTACGTTTTTAATTTTTTGCATAATTTATTCATTTTAAAAAGAGTAGAATTATGCTGTTTAACTGTTTGGTGATGTTAAAATGCTTATGATGTTTAGCATTGTTTTTTTGTTTAAAGTATAGACTTAGCAATCATGTCTAGGTATTCTAGCCCTTTGGTGTTTATAAATAATCGTGTTTTGTATTGTAGGTATTCATACATTGTTTTTGTTTGTTTACTGAGTTTAGGGCCGATTTTAGTTAGGGATTGCTCTAGTCTTAGCTCTTGATAGCTCTGTTCTTTTTTGATGGCTTCTATTAGTTTGTGTAAGGTTGGTTGTCCTCTTCCTATTGTGGCTTGGAAGGCATTGTGCCATCCTTCCACTGTGTTATTAGTTTTAGCTTTTTGAGGTAGGGTGCTATCGTAGACGTTCCACCAGGGGATTTGGAACTTTGGTTGTCTACGGTGCCCTGACCTACGTAGCCTTCCCACCCAAGTGTCTTCAAAGTAGTCTAGGAAGGGAGTTAGTTTTGTTTCGTTTGCTTGGTAGAAGGGGCTTTCAAGAAGTATGTTATAGTGGGTGCCTACTTCAGTTGTTGGTACATAGGCCATAGCTATTAATTTTTTGATTTGATAGGCAAAGTTGCTAATGGTGGCGTAATCTATACTTAGGGGCTGATTCCGATTCAGGCCGGAAATCACTCCGACCGAGCCGGACCCGGAGAGATTTCCGACCGAATCGGACTCTGGCAGTCCGACCGAATGAGTACGATGCGCACGCATGCAATCGGACTCGAGTCGGTCGGACTCCCATTGAAGTCAATGGGAGCCGGACGTACAACGCGTACGCGGGCTCCCATTGACTCAATGGGTGCGAGGCGAACAAGGCGCGCCCCCTACAGCGGGTACGCCTCGATGCGACTCGCGCGGCTACGCGTACAGGGGGGTCCGACATGGACCCCCAAAGTCCGGCTCCGACTGCTCTTTCGAGCCGGACGGCGCGAGTCGGTCGGACTGCTCGAGGCGCGCATCGTACTTGCCCGGCTGGGGAACGTCTCCATTGGGCGGTGCGAGTCGTGTCCGTGCGAGTCAGTCGGAGCGGTTCGGACCTGGGAACGAGTCGGTCGGCGATTTCGCGTGCGCACGCATCGTACTCGCTCGGCCGGACGCACGTACGAATCGGTCGGGAAAGAGGGCTCCGAATCGGATCCGGTTAAGCCGAATCCGATTCGGTGCCCTACCGGCCGAGATCAGAATCGGCCCCCCCTGAGTATATTTTTAAATTGACTGAATCATTGCTTGTTCAAATTCAATGATTATTTTTTGTGGGAAGTAGTTGTTGGTGTGTTGGTTTATTATTGTAAGGAGCTCTATGTAGGTGGTATTTTGCTTATTGGGGAGTAGTGCGTATATGAAGGGGATGTTAGTGTCTTCATATTCGCCGTGGATGGTATATAGTTGGTAAAAAGGCTTGGGGCAAACTTTGAATGTACCATCCATCATCCATGTTTCGCAGTTTTTTAGTTTCTGTATGTTGCTGTTGGTGGCAAAGATAATAATTCGTTTTTCACGACTGTTATTGTCATGAATAATGAATTTCTCATCTTTGTGGGTTACAGTGTATTCCGGTGAGATTTGTATTTCTACAAAAGTTTTGGGGGTGGGTGGTGTTTGAGCAGTAGCTCTTTTAGTTCTGGCTATTAAACTTTTTAGAGTGGGAATAGATGGTAGTTGTCCTGTGACATGTTCAGGAACCCTAGTTAATAGGTTTTTTAGTATTTGGGTACTTGTCTGTTGGGAGCTGGTGCTTGCTTCTCTGATTGTTTCTAGAGCATCTCTGACCTCGATTTCTGTCACATTGGGGGGATGGTTTTGTTCTCTGACATTAACTACATTTGTTTATACTGTTGTGGCTCTCCCATAGCAAGAATTGGACTAGTATTTACTACATTTCCAATGGGTTTTGTTTCCAGTTATTTTTCCCTTTTGTGATGTGATGAATCTTGCTCCTTCTGCCATTTTATTTGTCTATCTGTGAATATATGTATATATATAGATTTATTAATTAAAAGGTCCTGAACAGTAATCATGTTATATAATTATTATATTTGAAAATAAACTTGCATTTGTCTTGCTTTAATTGTCTTGTTGGATATTTTATTGATGGTCGTGGCTGATTCACTGGTTTCTTTTTTTCTGTTGGTTTAAAAGGCAAATTTTATTTTTATTAAAGTGTTACATTTAATTTGATTATTTCATTTATTTAGTTTCTATTTTCATTTAGTTGAGAAAAAAATACTTACTATTTTTAGTTGATGAAGTTTATTTCATTGATGTTGTTGTTTTGTTGAAATTTGTAGAAGCTGTGGAGAGAAAAGTATTTGTTAGTTATATTTAGCTTTTTTATTTAGCTTATTGTTTTTTATTAGTTTGCTTTATTTGTTGGTTAATTTATATACTTACTCAGTTTTATATTTTTCTTTAATGTTGATTTTGTCCTTGTTTTCTAAGTTAATTGTTGTTCTGAGTTTTTTAGGGGGAGTTTTAGTGAAGTGCAATCTGTGAAACATAAAGGAAAACGTTATAGTTTTAGTGCATTTGATTATTTTCATTATTTACTCTCTATTTTTATTTAGTTGTAAAAAAGAATATACTTACTATTTTTAGTTGATGAAGTTTCTTTCGTTGATGTTGTTGTTTAGTTGACTTCTGTAGAAGCTGTAAAAATAAAAGTATTTGTTAGCTGTGCTTTGCTTTTTTATTAAATTTATTAGTTTACATTTGTTTACTTTATTTGTTGGTTAAGTTATATACTTACTTTTTTATATTTTTTTTAATGTTGATTTTATTGTTGTTTTGATGTAAATCTTTGTTTCGAATTTTTTATGTGGTGTTTTTGTGAAGTTTAATCTGTGACACATAAAGGAAAACATGATATAGTTTTAGTTTTTTTATTTTTAAGCTAATTTTATTTATTTAGTTACAAAGTTTTGTTCTTACCTTTGATGACAGTTTTTCTGAATAGTTGATTGTGTAGTTCTTTTTTGTTCTGTTTTCTGTCTTGTAAAGGTTTGTGCTTTCTCCGTGTTTGTCCGCTATGTGGTAAATTTTGTGTTAATTAATTGATTGCTTTTATAGTGTTTATTTAATTAGTTAGAGTTTTCTATTGGTTTGTGTTGGTGTAGTTTAAATTTATTGGTCGAGATAGCTTTTTTGAATTTTTGGGCATTTACCATTTGATTAGTTTAATGTTTAATATGTTTATTTAATGTTTGTTTTTATTTTGTTTATTATTGTTATTAAAATGTATATGTAGATAAATGTTATAATTTTTTTTATATATGATATATATTTATGTTTGTTTATTTTTGGTAGTTCTGATATTTTTTTTATGTTGTATTGTTTGTTTATTTATTTGTTTTGGGATATTCAGTGTATCTGTTATATTTAATTTTTATAATTTTGTAATTTTTTAAGTGTTTGTTTATAATTTTCTGAATGTGTTATTTCATTATATTATTGAAAATAGTTTATTTTTATGTTTAAATGTTATTTTCGGTATAGTTTATATCTATTTTATCGATGTTTGTGTTGTCGATATTATTTTTATCGATGTTTTTGTTGTGTTATATTTTATTTTAATGTTATCGATATTTTTGTGCTCTTTATTTTTGTTGTCGATATTTTTATCATCGAAATTGTTTTTTATGATATTTTTTTATCGATGTTTGTGTTATTTCTGTATATCGATATTTTTGTATACGATATTGTTGACTCAATATTTTTATATTTCGATGTTATAGGAGTCGATGTTCAGTGTCAGTGATTCGAACCAGAGATATGCAATTTTAAAGGTTTCAGTGAAAATAGCACCAAAAAAGCACAAAGCGCTAACTGTGGATATCTGGTCATGCCGGACTGGGACAAAGTCACAAGTTCAGGTTGGCTGCGTTGAAGCGCGGGCCCAGGGACCCAGTTAGGCCTGTTACACAGGAATATCTTACATTCTGGTTGTTGAGTGCTGAAAGGTCCCATACCAAGGACGCGTTGCGCAGCTGAGGCGATGTGTGGATTCCGAGGTGCTGAGAAGCTGCGATGGGAGGTCCTGCATCGTCAAGGATCCTGTTGATGAGTCTTACGATGCGAAGTCTGGCGTCGAGATGTGTCACGCAGTCGAGGCGATTGAGTCAGTTCCAAAGAGCTGTGAGGCTACGATGCAAGAACCTGCGTCATCATAGAGGCTGCCATCCACAAGATATTTGCGATGCCAGGGCCTACATCCGGGAAGCTTCACACAGCGTCTGTTCCAATGCGGGCTGTGAGACTGATGCAGAGTCCTTGCGCTGAGGGAATCCTTGTAGCAGAGGCGATGCGTTGGTTCTGCTTGGACTTGCGCAATGTAGCAGAGGAGATGAGTTGGTTCTGCTGGATCCACAGATGGGCTGGCAAAGCACCTTCAGGCCCGCTTCCAAGGGGAGAAGCTTCTAAAAGTGTCACTTTGAAGTCCACAGGCTTCCTGTCTTGCCTGTTCTGGTTCCAGAGTAGCTAGGGGAGTAAGCAGCCCTTTGTGTGGAGGCAGGACACAGCCTATCCAAGTGTACGTTGGTCTGTGCCCAGCTCCGCCCTCCCATCCTGCCAGTGATGGCCCATCGAGGCACACCTGAGTTCTCTATTGTGTGTGGCTGTCTAGGAGGAATGCACAAAGGCCAAATGTCAGCTACACCCAGTCATGTGACTCAGAGATGGGCTGCTGGCTCTAAATGGCTAAGGAAGGAAAATGGCAACTTTCTAAATGTAGCATTTCAAAATTCTAAACTAAAATCAGACTTAGCCATATTGGAGGATTTTTAATTACAATTCCAAAGACCAAATATGACTGGTTACCTGTTCCTATTTGGAGGTTAGAGCTTATTAAAAGTAATAAGATAACTCCAATGTTATCCCATGGGAGAGGTAGGCCTTACAGTAGTGAAAACGAATGTAGGGGTTTTCACTACCAGGACATGTACAACTTAAAAGTACATGTACACATTTTTAAATACACTGCACCCTGGGTTGTCGAGGCCTACCCTAGGGATGACTAACATGTATAAAAAAGAAAGGTTTGGGCCTGTCAAAAGGTTTGTTTTGACAGGTCGAATTGTCAGTTTAAAACTGCACACACAGGCTGCAATGGCAGGTCTCAGACATGTTTAAAGGGCTACTTAAGTGGGTGGCACAATCAGAACTGCAGGTCCACTTGTAACATTTAATTTATAGGCCTTGAGCGTAGGTACTGCCACATTACTAGGGACTTACAAGTAAATTAAATGTGCCAATTGGGTATAAGGAAATTCTACCATGTTCTAAGGAGAGAGCACAAGCACTTTAGCATTGGTTAGCAGTGGTAAAGGGGGCAGAGTCCTAAACACCAACAAAACCGAAGGCAAAATGTTTGGGGATGACCCTACAGAAAGGACCAACTCCAACACTGGGTATGTAAAGTCTTAAGTTCTAATTGCTCTTTTATATTGTAATATACATTTGTTTACTTTCACCTTCGTGCTACCCACGTATCATTAAGCACATGGACATTCCAACATGTGCACCAAATGGCTTATTGAGGCAGTCAGATGGCGGCAGACATTCAGGTAGATCTTGGGCAGTGGGAGGGCAGTGTGAGGCATCCCACACAGTCATCCCGGTGTCACACAGGTAGGACAGCCAGGATAATCTTGGTTTAGTCCATCACATCTGATGGAGGATGATGTCTACCACCTCGTGTCAGAGGTGAGGCAACATATCCCAGTTATTGGCAAAGACACAGCATTGAGGAGCTCTATCAAGAGCCGGCCATGATGCTCTCGACCGAGCACCGCCTCCCCACCAAGGGGCATATGTATCAAATACCGTTATTGCGTTTCTCAAATAGCGATTTTTAGAGAATCGCTATTTGAGAATCGCAAAACGGGATGTAATAAAAAATGCGCAAATATTTTGTGATTTCTTGGCATTCCTTAATTGCGACTCGCAAATTGCGAATCGCAATTAAGGAATACCTTCCCATTCATTCCTATGGGCCTAGAGGCCCATAGAAATGAATGGGAAGACATTCGCAATTTGCGAGTACCCATTAGGTACTCGTAAATTGCGAATGCAATTTCAAGGTGCAAGGGTGTCATAAGGACACCCTGTTGCACCCTGAAATGAGCATGTGTGCACATGTGGCGCACATACATGCCCTAAGGGCATGTATGCGTGCCACATGGCACTCGAAAAAATGCCAAAAAGTGCATTTTTCAAAGAAATCGCAAATTACCACCAACTTGAAGTTGGTGGTAATTTGCGATTTCTTAGGAGAAATCGCACAACTTGGGTGCTTTCTACTTCGCATTTAAGGAATCACAATTTGCGATTCCTTAAATGCATTCATAAAATAGAGAATCGCAAAATTTGCAATTCCCTATTTTGCGAGGGCCTTTTGGGATGATACATCCCAAAAGGCTTTTTCCCGTTCGCAAACGGGCCGATTCTGAGAATCGGCCCGTTTGCGAACGAGAAATGGGCTTCATACATATGCCCCCTAGTCTTTAGAGGGTTTTGGTTTCTGTGAAAACTCCCTCAGGCCAACCCATAATAAAAGACAGATTTTAGACTGGGTCCATACATTAGGGAGGATTTTTCGAAAATGTTCAGTAGGCTGATTGGCCAGACTAACATTTGATCTCCTTTGTCAAGGTTTTGGAGAAGATGGGTATATGTAATCGAAGTCTACCCACTTCAACATACAGAAATTTTAAAGCACTAATCTCATAGCGTTAAAATGTCAGATTGAGAAAGAAGTGTTAAACCACTGATTTAATGATGACAAAGGCTCTTTGTCCACTGATATAACAGTACTTTACAGACTTTTGTGACAAAGTATGTACCTTTAAAAGCCATCAACAAGCAGAGAAATAGTAACTCTAATTTTCATGGCCTAAGAGATACTGTCTCAGTCCAAGAAAGCAAAAAGGTTATGGCTAAAGAAAATGAATGGTAACTTCCTCACATCACTAAATGAAGAGCAGAACGTTTAAAAAAAAGCTATTTCTAATGCTATAAATGAAAACCTATTGATTAAAATCAATGACGCTAATAGCACCTGTAAAGAATTTACTAGGCCGTTGAAAGATCTCGCTGAATACATTTGCAATGATTCAGCCAATGCAAGGGTGCAGTTTAGTCCAAAAATACTTCCATTTTAAAGTTAATTAGATGGAAGAATTCACCTCAAGTAAAAAAAAAGTCCTTTGGAGGAGTCTGCTGGGGACTTTCTGTATCGAAGTCACAAAGTTTTGTTTTAAAAGATCACCTAGGAGACTGTGGTTTCTGTAAAAATCTATTAAAACTACCTCTTTCCCTGGTGCCCACTGCCCATGTGACATCATAAACACTTCATTAAAGACTGCCCACTTTCCAGAGACATTGAAGTAGACATGGGTTACTCCTTTGCTAAAACAAAATATATATATATCTGGTGACAGATCAGATAAAAAAAATACCAACCTATTTTCATTATTCCATGTTTGGTAAAACCAATAGAGAAAGCAGCTGTGTGTCAGCAGCAGAACTTTGTGCAGAACATCATGGAATTCAGTTTACCTGCCTGAATCTCGCTTTAAGACCCGTTGGAACAGTTTGACACTATAAATAGCAGTATACTATTGAATAACTTTTTTTTTTATTGAGTGGATTCAAGCTTTACAATTGATGCAAAAAGAGAAAAAATGAATTAAACAAAGCTGTCCTATAAAACAATCAATACATGGATAAAGTGCTAATGCAATAAAAATAAGGTGCTAAGATTACAAAAAGAGATACGGCATAAATATCTCAGAAAAGCGGAAACAACAGCAGCTATTATAAATTATATCACTAGCAGCATCTTAAACGTAGATCACACTTGAGTCAAGTAAAAATAATGTTCATATGAATACAGAAAATCAGTTCCCATCTAAAAGAGATAAGACATGCATTGTAGAAAAGACTAAAAGCATTAGGGGTGGAAGTGCAACAAAGAGATCCTAGTATACATTGCTAAAAAAAAAAACCCTGACCAGATCGCTGCGAATCTACGTAAGGACCCTATACATTTAGCATATGCTTCTTTCCAAATATATGTCCTAGCCATTTTCTCATGCCAATGATAAATCGAAGGTATCTTATCGGGCTTCCAATTCTGAAGAATTAACAACCTAGCTACTGCTTTAGCATGGAGAAGAAATACTTGCTGGTATTTTGAAAAGTGATGGACCTCTATTGAAGAACCAAATAAGACCAATTAAGAGAAGGGGTAATGTAAACCAATCGTGATAACGATTGATTTATCATTTGAACTACATCGGACCAAAATTGTTGTAGATAATGACAATTAAAAAAATATATGGTTCCAAGACCCTATCTCAAGGTCCCGGCACCTAAAACAATACTCTGAAGAAGCCGGGAACATCTTGTGCAGCCTTTTCAGCGTATAGCAGGTCAGCCATCTTGACAAAAAAGCCATTCTTTTATAGTTATCAGCTCGCAGCGCTCTATGCCCTACTTCACATAAGGTCTGCCACTCTTTTTTGCTGACACTGCACCCGGTTTCTTTTGCCAGTTTAGAGAGAACGTTACCGATCTCTTTCTGCTCCCCAAGCTGCGATAAACAAGAATACCAAATGCCGTCTCCAGTTAAACCCTGATCATATAATTGGCTTAAGATCCCAGAAGCCGAATTATTGAGGTAGCATAATTTGATCTTAAAAAACTAGATATTTGATTAAAGCTAAAAGAAAGGGCTAAAAACCTAGAGCCCAGCTGCTGAGAGAGCGACTCGCAAGTGATCACATTTGATAGATTGAAAAAATCCCCCAAACGTTCAAAGCCGGCCTCCTTCCATAATTGCAGGCTCCCCTGAGAGAGCTGTAGGCCGGAAGCCTGGCAATCGTCAATTTTTACATATGAATGATAGATAGGAATTTCATGTAATTAAAAAAATTGTATGCGATAAACTAGATCTGATATTGTCTTATATCTAGATTTTTCCGGCAATTTCGGGGAACAAAGAAAAACAGGTAATTTAGTTGCACTCTCCACCGACATCTTGTTTAGCATGACATTTTCTAATTTAGAAGATATCTTTGGGAGCTGAACCAAAACATTCAAGAATGCTGCATGATAATAAAGCTCAAAGTTTGGGAGGGCGAGCCCCGCCCCCCCTGAGTTGGGCCTAATTGTAATATTGCTAATGAAGTTCTTGGCTGTTTATTTGCCCATATTAATTTATGTTCATCACTACAATAGGATTTAGGTATTTTGATAGGAACCAATTAAAGTTAAAGAGACCATCTGTCCAATAACCTCTTAACTTTTTTAAATGTGCTTCCATAGTTTAGCGTGAATAATTGATCATAATGATTAGTCACGAATAAACCTAGATATCTAATGGGTTTAGTGGCTGACTGTTGAGGGGAAAAAGGAAGCGTTACGGAGGGAGCATTAAACTAGAGAACCTCAGTCTTGGCTTGGTTTAGCCTACCCACCTATTTGTGTATAAGCTATTACTTCATCAAATGTGTTAAAAATGTTAGATGAATCTCCTAATAAATAACGAATAATATCGTCTGCGAATAATTTAATTTTTGGCATTGCCAATAAAAGAGGCACTATCCGGGAATTATTACGGATTTTTATTGCCAGAGGTTCTATAAAAAACGAGAATAGAAGAGGGGACAGCGGGCACCCCTGCCTAGTCCCAGGCCTGATCTTAACCACCCCCACCTCTTCTTTATTTATCAAATGTTTTGCCTCTTAACCTGTATAAAGCTCTCTTAACATTTTAACCAGCTGCTCAGGAAGACCACATTTTTGTAATATAAAAAACAGAGCCTGCCAGTCAACAAGGTCAAATGCTTTTTCTGCATCAAGCATTAAGATTGCTTCCTTGACCTTGCTGACAGACAGGAAATCAATTGGTTGTGTTAAGAAGTAAGTGTTAGAGGCCATAGATCTATGAGGTAGAAAACCTGTCTGATCCGGATGGACCACCTGTTGTGCACATGGAGCCAGCCTTGATGCCCAGATATTCATGAAGATTTTATAGTCTACATTTAATAGACTGATGGGACAATATGCACTAGGATCCCTAGGATCCTTATCTTTGATAGTGTTGATCTTTTTCTTGCGTGCTCTTTGCTTAAAGGATTAATTACACTACAGTCTTCGTGCAGGCTATGGAAATGTGACTGCTCAGCCATCCTTCAGGACTTTTGCCTATGTTTTTATAACAGGAGTGGCCGAGGCTGATTGCCGGAACAGGAGGTTGCAAGGCAACCCCTTAAGGTATGTGCTCCTATTTGGTTGCGGCCTAAGGGGGGGGAGTCTTTGCTGACATTAAGTATTTCCGCAGCTTTGGGGATTTGTATTTGTCAAAACTATATGCGCCCTACTGTCATGCAACAACTTCGCACTAAGCTTGCTTCTCCAGTCCCTCCTGTCCCTCCAAAACAATGTAAAAAAGCCTCACAAAGTAGAGTTGCCGGGTGGTATGATAAACAGATGGAAATTTTGGTAGGCGGTCTTGTTTTCTCATTTAATCCTGGTCAGACGATGGAAGAGGAGGGCAAGGGTGCAGTTGGTGGTTCACTCCTGCACAAGTCAAGCATCATAGAGGCTCTAGCAACTCCTTCTCCAGCTCAACTGATGACAAGCGTGCAGAACGATAAAAGTGAAGAGATATGGCCCCCTCAAAAAGCTAAAACTTTTCCCCTATTTAAAAAAATAGGGTTTAAGTCTACCAATGCGGAGGGCCACGCTGACGCAGTATAGGGCAAACACCTAGTATCTCCATTGGTAGTACAGCATCAGGTGGATTAACGCTGCCATCGATAACTGTAGGAGGGGGGGTGACTCCCAAAAAGAGGGACAGGGGCCAAACACTAGCGCTCCACCTGTCGTCCAGATTCTAGATCAACTCTCTTCTGGGCCCTCTAAAGCACAGAGCTCTGGTTCTCAAGCGGTTGCCACTTTTGAGCCCGATCCTCTCCCGCAAGTATCCTGCTTCAAAAATCCCAGCGTTCCATGGGAATTTCTACCAGAGACTTTTAAAATGGTGCTTGATACAATCTTGGCTGAGATTTGCGGTTTAAAGGTACAGCAAGCTTTGGATACGGAGTTATTAAACCAAAGGCTTACTAAGATGGAGGAAACCTTACTGGCACTTTCAAAACAGATACAGGAAGCTAAGTAAAGAATTTCTGATATTGAAGATAAGCTGGCGCTTCTGCAATTTCGTACTTCACCTGAGTTTGCAAAAATTGCGGTATTGGAGATGAAACTAGAATCACTGGAGAATCATTCAAGACGCTCCAATCTCAGGTTTACAGGAATTCCTGAAGGAATCTCAGGGCCAACTTCAGTCCGTACCTCAACATGTTGATTAAAAATCTTATTCCACCATCCGCCCCGGAGGATTTGACAATTGTGCGTGCACATAGAGTTCCTTTCCACCAGCCACCAGGGGCTAAATATCCACGAACTATTTTGGTCAACTTCTCGGATTTCTGGATTAAGGAACAATTCTTTCTAGAGCTCTTTGGCAGAAAATATTTACAGTGCTTCAAAATGCTTCCATGAAGATTTTTTCCGATCTTTCAGTGGCTTCAGCCAGGCGGAGAAAGGCTTTTCAAGAACTAGCCTATGAATTTAGGTTGATAGGCGCCCAGGCCTACTTAGTTCAATCCACTAAACTAAAGGTTCTTTGGAAAGGGCAATTCAAGCTCTTTAATATTCTTTCCAAATCCCAGGCTTTCCTAAAGTCTATCAAAAACTAAAGATGTATTTAGGATTTGAAGAATCTTTTTTTTCCTTTTTTTGGGGGGGGTGCTTTTTCAAGGGTGTTGACAGGGGTTGAGGGAGGTGATCTCGACAGGCTTAGGATGCAATTCCATGGCATCCTTTCAGGTAGGGGTTCCGCGAGGCGGGATGCAAGGGGGATTCCCACTACGTGGGTGGGTAGGGTGATTCTTCCTAAGGGGTATAACCAAAAAATTGCCACAGTCTTTCTGCCCCCCCGGAGGCAGATGGTGGCAATAGTCCCTTTTCTGCCCCCTCGGGGGGGGGCAGAAAGCACACTAGGCACCAAGGGTATATTTTTTTCAAAATTCAGGGTAGGGGCTGCCCATAATGGGTATGCCAATGCCCCCCTCCCAAAAAAGATGCCACAGTCTTTCTGCCCCCCCAGGAGGCAGATGGGGGCAGTAGCCCCTGATCTGCCCCCGGGGGGGCAGAGAGCCCACTAGGCACCAGCGATTATGCTGGCTTTTATGCGTAGGGGTGGGGCTGCCCAGAATGGGCATCCCAATGCTCCTGCCCCCCCAAAAATATCCCCAGTCTTTCTGCCCCCCCTGGAGGCATATCGGGGCAATAGCCCCCGATTCCCCCCTCCCCAGGGCGGCAGAAAGCCCCCTAGGCACTGACTTTTTTTCGGAATGTGCCTACCTGTGGATTTTGGGTCCTAGCGCAGTCGGCACCCAAGGAAACCTACTAAACCTATACATTTTTGAAAACAAGACACCCAGGGTAATCCAGGATGTGGTGATTTGTGTCAGCCCGGTGATCCCACGTTTCCACACAGAAATTTGGGAACAAATTGATTTTTTCATCAAAATTTGAGGTTTGCAGGGGATTCTGGGTAGGGAAACGTTGGGGGATCCACGCAAGTCATACCTCCCTGAACTCCCCCGGGTCTCTAGTTTTCAGAAATGTGTGGGTTTGGTAAGTTTCCCTTGATGGCCGCCGAGCCCTGGGCCAAAAACCCAGGTGACCCCCATTGCAAAACCAGATCGTTGTGTGATAGGTAATTTTGATGTCTCCACAATACGTTTTGGGCCCTTTTTTTTTTCACTGTAAAAATGTGGTGTGTCCATGTTGCATTTTGGGCCGTTTCCTGTCGCGGGTAGTATGTCAGCCCAAACAAGTGAGGTACCATTTTTATCGGGAGACTTTGGGGAATGCGGGGTGGGTGGAATTTTGTGGATCCACGCAGATTCCAGAACCTTCCACCACAGAAATGTAAGGAAAATTTGTTTTTTTACAAAGTTTGAGGTTTGCAAGGGATTCTGGGTAACAGAACCTGGTGAGAGCCAGACAAGTCACCCCATCCTGGATTTCCCTGGGTGTCTACTTTTCAAAAATGTATGGGTTGCTAGGTTTCCCTAGGTGCCGGCAGAGCTAGGGTTCAAAATCTACAGCTTGGCACTTTGCAAAAAAAGGGTCAGTTTTCACTGTAAAAATGTGATGTGTCCACGTTGCGTTTTGGGCCATTTCCTGTTGAGGGGACTAGACCTACCCACACAAGTGAGGGACCATTTTTCTTGGAAGACTTTGGGGAATGCGGGGTGGGTGGAATTTTTGGGATCCAAGCAGATTCCCAAACTTTCCACTACAGAAATGTGAGGAAAATGTTTTTTTTTTTTACAAAGTTTGAGGTTTGCAAGGGATTCTGGGTAACAGAACCTGGTGAGAGCCAGACAAGTCACCCCATCCTGGATTCCCCTGGGTGTCTAGTTTTTTAAACATGTATAGGTTTGGTAGGTTTCCCTAGGTGCCGGCAGAGCTAGGGTTCAAAATCTACAGCTTGGCACTTTGCAAAAAAAGGGTCAGGTTTCACTGTAAAAATGTGGTGTGTCCACGTTGCGTTTTGGGCTGTTTCCTGTCACGGGCACTAGACCTACCCACACAAGTGAGGTACCATTTTTATCGGAAGACTTTGGGGAATGCGGGGTGGGTGGAATTTTGTGGATCTGTCGTGTAGTTCCTATATTACCTATACAGGATCTACGCGTTTGGAAAACATAAACTGTGGGATTGTGGGCAGACTGATTCCGAGGACACCCACCGGATACGTTCCCCTGTCTGTATTAGCTAGCTCACAGTGCCACTATAATCTCCTCTTATCACGGAGACAATAGATTCTGGCAACCTCAGAACATGACAACCCTGATCCCCCAGGATCGTGGAAACAATATACTACCTTTCGCTCAGTCACTCGTGCTCACTTAGTTTGTCTCAGAGATACACAGAATAACCATACTGGGCGTTTGTCAATAAGTATTTATTGAACAGTTGTTATTCTAGTGTAGCATAGATGAGCTGCAACAACCATTAGACAGTAGCAGAGATATATGATTAGCAATATTACGAAAGTAAAGGGATGGTATAGTTCTACCATCTTGCATAAATCATGAATATATACAAGTACATAAAACACATGATAAAAAGTGCGTACTCCTACGATGCCTCTCTAACTAGATGTACCTAAATGTACCTAGCATCTATGTAGGTGATATGCCAAGAATCCCTCTAGGATCTAGTCCACCCTTTTTCCTGAGAGTTTAGAGAATGTGGGACCCCGTCCTGGTCTCGAGTTGGACATCCCGCGAGGGATGTTAGACCACTGCTAGCTGGAGCGTCTGCATGCAGGAACCTCAGCGTCTCTGGTCAGTGTGTCAGCCGGGAAGTCACGGTCTCCTCTATCTCCCTAAGCTAGATGTGCTGTATATATACCCATAGGTCTCCCCAGGGGTCCTACCTTGCTGTGTTACTGTGTCGGCCTAAAGGATGACGTTGGGTCTGAACTTTATACAGAGATATTATACAGGAGATGGTAATCCTACTGTTAGTCCTGCTGTGCTTCCAAGAAGCCTCATGCATAATGTATGAGAATCGAACCAGGGAAAAACCCGCATTCTGAATGCAGTGTCATATCTAGGTAAAAGGTCAGTGCCTAAGAACCGTTATGTATGTAATGTAGGGAAGATATAGGTGAAAGGTTGCAATGTTACCTGCGCCTATATAGGGTAACTATATGGAATATAACACCCACTCCTCTTCTGACTGGACGACATATATAACCTATTACTGTACTGCTAGCTTAACTAGATAGCAGTACGCACAATATTTTTATAAAAACATCTCTTTAGCTAAATTTAATTTTTGTAATTTCTAAAAAATGTTTAAAAAAAAAAAAATGTAAAAAGAAAATTTTTCTAGCGCTAAAAGTGTCCGCGATTATAGTCTGAACCACCTTAAGCATTAGAAAGCCATGTATGCCCAAAAAATGAAAGGAATGTCAATTTTGTTTTTGAGTTCCCAAATTGAGCTTGTTTAAAAAAGGGCGAATTTCTTCCCGCACACAACGAGCCAAATGAGTCAATTGTTTATGTGTCCTGGCTGGTAGACGCAACATTTCCGTTGCTTGGTTCCGCCGTAGACGGCCCCTGTAACATCTCGCACAGTATGTTAATTGAGCACAGATGATGTTCCACGCTGTCCGCAGCCGGTGCTGGGGCAGCCTGTGCGCCGTCCAAAGCCGGGGTGTCAGTGGAGGAGCCAGTGTTCAGACCAACAGGTGCAGTTACTACCTGCGGTGGCTCAAGGAATGCCGCCATCAACATTGGAATAGGCTTAGGATACTGCAGAACATGGGCCGTTATCGGGTCCAGTAACGCATTCACGTCTGGTGGCGCACAAGATGGGAGTGCCAAACACAGGTCTAACACGCATTCTTCTCCGCAAAACAGGCATCGGAGGACAGGTAAGATGCAGTCCATCCAGACTGGTCGAAATGACAAGAACCAAGATGCACTTAGTACTCTTAGGCAAGGCGTGCCTAGGTGTTGTACCTTGCGGTCACGGTACTTACGTTCCAGGAGTGCTTTTTCCAACTCCTTGGTGACTGGGACGTCCATTGCGTAGCAAATATAAAACAATCAGGATACCTGCTGCTAGGAACAGGATGAGCGGAAGTCCTCCAAAGATGCTTCCAAATACGGAGTGTATGAAGTTTGGAATAACTCCAAGTACCGTCTGAAAGGTGCTCAGAAGTCCAGAACCTATGGTCTTAAATAGGTGGACTATGCCTGTCGTATCAGACATGTTAAAGATATGATTGACCATTTCTGCGAAATGGAAAGGGCAGTTTGTATGAATTAGCGCCTGTATCTCTGCCGAAGACCTTGCGATTTGGAGATCAAAAGTCTCTCAAGCGGAGGTTAAGGGCACAGACTTCTGTATAAGCATGGCATTCATTCTGCTTAGAGTATCAAACCGTATTAAAGAAACATTCAGTGAAGGCCATAACGGCACCTCCCTGACTGTATATGTCGGTGGATCAATACTTGCACACAACAAGTATGCCTGGAGCTCACGGTTACCAGATATGCGATGCCCGGGAGCATTCCACAGCAGTCTTGACTGTTCAGCATCAAGTAACTCCCATTCGAAAGTAGCCTAAATGCTGGAGTAATCACAGCAGCTGGGGCACGCCTCAGATGGCAGGAGAGGTTCGCCACAGAACCATCACAAGCCCGATGCAGCATTATATCCTGGCATATGAGTGATCCACTTAAAGCGTTCTCGCAGTTTGTACCGCTCAGAAACACTTCTCGATCCCCACTCCGGCATCGAAATCGGTATGGTAATACCCATGATTCCTTAATGTATTCCTTACCCATTTCGTCATATCTGCCTACTTGCTTTTGTTCAAGGCAATACTAAAACTGAAAAGTAGTGACCCTTAGAGGTATGTGGCCATGGATTAGCCATTCTGTGAACAGTGATTCTGCCACTGTAAATGCTAATCTATCCAGTTTTTCAATATGCAGCATTGTATATTTAGCTCCCCTTTGTGCCATTTCTATCTGTTTATCTGTGAGATTGTATTCAGAAAACAGAGACGTACTGTTGATATAACGCAAAAGCACGTAGCCTGCACGCAAAGATTGCAGAGTCCAGCTTAATAACATAATAGAACGTAACTGTGATTGCCCGTGTTGTAATATGGCCAAATCTTGTTCTAGTATGTCTATCGCAGAAGATACAATGTTGCCTAAGGAATATATCCTGGAGGTCAATGTAGTTAACCCATTGTCTACCACTTCTAGAGATTTTTCTAGATTTATACGGTCTATCTCTCGTAGTCTCTTGCGGCCTCTTGTTGGAATATTTTCCATATTTTATTATAGACAGCATAATAGAAATGTTTCTAACGTGGCTTCCTGGGGCCCATTAAAAATCCCTAAGATCCACATCTTGTGACAAAAGGATAAGTGTTGTTTCACCTGTGTGAGTGTTGAGGTTTTTAGCCAATCGAGGCACAACTTCCCATCACTGTAGGATGTCACTACCCCTGGATGTTGTCTCTGTACAAAACATGGATCTGGCCTATGGATACTAAACCCTTCGGCTTTACCCATGAATCTTGCCTGACAACTATTAGTGTCTGTGGGCCAAATCAACCATTTTTTCCAATCGGGGTCTGATCTGTTGTATTGTATGATGTCATCTACTGTAATCTCTTCCTGTGATTTTATGTTACCCTCGGTGTGTGATGGAGTCGGCAGCCGAGGTGTGTTCAAGTCTTTGCTCTTGGCTAGTCCAAGGCAAGACTTCTGTTTCACTGTCTCGTTCAAAAACATAATTTGTTGAGGGATGAGGCATGTTCTAAACAAAGCTTCTGTTCCCTGAACTTGCCATTCTCTAGTACCCCAGACTGATTTTAAGTCTATGGTGTCTTTCCATAAGTCCAAACCTTGTTCAGACAACCGGGCAATAAAGGAAGCAGTGTAAATCTGTTTGGTGTATGTCAACATATTTTTCTGTGCTGATGTTGGTGCAACCTTACAGTAATATGAGGCTGGGTCAGACATATTAAACCCCAAAAAATATGGAAACTTCTGTGTAAATGTTTTTGAACTGCCTTTCGGCGGTGTTGGACAATGTTCCCACTGGTGGTATGTGAACACAGGTCTAGGATTAGCAGATTTATGTAAAAAGTGATGACCATAGTGTTGATAACAATACATACTTTCGAAATCTGATGTGTCTTCCAATGTTTCACTATTAGAAAACGCAGATTTTTCCAAATCAGATAACATGTTAGTAACAGTTTCAAAATCCCAATCATCGGAAAATGTGCTTGAGGTAATGATATTACTCAACAATATTTTAAATAAATGAGGAATTCTTAAAATTTCAGTTGGACCAAATATATTGAAATCAACCTTGTCCCAAACTATACCATCCGGTATAGGAACTGCTGTAATGTTCACTGATGACAAGTCTCTTTGTTCTCGATGAGATGATAGGTGTGGTTTTAAACGTAAGTTCACCTTTTGGGCTGCAGAGCTTTGTCGAAGGTATCTTCCATTAACAAGCATGCTAAAAACTATTACTAATCCTACCCAGAAAAAAAAGAAAAGTATCCCGGTGATTATCCATAGTTCTACCCAGGGTGCACCAGGTAAGTCTTTTTAAGAAAGTTCAGAAAGTCTTTTATTTGCTGCTTGCGTGATTTTTTGGCTGGCGTCGTTTCTGGTTCGCTTGGATCCAAAGAAAACGTATCAAAGTTTATGAAGTAGCCAGAAGCAGTTCGATCAATTGTTGGTATTGTATCAGGATTTGTAGAAATCGTGGTTTGCTCTTGTCGAGGCATGTTGACGTAGACATCTGTATTTGGTCGAATAGCAATTTGTCTGTCATTTTGAGTTTGAAGTTGAACTTCAGGTTCCAGAGGAACGAGTTCCATAGCATTGTTGCATAGTCCTTCATTCCGTGCAGGGGACTCTTCGAACGTGATGAGTATTTCCGTTTGAACTTCTTGGATTGTAGTGAGAGGAGGGCGGCTGCTACTTTGGAGTCCACGTGGCCTACTACTCAGTATCGGCCACATAGTGTGGTTTGATTAGGTCGATTGAGACAAATCTTTTCTCCTTTTTTCCGGCAAGAGGCTATAGAAGTACAGTTCTTGTTCCGTCAATTGCTAGACCCTGTACAGGCTTTCTGTATGATGGCCCAAATTCTTTCTTGTCCGCTATTTTCTCTCTGACCAGATCCCCGACTTTTGGGATCCAGAAAGGCCTTGCCGTGACTGATTTGACTTCCTCAGTGGCGGTCTGCTTCAGGTGGACATTACTTTGTTGTGTCCTGGATTCATTTAGATCCTGTAAAACAGCCAAACGATCATGGATGTCAAAAGGCTTTTCATCCGCCACTGTGCCTTCACAATCAAGATCAGGTACCCATATTCTTGTCCCAAATAGGACCTCATATGGAGTGACCCCCCCTAGAGAACTTCTTGGCATATTGTTCAAAGCTCGCTGGACTCCATACAGATGTTTTACCCAACTTTCACCCATGCCTAATACTCTAGCTGTTAAATCAATTAATCAATTAATCAGGGAATTGTGAGCGCGCTACTCACCCGTGAGGGTTTCAAGGCGCTGAGGGGGGGGTCCGCAGATCTGTTTAGCCGAAGAGCCAGGTCTTGAGGGTCTTCCTGAAGGTGTTCAGGGAGGGGCGCGTCTGATGTCTGCCGGTAGCTCGTTCCAGGTCTTGGCTGCAATGTGAGAGAAGGATCTTCTGCCTGCTCTGGCTCTGTGGATGCGCGGGGTTTCGGCCAGTGCGAGGTTGGAAGATCGGAAGTTTCTTTTGGGTACGTGGAAGTTGATTCTGTCGTTGAGGTATTTGGGTCCGTTGTTGTGTAGGCATTTGTAGGCGTGAGTGAGGATTTTGAAAGTGACTCTTTTCTCCACGGGGAGCCAGTGGAGACTTCGTAGGTGTTGGTTGATGTGTTCGTGTCGGGGATGCCGAGGACGAGTCTGGCGGCGGTGTTCTGTACTGTCTGGAGTTTGCGGAGTAGGGACTTGTTGATGCCGGCGTAGAGTGCGTTTCCATAGTCCAGTCTGCTGGTGATGAGTGCGTGGGTGACTGTCTTCCTTGACTCAGGGGGGATCCACTTGAAGGTCTTGCGGAGGGTGTTGAAGCAGCTGGAGGTGACGGCGTTGACCTGTCGGTTAATGGTGAGTGATGAGTCGAGTACGATGTCGAGGTTCTTGGCGTGGTCTGAGGGGGTAGGTGGGCTTCCGAGGGTGGTCAGCCACCAGGTGCTGTCCCATGCAGAAGGGGTGGTACCGAGGACGAGGACTTCTGTCTTCTCGGCGTTGAGCTTCAGGCAGCTGTTGTTCATCCAGTTTGCGACGTCTTGCATTCCTTTCTGGAAGTTGAGTTTGGCAGTGGTGGGGTCTTTGGTGAGGGAGAGGATGAGCTGGGTGTCGTCAACGTAGGATACGATGTTGAGGCCGTGTTGTCGGACGATGGCTGCGAGGGGGGCCATGTAAATGTTGAAGAGGGTGGGGCTCTGTGATGAACCCTGTGGGACTCCGCAGGTGATTTTTGTGGGGTCGGAGAGGAAGGGTCTGATCCTTTGGCTTCTTCCGGTGAGGAATGATCGGATCCAGTCCAGGGATGTTCCTTGTATTCCTGCGTCGTGTAGTCTGGCGACTAGTGTGCGATGGGAGACGGTGTCGAAGGCCGCTGATAGGTCGAGTAGGATGAGGGCTGTGGAGTGGCCTTGGTCCAGGAGGGTGCGGATGTCGTCTGTGGCGGCGAGTAGGGCCGTCTCTGTGCTGTGGTTGCTTCGGAATCCGGATTGGGACGGGTCGAGGATGGTGTTCTCTTCAATGAATCATGTCAGTTTCCTGTTGACTGTTTTCTCTGCAACTTTGGCTGCAAAGGGGAGGAGCGAGATGGGCCGATAGTTCTTGAGGTCAGTGGGGTCAGCTGTGGGCTTCTTGAGCAGGGGTCTGACTTCTGCGTGCTTCCAGTCATCTGGGAAGGTGCCTGTTTTGAAGGTGGTGTTGATGGTGTGTTGTAGTTCGGGTGCGATGGCGGCCACGGCTCTGTGGTATATGTGAGGGGGGCAGGGGTCAGTGGGGGCCCCTGAGTGGATGCTTTTCATGGTCGAGGCGGTGTCTTCAGCCGTGATCGGTGTCCAGTTGGAGATGGTGGGCTGGCTGGTGTTTCTGGGGGGCGGGGGCCGTCTGTGGCGCCTGCTGGATGGTCGATGAAGTTGTCGTAGAGGTTTTTGATCTTGAGGTGGAAATAGGTTCCAAGCTTGTCGCAGAGGTCTTGGGATGGGGTGTTGTCTCTGGCTTCGCTGCGTGGGTTGGTGAATTCTTGAATGACACTGAAAAGTTCCTTCGAGTTGGTGGAGTTGGCCAGGATTTTGTTGTGGATGAAGTTCCTCTTGGTGGCTCTGATCTGGTTGTGGTAGTCCGTCATGGCATCCTTGTAGGTGGTGTGGTTTTCGGTTGTATTGGTGTTTCTCCAGTTCTTCGAGTTCTTCCAGTTAAAGATTGCTTTAAGTCCCAGTTTTTTCTCTCCACAACCAAATTTCCCTTGGGATGGTACGGAGATGAGTACTGCAATGCTACACTCAATCCTCGCATGGCCTCCTTGTAAGCCCGAGAGCTAAGCGCAGGGCCCTGGTCAGAATGTAATGTGCCAATTGCGTATGTCCCTATAAAGACTTGCAAATCTTTGATAACAGTTCGAGCATCAGCCGAGCGTTGTGGCCACACCCATAGAAATCTTGAGCAGGAACCCACTGCAACCATGATATACCTGTAAGCCCCATCTCTCTGTAAGGGGCCGCAGTGGTCCAAGTAAACACACGCTAGTGGTTTGTCAGATATTAATAATGGTGTCTGTGCTGGACGTGTTACGGTGGAACCTTTCATCTGCTGGCAGATGTCGCATTTCAAGACGTAGTCTTTAGTCTGCTTTGTTAATCCAGGCCACCAATAGCGTTGTTTCAACAAAGAAACAGTCGCCGTAACTCCTGCATGTGCAGAACCTATCCCTTCGTGTGCTGCTAGAATTAAACCTAACCTACGATCCATGTTTGGAATTACTCTATCCTCCACTCCAGGAATCTGAACAAATGGAATGTAATTGGCATCTACCTTGTAGGAGTACTTGAGTGGAAACTTTTTTGATACTGCTCCGCTGTTCTTGCGACAAGCATTGATAGCTACCATAATCTCACTGTCTAATCTCGTTATAGAACGAGTGATTGCAGCTACAGAAGCCGTGCATACAGGCCCCTTTGCAGCTTCATCAGCCAATGAATTCCCTTCAACGTGAACGCCATCACGCTGATGATTCAGTGTATGTATCACATGAGCCCTCTTTGTAGTTCGGTTTTCAACTCCACTACCTGTTCCCATAGCAATTTATGCTTAATTGTGCCATCTTTTGCATCTTTGAACCCGTTTTGAACCCAGTACTTCAAATATTCATTATATGACTGCACACAGTAAAAGGAATTGCACACAATTAGTGTGGGGAATTCTCGATCCGTATTCACTAGTGCCAGTATCAAGGCTTTAAACTCTGCCAGCTGTGCCGTGCAGTCTCCTAGAGATTGCGTTTTTGTGCAACTTGGGTGGAACTTTCCATCCAACATGCAACTTTTAACGATTGCGCATGCTGCGCTATATTATTGCTTATTTCCTATGGCCGGTTGAGCTGATCCGTCAGTGTAAATGATATATTCATACTGATCTAGAGGCATTATTTCGTTTGGTAGAGGATATTCTTGTTCGTATTGCAGGAATGCTTGTGTCTTTAAATTTGGGTCGTACCTGTATTCTACATCTGTTGCAGTGAGAGAATTAGCCCATTGTATCCATCTCGGATGTAAAGCTTTAGCATTAGGAATGCTTGCCTTTGTCGCAGCCTCTAAGGCTGGAAACGGAGTTACTACTATTATTCGTTTCCCCTGAGCCAGTGCTCTTTTTCTCACTACAGCAGTCTGTACTGCTGTCAGAATCTCTTCTGTAGATGCGAAGCGCATCTCAGCATTTGTGTACAAATGTGATTTGTATGCAATTGGTACTGTCTCACCCTCATTATATGTTAGATAGGTGTACCCAGATTGACCCGCAATTATACGGATCACCAGGTTGCGTACGTTCACGCGTGTCTGTAAATGTTTGGAAGCTATCATGTCAGCTTGTAAGGAACAAAGTGTATCTGTGTGTTCCTGTGTCCATTGTTTTACTGAAAAATCAGGTTTTATTAAATCGTAGAAAGGTTTCACTCTTTCTGTGTAATCTAAAATGTATGTTCTACCAAAATGTAGGAAACCCAGAATTGACTGTAAGTTTTTCAGTGATTTTGGAGGTTGGAGCAGCGCGCATTTTTCTAAAACATTGGCTGCCAGGCTTTTTCCTTCACTTGAAAGCTCATATCATAAAAACAGGACACTGTGGTGGGCAATTTTTGATTTTTTAAAGTTGAATTTGTAGCCCTGAGATGCAAATCCCAAAATTATGGTATTCACTCTGTTCAAGTGCTCCTCTAGGCCATCGTCCGTTAGATAAATATCATCCACATAGGACAATGCCTCTTCATCCAAATTTTGAAGTAACTCAGTTACTCTGGCCGAAAACAACCCCGGGCTATTCTTGTACCCTTAAAGAAGTTGACAAAATTGACGCTGGGACCCTAGTGCTGAGAAAGCTGTCAGATACCTGCTTTCAGGCGCTATATTTTGGCAGAAAAATCCATTTGAGATATCAAGTGTTGTTTTATATTTTTTCCGCACAATGTTATTCATTAATGCGGCACTGTGTGCATTTTGGACTGCAAATGTCTTAGTGCAAGTGTTTAAATGTCTATAATCTAAAACTAGACGATATGAATTGTCAGATTTCATGACCGGAAACAAAGGATTGTTCATTGATGAGGTGCAATTTTCGATCACCCCTTGGTATTCAAGTTGATCTAAGATCTCCCTGACCTGTTTTTTAGCTTCTTGCTTTATTGGATACTGCCTCTGTGCAGTTGGAGTATTTTTTAAAGGAATTATGTGGTGGGTTGAATCCTCATCCCATCCAACATGGTTTTTATATAATGCCAGAGCCTGGGCTACCACCCACTCCTGCACATATGTATGTTGTAAGTGCCTGGGAATATGATCTGAGAAGGCCGGAAGAATTACCGTTTCTCCTTTAAGGCAATCCATGACAAATGCTGGCGGCACATCTTGTTCAGCTAATAAAATATCATAGCCAAATGTCAGGTTCTCCCAAAAGAGACCTCTCACTGTTCTACATTTGTCCCCCTCCATTTGGAGCATTATTTCATATACTTTATGTGGGACACTTACCCTAGTATCGGGTGTTTCTACCGTGATATAATCATTCAAGTCCGCTGTCACCAGAAATTCCTTCAGGTTCTGGCGAGCTATTGTCACTTCTGCCACACTGTGTAGCATCGTCAGAGCCCATTCCCCGTTCAATAGTCGAGTCCTCAGAATTCTGGGCATGTCTGATCTTTAGACCGGCAACCTTCTTCTTTTTGAACTGTGGCTTTTGCTTTGGTTTCTCTTCTTTTTTAGAAGTGTAATCTTGAGCATGCTGCTTGTCTCTGGTATTCAAGTTGATCTAAGATCCCCCAGACTTGTTTTTTAGCTTCTTGCTTTATTGGATACTGCCTTTGTGCAGTTGGAGTATTTTTCAATGGAATTATGTGGTGGGTTGAATCCTCATCCCATCCAACATGGTTTTTGTATAATGTCGGGGCCTGTGCTACCGCCCACTCCTGCGCATATGTTTATGTTAAATAGTTGGGAACGTGGTCGGAAAATGCAGGTAAAATTACCGTTTCTCCCCTAGGGCAATCCATGACGAATGCAGGTGGCCAATCTTGTTCAGCTAACAAAATGTCATAGCCAAACGTTAGTTTGTCCCAAAAGAGACCTCTAACTGTCCTGTATTTGTCCTCCTCCATTTGGAGTGTTATTTCATACAATTTATGTAGGACACTTACCCTAGTATCAGGTGTTTCCGCCGTGATATAATCATTCAAGTCCGTTGTCACCAGAAATTCCATTAGGTTCTGGTGAGCTATTGTTACTTATGTCACACTGTCTAGCATCGTCAGAGCCCATTCCCCATTCAGTAGTCGAGTCCTCTGAATTCTGGGCATGTCTGATCTTTAGACCTGCAACCTTCTTCTTTTTGAACTGTGGTTTTGGTTTGGCTTTATCTTCTTTTTTGGAAGTATAGTCTTGAGCGTTCTGCTTGTCTCTAGACTTTGTACGCTCTTCTTGTCTGTCTGACTGTCCTTCCCTCTCGGAGTTTTTCGATGTACCCTGAAAGGAACGAGAGGCACGTGTATCAGTATCCTGATACCTGTCAGGTTTCCTAATATTTTCCCTATTCCTAAGGTTGTACCTCTTTTTGGAGGGCTCATGTGGAGGAGATCTACCTCGGGATTGAGATCTATTTCCTTTAAAGTTTTGTTGTTTTTTATTGTCCCACTTCTTCTTTGTCGAAGCAGGTGTCTGCTTAGAAGTGTCCTTTTCAGGACTGCCCATCAGTTGTGGTTTTAAAGCTTTCCCACCCAAACTGTCTCTGCCTAATTCTGCATATGCAGTTTCAATTATTTTTGGTAGTTCGTGTTCCTGTTCTAAAGGACTGAACTCCCTTGGGCGTTGGCGGATAGCCACTGAAGCTGCGTCCCCCTTAATGTTAGCTAGTATTATGGCTGATACCTGGGCATAGTTATCTAGTAACTTTATCCCTACGTTTAGGGCAGGCTCTGCTCCGTACTCGTTTTTTATCTGTCTCAATACGCCTCGCCTGGTACTACTGCTAATGACGGGATACCATGAGTTCTGGTATAAATGGCAGCAAAGACTGTACCCCAAGTGGTACAATCCTCTACTTGTGGAGTTATCCCCATGGGCAAGCAGATTGTTAGCATTCTGTGTTTTTCATACAGGGTAGTATTCGGGAATACTGCCTCCAGCTGTGTTATTTTCTGAGCTACCCAGAATGGCATTTGTTCATGTTTTGTGGGCATTTTACCCATTACCGCACGTAATGTTCGTGGTGTAATTTTAGTTGCTGTACCCTGAATTTGAGTTCCATTTGTTGCAACTATTGCTGGTTGGACTGTAAGTGTCCTCATGACGAATTGCGTCAAGTTTCTGTATATTTTAATTAAATCTTTGTGTTGTGTGAGTAAGTCTCCTGGTGGCATTGTTTCAATGTCAGGATGTGGTGTGTAGGCCATTAATATAGGCCATGTGGCCCCTTCTCTTTCAAGCGGGTCGAGTTTCACTCTTCTTCTTATATGGGGTAGGGCGCCTTTAAACCAGTATAAGTGTTCCTGGTATGTGAGCTGAACCTCTATGTCCTCAAAGGGACAGTATTCCGCTGGTGCATCTCCTTCTGTGTAGGAGTGAAATGTTTTTGTCCTTGCATTTGCTGCTGGGAATGTAACCCACGAATAAAATACCTCTGTTCTGTTTGATTCGTGTGCCTCAATCACGAAAACTACTATGCCACCCCTGGATGATAGACCATGCTCTAGCAGTCTCAGGGTGACCGTATTTCTAAAATTTGGTGCAATTTGTATTGCGTCTGCATCTTCCTCGTCTGTGAGGGACAGTGCTTGTAGCAGTGGGTCTAATTCTTGGTTAGTCATTGTTTTTAGAACACTAAAATAGTTTTCAAGGAAACCAAGATACGGTGTTTATGCACAATTTTAGGAACACTGTGTCCTTCAAGCTTGATTAACCAACAGCCAATAAATAGGATTTTTTAGCCTACTCAACTGTGGCAGAGTTTGTGCCCACCCACTCCAGACGTCTCTGGTGTTTTGTGAGTAGTGGTCTCTGAGAATAGCACGACTGAACTACTCAGATTCTACTGTAAAATAAGTACCCAACCAACGTTGGGCACCATGTCGCGTAGTTCCTATATTACCTATACTGGATCTGCGCGTTTGGATAACATAAACTGTGGTATTGGTGGCAGACTGATTCCGAGCACCCCCACCGGATACGTTAGCCTGTCTGTATTAGCTAGCTCACAGTGCCACTATAATCTCCTCTTATCACGGAGAGAATAGATTCTGGCAACCTCAGAACATGACAACACTGATCCCCCAGGATCATGGAAACAATATAGTACCTTTCGCTCAGTCACTCGTGCTCACTTAGTTTGTCTCAGAGATACACAGAATAACCATACTGGGCGTTTCTCAATAAAGATTTATTGAACAGTTATTATTCTAGTGTAGCATAGATGAGCTGCAACAACCATTAGACAGTAGCAGAGATATATGATTAGCAATATTACAAAAGTAAAGAGATGGTATAGTTCTACCATCTTGCATAAATCATGAATATATACAAGTACATAAAACACATGATACAAAGTGCGTACTCCTACGATGCCTCCCTAACTAGATGTAGCTAAATGTACCTAGCATCTATGTAGGTGTTATGCCAAGAGTCCCTCTAGGATCTAGTCCACCCCATTACCTGAGAGTTTAGAGAATGTGGGACCCCGTCCTGGTCTCGAGTTGGACACCCCGCGAGGGATGTTAGACCACTTCTAGCTGGAGCGTCTCCATGCAGGAACCTCAGCGTCTCTGGTCAGTGTGTCAGCCGGGACGTCACGGTCTCCTCTATCTTCCTAAGCTAGATATGCTGTATATATACCCATAGGTCTCCCCAGGGGTCCTACCTTGCTGTGTTACTGTGTCAACTTAAAGGATGATGTTGGGCCTGAACTTTATACAGAGATATTATACAGGAGATGGTAATCCTACTGTTAGTCCTGCTGTGCTTCCAAGAAGCCTCATGCATAATGTATGAGAATCGAACCAGGGAAAAACCTGCGTTCTGAATGCAGTGTCATATCTAGGTAAAAGGTCAGTGCCTAAGAACCGTTATGTATGTAATGTAGGGAAGAATATAGGTGAAAGGTTGCAATGTTACCTGCGCCTATATAGGGTACCTATATGGAATATAACAGATCCACACAGATTCCAGAACTTTCCACCACAGAATTGTGAGGAAAATGTGTTTTTTTACAAAGTTTGAGGTTTGCAAGGGATTCTGGGTAACAGAACCTGGTGAGAGCCAGACAAGTCACCCCATCCTGGATTCCCCTGGGTGTCTAGTTTTCAAAAATGTGTAGGTTTGCTAGGTTTCCCTAGGTGCCAGCAGAGCTAGGGTTCAAAATCCACAGCTAGGCACTTTGCAAAAAAAGGGTCTGTTTTCACTGTAAAAATGTGGAGTGTCCACGTTGGGTTTTGGCCCGTTTTCTGTCGCGGGTACTAGGCCTACCCACACAAGTGAAGTACCATTTTTATCTGGAGACTTTGGGGAACACAGAATTGTAGAGCAACTGTTATTACCTATTGACATTTGATGCATTTTTTCCTTCCAAATGTAAGACAATGTGTAAAAAATAAGTCACTTTGAAAAATGTCCTATAATTCAGATGCTAGTATGGGTACCCACAATTCAGAGATGTGGAAATAGCTACTGTTTCTAAACTAAATATTTTGTTCCCATTTCAGAAATACATAAGTGTCCTTCATACCGATTTTTCCCTGTTCATATTTTCCCAAACGAATTGCTATATACACGGTACACAATAAAAAACCATTGCAAGACGCTGCTCAGTTTTTGGCTCTGGGTTCGTCGGGTTCTTGGTAAACCTACAAGTCCTATACATCCCCTCAACCATAAGGGTCCAGCGGATGTAGCGGTATATTGCTTTAAAAAATTTGTCATTTTTAGAAGAAGTTACAGGTGAAAATGTTGGCACAAATGGCTGTTTTTTTCAACTCATTTTCGATTTTTCTTATTTTCAACTGTTAGTCTCTATAAAAAAAACCTTGAAGGATCTACACAAATGACTCCTTGCTGAATTCAGAATTCTGTCTACGTTTCTGAAATGTATAGCTTTCCAGGATCCATTATTGCTTTCATACCCATTTCTACCACTAACTGGAAGAAGGTTGAAAGCACATAAAATTATAAAAATAGGCTATGTCCCAGTAAAATTCCAAAACTGTATAAAACATTTTGGTTCTCTGACAAAAGTCTGTCAGTCCCTGAAAGCTGGGAAGAAGGTGATTTCAGCACCACAAACCCTTTGTTGATACCATTTGCAGGGAAAAAACCAGACGCTTTGATCTGCAGCACTTTTTTCCCATTTTTCCCCCCCAAAAAAACGTTGCTGTATTTTGGCTAATTTCTGGGTCCCCTGCAGGGGAATCAACAAACCATGGGTACCTTTAAAATCCCCATGATGTTGGAAGAAAAGGACGCAAATTTGGCATGGATACCTTATGTGGTCAAAAAGTTACAGGGCCCTAAGCGCGAACTACCCCAAATAGCCAAATAAAGGCTTAGCACAGGGGGGGGAAAGGCCTAGCAGCGAAGGGGTTAAAAGAGAGGCCATGTTGATCAGTGTTGGAACAATGTGGACCACTACTTCAATACCTGTAATGGGGGCTTTGGGAGTCATCACACTCCAATAAAACAGTATACGTACTTACTTAACTGTCACAAAATCCTTGGTATGGTGATTTCTACCAAGGACACTGAAAAAGATGCAGTGGAGAGCCCCATTCTTCTCAGAACACTCCTGGGGAGGAGTCAATTTTTCAAGGAGCAAGGCCTATGTTCCCTTACCGAATCTGAAAGCCACAAACAGAAAGTGGGTTGGACCTCCCAGGGCACACTCTGAGCCACAGGTTAAGTGATGGGACTTACCAGTATTAGAATATTTCAGGATGGTTTCTTTGTCCCTTCACAAGAAGCTCTGGACCTGACAGGCACCTGATTATACCTTTTCATTTCATTAGTAATTAAAGGGAGAATGTTGGGGTTTTGAAGGACAATGAAGGGAGGGGGGTTGTACAGTGCCAAGGAGGAGAAGCTGTAGACCTGATAGTTATACTCCTGTCTGAGCTCTTTTTTTCTCCGAGGGAAAATGGATGTGAATGCCAGTGAGGTGACAGCTATTAAAGTAGATAAGCCCATTTGCACACAGAAGAAACTGAAACGGACTGAAATCTGTGTGAGAACTAAATTTGATAAAATCTGGAAGGACAGCTTGGGTGACAGAATCCTGTTTGAATTTCTCACCCTTACTAACCCCTAAACTCACCTAAGAGATGAAAGACGGGAAAGAGTGAGGGACTCCTGAAGTCAAGGACCCTTGTAACCTTTATGTATGAAAATAAATATTCTTGCCGGACTAGTTTTCACCTGTGCTGAAGTTTTCTACTTTGCAGTATTACTGCTCATCTTCAGTTCTTCTGAAATCATCTGTGTTTGCTCTTAGTAGAGTTATTTGTGGATCAGCACAGTAAACTAGTGAAACTGAACTCCACTCCAATTTTGTTAACCAATGGAGAGGACAACTACTGTATTTTGTGTCCTGATGTGGGGGTAAAAAAACTGTATCTGCACATCATGACCTGATAATCCAAAACTGGTTTATTTAACAGCTATGACTATCACTAGAGTTGGTGGGATTTTGATGGGATAGAGGTGGACCAGGTCTAGTGTTTTGTATATCCATCAATCTGCTCACCTGTATTATATTTCTGGTGCTTTAAGGTTGACACATCTTGTGATGGCTTCGTTGACTGGAGTGAGTTTTGTACATTTATGCTGCTGCAGTACAAAGAGAAGGACTATGTGAAAACCAAAAAGGAGACATTCCTTGTCCAACAACCTACAATAAGGCTCTGCCTGCCGAATAAGGTTAGTAAACTGACAACTTCAAATAATATACATGAAATGTGTGGCAACAGTTTTACTTTATTATAGGTTTCAAGGGAGATCAGGGCGTGGGAAATGATCACCTCATTTGCCCAATTTTCCCATCCTAAAATGCTTTTTCAAATTACCCTGCTTTGTAAATACCCTGTAGTAATTTTCACTTAAGCAGCCTTGTATTTAACGCACTTGTATCCATCAATTCGCAAGAATACCAGCTAATTTAAAGAAACCTTTGTTTAGTTCCTGACTAAACAAATTTGGCAACTAGGTTTCTTTCCTTTGGCATGGCACTCTTCCTCAATCCTTATAACTTTTCCAATCATAGCCCACCTTTCTTGCTAATGCCTACCTAGCCCGTCCTCTGGATCTAGCTGCAGGCATTGCCCAAGGGGACAGATCTCCCAACAGGCATCTATAGAGCGGTGATTGAATTCAAGGGGGAACAATGGCTGATGCCTCTTCAGATAGTGTCTTCCCATCGTTTCCAAGGCTTGTACTACTGTTACTGGTTTGTCTCTACCCTTGGAATTTGCAATTTCAAAACAAAAAGCAGAGGGTGGTGGAATGTACTCAGTTGTAACCCCCTGAACACTGCCCTCCAGTCCCACCAGTTGTGAAGTGGATGAGAGAGAAAGGGCCTCACACTACACAGATGCCACACATTAAAATGTAACTGCAAAGCCACAATGAGACCATGGAAAATGTAAAAATGTGGGAAAGCTACGAAACAAATGGGCAGTCTACAACACTGGACAGTACAGCCTTGAAGCTCAGAGAATGAGAGATTAGTTAACATAGTTTACGCAAGGGGCAAGGAAAGCCAGGATCTAGGGGTCAAACTGCAGGCTCAACTGGGAGTGTGAAGTCAGAATCACTGAAGATTGAGAAGTGTCTGTTGGGTAAGTATCAGCGTAAGGTAGCCGGAGATCTGTTGATCTTATTAAGAGACAAGGAAGCAGCATCAACGTTAGAACAATCTATGAGCCACACACCAATTGACACACTAATCACTCTTCAATCTGTCAATGCAACCTTAAACCTCACTGAGATCATCGATTTCAGAGGTGTGGAAATCGTAGTTAAAGTGTGCGCAAGACTGTATGATTTGCACCAACACATGGGCTATTAAGGTATTGTAGATAAAGACAACCACCCATCATGTGAGACTGTCTACCAGTGAGCGAGGCTAACTGACATTAGCACGGGGGTGGGGGGGTAACAGAAATAAAATCTTTTAGAAAGTCATTGGGGAAACGTGCATGGCAAATAACATATGACCAGTAAAATTGGTTAAAATGTGACTTTGATTGAAAGACAATTTAACAGTTTCCATTAGGTGTTCTCAATATTACTCCAGGTAATACAGATATTTTCATCTGCCAAGTACCAGAGTACTGACAGTTTTGGCCCCCTCAGTAACAAACATTGTCAGTTTCTACATCCTTAGTACTCTTTTACAGATTTTACAAACACAGTTTGAGGTATTGCCAGTTCCTATATGTCCGTTAAGTAGAAGTGTAAGAACATTGGTGGGGCTCAAGTCATTAAGTTCATGCGAGCTCCAGCATTATTGTCAACATGTTATATAACAAAAGCAGAAAAGGATTATTTATTATATATGAAAGCATTATACAGAGGCAGTGTAAGTCCATGAAAAGTGAAGTGCAGAGACTAATGCAGTTCAGTGCCCCTCTCTTGTGCCACCTGCTGGTCAGGGCTGGACAATGCAGATGATCTCATTATTATTAATATTATTAGAGTGATGGTGAAGGGGAGCCTGCATATGAAAATTAGTCTGTTACGGGTATACTCATAATAGGTTTGTAGTGATGTATTGGAGCATGTAATACTGGAAGTGGTGGCCATTCCAGAGGTAAGTTAAAGGGAAAAATATAATAAAGTTTCAGTCCAGCAGAGTCTGTGACCTCTAAAGTTTCAGTTACATATTAAAGGTTCGATAAACACAATAATGTTTTATGCTCAAATATATTGGCAGACATTTTTTTCTAAGTAGAGTACAATACACAGGTTTTGGAAATTACCTGATGAAAGAAATTATCAGTAACTACTTGTCCAGTAGCAGCGAGTCCCAGTTCTACATGTCTAATAGCAGGTACTGCCAGTTTCCACATCCTGCTAAAAGCCAGGCTGTCCATAAAAACAGATTTCGATGGTCACAACTAGTGCAGGTTCAGTGTTTGAATCGGCTATTCGGGCCTACTTTTTCAGCTGGGTCCTCAGCATGTAGACAGGATGGTTACAAGGGACAGCACCCAAACCGAATTGCCATGTTGTTCTTGGAGTGCAGGAACTGAGAGGCCTGGATCCTTCTATGCCTCTGGCAATCTTGATAGGTAATCAGGCAAGCCTACAACTGGTCAAATGATAACTTGTTTTAAAGACTCGTCAAAAGAAGAGCATCAGGCAGCTTAACTAAAGCCTAGCCTGCGTGCACCAACTTTAGCATAATCTAGCTCACTAAAGAGTTAGGACTTTAGTTGGTTCAGTAAATCTTAGTTTTACTGCCAGCCCACCACACACACACAAAGAAGATGGTTGAACTTAGGGAATAGCTTATCTAGTGACTATACTGCCTTTTGATATTTTTTCCAGCAAGCGGGTAGTGTAAAACAAGTTCAACCTGAGCTCATTAAGTGGGAAATGGGAGTGTACTCTTGCGAAGACCACTGTGCCATTTTTTAGGGAAAATGGGAGGTAACCTCTCTATATCAAGCAAACACCCTTCCTTTGGAATTTCTATACTCAATGCGGACTTACACTCACAGAGGGCGCATCTACCTCAAATCCGTGTTCCACCAACCAAGCAGTAGCGAACTTCTGAATGCACTTGTGTTTGGCATTTTTCTCTTTATTTATCAATAAGTGTGCTGGCTGTCTCCTTACTTATATGCAAAGGATTTGCTCCAAACAAGGGCCACCTAAATGGCCTTGCCCCATCTGCATGCCAGAATATCGTATACAGAAATATTGTTTTAAAATGTACAAGTTACAAAAATATTGCCCCTATGGGTGCAGATTTTCTTTCATTAACTCAAGTGGGGTGGTATTTTTGTTCACGCGATCTAAGACATGATGTTTAGGTCACTCAATATTTTGAAAGATATTCTGGCTAGACCTGGGCGGAGTTTGCGGAGTTATACTCCGCAAAGTGCTGAAAAAACTCTGCCTCGCTCCGCGGAGTTCCACCAGGGACGGAGTCTATTAAGTTGCGCTGCTCGCACTGATTTTCTGCGCTGGGACTTTGTCCCTCGCTGTAAAATCAGCATGAATTGCACTACGCATTGTGCCAAAGGGCGCTGCTTCTTTCTGCCGCTTGAGTAGGCATTCTACTCGAGCGGCAGCTTCCTCCACGCGAGCGGCAGATTTCTCAGTGCGAGCGGTCGTGACCTGCTGAGACCACCCGCATTGAGAAATCTCGCCGGGAGGAAGTCTAGCGCACAATTTTTTCAAACGAGCACTAGCCAACTTAATGCTGGCGAGCCATTTGAGAGAAAAAACTGCGCTCCATGTTACTTCGTGGAGTTTTTCGGATTGCCGCTCTCTGCACGGAGGGGGCAAAACTCCACCAGCGGAGCAGAATTCTTCACCCACCCCTAATTCTGGCACCACATCACTGCCCCTCAGAGTCTAGCAGACCCACATTATGGCCATCTTTGCTTGTTTTATCAAGGCCTTTGTTCTATTGTGTCACGTTATGCTTGTTTATTACATTCTGTTCGCTTGTTACATCACTCTTACTGTTTGCATTAGGACTGCTTCATAATTTTACTACTTCTGGCATTTAGCGTGCCTTGCTGATTTCTATTATTTAAACCAATTAACTGTTTGTGTTTTTTCTTCCTGAGAGCTAGGGTTTGTGTACCCGCATAGGGCATGCACATTGAAACAGTACATATCATACCCTAGAGAAATGAAAAAAGTTCTGCAAATATAAAGTGATTTCTGGTATCACCAAACTACCACTGTTGTTTCTTGGGAAGGACGCTGTCATCAATTAAAATCCTAAGGGAATCCATGTGTAACTAATTCCATCCCTCATATTAAATTTATTTTTCATGTTTCAAAATAGCACAAACCTAGTACCTTGGGCTGCAGATCTCTGTATTAGACATGCATTGGCACATACAAAGTCACACGACAGACAAAATTTGGTAAAATAAACTTAGTCAAGAGAGGCTTTTGATACAGATCTGATATAATTATTCTCTGGTATGATAACAAATGTAGAGTAAGACATAACTCTGGTGGTAGGGAATTCCAAAGTCTGGAATGTGTATTGAAACAGTATGATGAAGATCTTTTGATTTCATGGGCAGTGGAGTTTCCCAAAATAGTTTATTGGGCTAGGTGCATTGGATGCCAGAGATTATTGATGGGCTTTAGAATAAAATGGATGGCCAAGACACAGTGTCTTGAAAATAGTACACTAGACTTTTACTGTTTGTTACATATGTCTTTATAGTTTGAAATATTACTACATATCAAATGTAAGAAACACTCTCCTACCTTGAGCGGTAAAACAAAACCATGTGCCAACTATTCAGTCTTCAATTAATGTATTCTTTACATTTGCAGCAGGAGCCGACAACACGCATTTTGGCCATCTCTTCTCCTCTACCAGTGTGGTTTGTGACCGTCAGCAAAGGGGGTGTTCTGACTGTATGGGATAGTGACTTGCACATTCAGAAAACTTTTGAGGTAATTTTTTTTTATGAATATGCGCCGATCGCTTGCGATAGTTCTGCAAACGGATTCAAGATCTGACTGTCCTGGCTTCCCTCATATCTGTGCGGCCTTGTTTGTGGGTGGGGGGTACGGCTGAGGGAGGAGGCTTTGAGTACTTTTATATCATAAAGCAGCCATAAGTAGTGTTCCTCAAAAGCAATCAGCTTTCAAACAAGACATGTAAAAAAACACTGCCCTTGTAGAATTTTAGAATAACGCTTTCAGAGGGGTAGCTGAGGGCATAACATATTCATGCTTCTACTTGACCTAGCCAGACAGTCTAGCTCTCTAAGCCATTGGATCCTCCTTGATCTCTTAGTCATGATGGCAAATACCACGTCTGCATTGATTTGCTGGTTTGGTTATTTTTATCTACCAAATTCTAGGGTCAAACAAAAGCCTTCTGTTTCAGATTATGTTTACATGAACTGCGGGGCTCTACAATGTGCACTCGATCCCTCGTTGCACTCTATGTACACGTGTTTTTCAGCCTTTCTAGAAAACTTTGAAATTGGAGCATTATTGTATGCCACAACGTCCACATTTTCGTTAAAATTACCACAGACAAAAAACAGTACTTAATCTGTAAAGGAATAAGTGCCGGTGCCCAAAGCTTTGGTGGCTGGCGTAATCGAATGTCGGTTGCCGAATACCAGTGCTGTGTAGGCTTGATTCCACCTTTTTCATCCACCACGGACACTAAATTATCCGGATAGAGAACCTAGCGTTAACTTTAGATCCATGAATAAGGATAACTTACTTCAGGTTGCCACGTCGCACCTAGTGGAAGCAACTACAAACTCTCATATCAAATCGATGCTTCTCAACTGCAGATCAGCAGTGAAACACGCAGCGGATATCTCCGAACTCATCATTTCAAAAGAATTAGACCTCCTGATTCTTACGGAAACGTGGCTTAATGACTCCTCTTCCCCAATACTCGACATCTTAATTCCTCCTGACTATGACATAATCAGATGCGATAGATCTATTAAATCTGGGGGGGCATTGCCTGGATCCATCGTTCTAACCTCGTATTGAAGCAGACTCATAAGGATCTGATGTCCTCCTGTGAGCTCCTAGTCATTGAAATTTGGAACAAGGGCAAGATTGTTTGTGCGCTTCACTCGATCTATCATCCCCCTGGGGATAAATTGCGTTTCGTAGAGCAATTGATGGAATCCATCTCTGCCAGCTCGGCCCTCCACCCTAACCATATCTTCCTCCGTGACTTCAACCTTCACTGGAATGACACAAATGATCCACTAGTTTGCTCTTTTAAGGCTTTCCTCTCCAACCTCAACTATATACAGGCCTGCAACGGACCCACCCACTACAAGGGCGCTACCCTTGACCTTATCATAGCTAGAGATCACATCATTCAACTGGACAACATTGTACCATGTGATTGGTCGGATCATCACCAAATCTCCTTTCACATTCAGGAAAAGGCATTGCTCAGACAAGGTCAACCTCTCAAAAACAAGCAACTGACTCGTAATCTGAGAGACATCAACATCTCTAACCTTTCCAACTTGAGCAAGAATCTGCTGGAACCACCCACTAACTTGAATAATTTGGAAGAGTTGGCGGATCATTACATCAATGCCATGTCAAATATTCTCGACTCTGCCGCCCCAAAGCAACTCAAAAGGATTCCCTGCAAACAATCCAAACCTTGGTTCAATGGCGCCCTTAATGATGAACGTCGCAAACTGAGGCTCTCTGAGAGATGTTGGAGAAATGCCCCCTCCACCTCTAGTCTTAAGCAGTTAAGGAAGATGAGAATCTCTTATAACAAACACATTCGCATTGCTAAATCAGATCATTTCAGGGATCAGCTTCACAGTGCTAAAAACCGACCCAAGAAACTGTTTGATATCATCAAACAACAGGCCAATCAATATACCAATCCTATTCCAGCAATCAATACCTCTGGACCCAGTGAGGAGGACTTCTCAGCGCACTTTTCTGAAAAGTCGAGGATTATTGATCGGGAGCTTCAACGTGCCGCTGCTAACCTGTTGTCTATGAGCGCCTTGGGTTCGGCTGTACCTGCGGCAGTGTGGGCTCCACTATGCCCCACAGAGTACACTCCCAAAAACAATGCCTGCTGGAATACCTTCCTGCTCCCGGATTTGGAGGAGTTGTCACATTCTTTGGCATCTCTTAAACCATCCAACTATTTCAGTGATCCACTTCCCGCTAAGTTGCTCAACATGGCCATTCTGCCTCTCTGGTCTAGGATCATCCAACAATCTCTCTCACAGGGGAGGATTCCTGACTGCCTTAAAATGGGGCAAGTCACACCCATCCCCAAGAAGCCTAATGCAGACCTAACGGATCCCAATAACTTCCGGTCGATCACCAGCATCATGTCTTTAGCGAAATTGCTCGAGAAATGCGTTCACACACAGCTCTGCGACCACATCGAGAAATTTCAGCTCCTAGACCGACATCAGTCAGGCTTTAGATCAGGTCATAGTACAGAAACAGCTCTAACTCACATTGTTGATGACTCCTTGAGAGCTCTTGACCAAGATGCGCCTTGTCTTCTTCTGGACTTGTCCTCTGCTTTTGACACTATCAAACATGATAACTTGATTAACCTTCTTCAATATAAGATGGGGTTATCTGGACCTGTCTTACATTGGTTCGCCTCTTTCCTGCATAACCGAACACAAAGAATCAAAGTCAACCAATCTTTGGCTGCCAGCACCATGGTCTCTATTGGGGTACCTCAAGGATCTGCACTCTCGCCCACGCTCTTCAATCTCTTCATGGAACCTCTAACTGCTATTCTGAACGGTTCGAACATTCAGTACCATATGTACGCGGATGACAGGCAACTGTATTTGAAGATCTCCTCTCCAGATGACATTAAAACTCTTAATGGTGCAGCTGGGAGGTATTAGTACAGCCATTTCAAAGCAGAGGCTTTGAGGCCCCCGACATCAGGCTTTATTATCTGTGCGCACAGGCACAATTTGCCCATTTCTGGTATCACCCGCAACGCTTCCAACCACACACTGCCATTGAAGCTGACTCTGTTTTGCCGGTGCCTCTGGAGGCGGCCACACTGCTGGGTGGGCAAGGCGGACCACGTGATGAAATTAATCCTGTACACTGCACCGCGTGGGCGTGGAGAATACTGGCACGTAGGGCACAACTGGACTACATATACGCCCCGGCGCTACCACTCTCGGCACATCCGGACATCTCTGCAGCACGAGAACCGGCTGCGCTGCACACTCTAAAACAGGTGGGGATCACCAAGCTTGGAGACCTCTACCGGCGGGGAGAGTTCCGACCACTCTCAGAAGTACAGAAAGGACGGGAACATAATCTGATGCTGGGCTTCACATACGTACGGGTAAGGCAAGCTATACGTGCGCGCTATCCCGAATATCCCTCCGAACCAAGAACGTTACGTGCATTACAGGCAGTGCTGACAAACGACTCCCGTACGGGGCTGATAACACGACTATATAATGCATCCATGAGGGAGCTGGACCCCATTGATAGTCCCTCCTACAATAAATGGAATATGACACTTGGGACCCCAATATCCGCTGAGGCTTGGACATTCTGTTGTGAACTAACGGGTCGTCTGACAGCGAATTGCAATCTCCGCATCATTCATTTCAAGTACTTGCATCAACTCTACTACACACCGGCACAACTGCACAGATTTGGCTTGAGAGATAACGCTTGTTGCCTGAGGTGTGGTCAAGATAACGCAGATTTTCTGCATCTAGCGTGGGGTTGCACGTGCATACAGTCCTTCTGGGGTAAGGATATGAAGGTACTGGCTGAAGTGGTGCTGGAGGATGTGCGGTGCACGCCTGTTGTTTGTCTGCTTGGATGGGTCAAACCCCTTAAGCCATGCAATTGCAGACTAGTAGCCATCTCCACATTGTTTGCAAAAAGGGCTGTTGCGAAATGTTGGGGGGCTAAAACCTCACCGACACTGAAGGAATGCTCAGAGATCTGTTATATTGTAGAGACCAGTTGAGTGTATATGCTGAGGAACTGCCAGAAGCTTCACGACCTAATGATTTCTGGGCCCCATTGACAGGGTATCTGCTGAGTAATCCTGAATTGTAGCAGGCAATGCACTAGGGCCCGCGCTGATGCTGCAGCAAGTATGTCAATGCTATTGTGGATAGGTTTCTGTTGATTGCAATGTGACATAATAAAACACAAGATCAGCTGAGTGCCAAGGGTAGTGGGAGGTGGGGAGGAGGGTTTAATGTTGGAGGGGAATTTTCGTTCTATAACAGTAAACTGCTTATAATGCTATTGTGATACATCTGATTGCAGAAGCTCCCTGCATGGGGCTTGTAGAGACCTGTTATAAGCTACCAATAAACAAACTTAAAAATAAAAACTCTTAATGGGGCGCTTCAAAAAACTCAACAATGGCTAACGCATAACCATCTGTTACTAAATACCCTCAAAACAGAATTTCTCCTGATTACCCCCCATAACCACGCGGCCCCTATGCAAAACTGGATCAAAAAAATCTCAGCACTCAACAGCACCCCGCATATGGTGGACTCCGCTTGTTCTTTAGGTGTCACCCTGGACAATTTCCTAAACATGCAAGGTCACATCAGTGCCACCATTAAGAGTGCCAATCATCAGCTCAACACCCTTAGGAAAATCAAACCTTTCCTACCTCCCGAGGACATCCAGTCAGCAGTCCAATCCCTAGTTATCTCACGAGTGGAATATGGCTTGGTGACCCTAGCTGGGCTTCCTAAATCTAGGTTAGCTCCGCTAAGAGCTACTCTGAATGCCTCTGCCAGACTAATCACAGGCTCCAGATAGCATGATCATATTACTCCTGACTTAATTCAACTTAACTGGCTTCCCATTGAAGCAAGGATCCGCTTCAAGATAGCCTGTCTGGCACATAAAGCTATACACTTCAATAGCCCCGTTTACCTGGCAAAAAACTCGAGCTCTCTGGTTCCAGTCGAAACTTAAGAAGCTCCAATACCCTACTACTGAAACCACCTAAATTCAACAAAAAAAGAACTTACAATCGCACCTTCTCAGCGCTGGCTCCAAGAATTTGGAATGCCCTTCCGACGGAGATCAGAGTCAACCCCTCGACTGCTTCATTAAAAAAACAGGTCAAATGGCAACTTTTGGATGAACTTCATCAGCAATAGCCTCTATGTCATTTGCTAGACACTTCCTTCTCTTGCTTGACAATCATGTTTACTTTGTGTTTTGAAATGTATTTTGTCGTTCTTTTGACTTAGTGCGCTGCTAAAACGGCACGGCCCCGTCTAGTAGGGCTTCTACCTGTTTGATCACGTGCTACCTAGTCTTCCCCTAGCACCCACAGTTACTTTTATGTTTCAGGTTCCTCTTATGTTGCCTTATTGTATTGTACTCATACTGTTTCTTCATGTCAACGTTAGTTTCTTTTTGCACAGCGCTCTGATACCCGTCTGGGTCTTGTTTGCGATTTATAAAACTTTTCAAATAAATAAATGCCTCTTTAGCTCACTGTTTCACCTACTTTTCAATCGTTGTGATGTTTCTTTGTCTCTGTTTTTCCATCATTCTCTTCGGGCCTTTAAGTGGGCTGAAAAAAGTGGGGGGTTTCTCAAAGGGGCATGGCTATATATTTAAGGGTTTGGCGTAAACACAAACTAAATTACTGTGATTTCCATTGAGCGCCACCGGAACTGTATTTTGGTGCCTCTCTGAAATTTATGTTATTGCATCCAGAAATAGAACACAAAAACGGATATATACCTAAAACCAACCGGACTATTTTTTTTTGTCAATGATTTTGTTGAAATAGTTTATATTGAATTTTTGTAATTATGAAGCTGTGATTTAAACATTAGTGAGGCCTGTGCAAGGGGTCTTCAGTCACGCCCATTATGTTTACTCAATTCTAGACATGTAGGCCCTTTTTCTGTCCACATTTCGTCCATCCTTTTGTTACACCCCCTCTCTTTCCTTTTCAGCATCCTCTTTTAACTCTCCTGAATTAACTTCCTCGTCATCTCCTCACTTCACCACCCCTAAACACACAATTCACCCACTCACCTGTAAGCATTGTATTTTCTTTTACTTTTGCCTTATCAATATTTTGATAACTGTATACCTGCTTTCACACATGTGCACAAAATCAAAACTGCAACTACAATATGTGATTATTATGCTGTGCACGCTGCAGAGAGGCCAAGGATAGGATGACCATCTATTCTGAACACCTTTTTGAAATACTGACAGGCACTGTGAGAAACACTCACTACCTTCACCGTCAACTCCACAGCTCTCACTCGTGGCCGTTATAAACACCTGACAGTAGCTCGGTTCTAAGCATGCTCTATACAAGATTAATATAGTACACTGAAAAAAATACACAAACACAACATCCTGAACATAGCAAACACTCTTAGGGAATGCAAGATTAAGGATAAGATTAAATAAAACATGAAACATAAATAGGAATGTAATCGCTGATCTGAATTACCTTAATGTTTTTCACATTCATTAATCAGAAATCACTCAGTGTTTTTGCCTGCAAAGTTCAGGACATGATTATAGGGCTCAATAGGGACCCGTTTCAATGTCTGTTTTTAATAACTATTGGGTGTGAGACCCGGACAGGCCTAGCCCACTTAAAGCCCTGGTTCTCTTCCTCCCTCTAGGGCAAGTTTAATAAGGAAAAATAACTGCTGGTCCCCAAAAATGTGTTCCGGTGGTCTTCATCTGCAACCATCAGCTCAAATTAGGCAATGACAACAACTTGCTTTGTAGCCTGAAGCACTGTCTGTAACAGCCAAGAAAGATTCCTAAGGCCCTACAAATCCTAATAACATAAAGTAGCAGCTTGGAATTATTTGAAGTGGTACAAGCACTTTCTTCACCCAGGACAAAGAGACTACTGGCAATCATGGTATAATCCAACCACTGTCCCATAACTGGGGCCCTTCCCTGTCTTCTGAGTTATTTGGAGGAGGGCATGTGCATTTGCATCTTTGTGTGTGTGAGTAGGTGCGTGTGCATTTGTAATTATTTTATGATTAGTGTCCATTTAGAGGGAGAGAGTGACCGTGGCCCAAAATAGTTCTACTGAAGAGGGTCGTTCTGTACTGTCTTGTCTCTCCCTCATATCTGTTCCAGCCAGGATGTTGCCTTTAAGCCACTATGTTATTTTTCTTTGTCTGATTTTGGGTTTCCTACATATGTAACCCAAAGCCTGCCCAGCACCAGCACACCCGAAACCCTAAGATGACTGTGTTGCCCTTCCGCCTGCCTGTGGGCTGCATTCAGAACCAGAAAAATCTGCTCCATAACAGGAACTTGGGCAAAGAATAGTCTGGGAGGTAAGGACCCAAAACATACCCCATGCTATATGGGAAACAACCTTTAGAACGCATGCATTACATCGCATGCCATTAGATCGCGGTTTTTACAACGAAAGTCGTTACAACGACTTGCACTGGAGGGCGCTATAGGACAAGGAGTAGTTTAAATTACTATCCAACACCTTCCCTACTGTACGTAGGCTGGAGTTGGAATAGTAAATTAAACTACTCCTAAATCCAGCGCCCTCCAACGCAAGTCGTTGTAACGACTTGCGTTGTTAAAACCGCGATCTAATGGCATGCGATGTAATGCATGCGTGGTATCGTCATACATCCTGCTATATAGGCCCTCATTACAGTGGTAATAGATATATATATATATATATATATATATATATATATATATATATATATATATATATATAATATAACTCCAAACTCGGCGGGTGAACACCGAAACGCCTTTCCCCTTCCTTCTTACAACGGCGGTCCGCGGCGAGGGGGCGAGCCTCTCAATACAAATATCCACACTGTATTTCACCAACACAGCAGCCGCGAACATCAAGGCTTTCAGCAAAAAAAAATTGGCAAATTAAAGACACCTCTCGACGCGTTTCGGGACCAAGTCCCTTGATCACGAGTGCCATTGCTGTGTCTCACATTCGTTTAAATAACCACGTGATTCTTAACAACCATGAAAAAAAGACTTCACAAAATACGGAGTTTCTTCACTCCTACTTAGAAACATCAAACAAATATCACTTGCGGTTACAACATTCGTCGTTAATACAAAATTAATATGTATATTTAAAAATATATATTGACAACATTTTGTGCTGCATTTTATCATTCCGTGTGACATGGTTCCTTAATTTTTAATTTTCATTCGTATCCAACTTTATTGAAAACGAACACAAGTTTGTGCCTATAACGCAACTAAGGCAGTTATAATCAGCTAATGCATCAAATATACGACAAGCAATACAATTGCATTGCTATTCAGTGCTTCATTCCTGCATTTCTATACAGTTTATCCACAGTTATTTACTAATTCAAACAACTCAATCATATTTTTCTCAGCCCAAGTGGGCATATTAGTCAATATATATCAAAGTCTTACAAAATTGTCTCCAGAACATTCATGTCCGTGTTCTTTTTCCGTGTTCTTTTCTGCCCCAGTGGGCCTGTTGATTGCTGTATTTAATAACTATTCATTACTGTAACAATCTATCTCTTGATCTCTATGCTTCTGCATTCTACTCGCGCTTTAGGTTTAAAGGCACTTACTCACGCATTGTGTCACTTAATTCTCAGCAACCTTTTTAAAAAAGATATTTTTACTCTCTTGCGTTTCTATGTTGTAACCGCAAACTCAAATCTAAAAAGAAATAAAAAAAACATAAAACAATTTATTAAATAATTGTGAATCACCCTTATTCCCTCAATACACAAAAAAAACACAACTACAGTAACAACAAATCTACAACTGGCTCATCAGCATTGACATTAACATACTTAATGCACAATTTACTTAGCATCATCTAAAATAATTTAAAAAACTATTTAAAAAAAAACTTTTTTTTCTCTTCTTCTTCACCAAGATTTACATCCAGAACCCGACTAGACCACTAATATCTCTTCACGCCTGTTTGTTACCTATTATTACATTCACCCCAGGTGTACTGCAAGTTCTTCATCAATATTATGGCCTACTGGCACCACTGTTCCATACTGTATAATCAATTTTGACTCTAACCTGCGCAAACTTTGCACTCTGTTTCCTCCTCTCACATCAGTTTTCACCTTGTCCAATACACAAAAGCTCAACAGATTACTGTTTTGGCTGTGATGACTTTGAAAATGCCGCGCAACCGGATATTGTTTGTCTGCATTCTTTATTGCGCGCAAATGTTCTAATATTCAGTATCTTCGCTTTGTGTATGGTACTACCTATATACACCTTCTGACAGGGACAGAACAGTGCATATACTGCATATTCAGTGATGCATGAAGTGTGTTTAACAATTTTGAATGGTTTGCAATTGGGTGACAAGATGCATTCTTTTCTATTTCTGCTGTTTTTACAGGCCTTACAGCTTCTGCAAGAATAAAAACCTTGCGTCCCTGTGCTTCTTACAACGCCTGATTCTACTGTCCTATCACAGAGTGTCCTTTAATGATTTGGCCTTTTTGAAAGTTATCTGAGGGAACACTTCTAAACTTTCTGCTAAATCTTTATCTGTTCGTAATGCTGGCCAGAATCTGTTCAAACTTTTTCGTACCTCAGGGGCTTGTCTACTGAACGTAGTTATAAACCGAATCTTATCCTGTGAGTTTACCACTTCACTGTCTTTATCTTCCACTGCCAGTAAGGATTTCCTTGTTCTTTTATCCACCTCTCTTCTAGCCTTGTCAATGATCGATTGTGCATACCCTCTCTCTAAAAATCTTTCTCTCATTCTTTTTTCTTCCACCTTAAAGCTCTCAATTGTACTGCAATTCCGTTTGGCTCGCAGTAATTCCCCCAGAGGTATACTACTGATAAGAGCCCTTGGGTGCGAACTCCTCGCATGCAAAAGGCGATTGCCAGCAGTAGTTTTTCTGAAAACAGCACTTTCAATGTTATCTCCCAGTACTGTTAATTTCAAATCAAGAAACTCAGTTGACTCTTTGGACCAATTACTGGTAAATTGTAAATTATAGCTGTTCTCATTCAGTGCCTTCACAAATTCATCTGCTTCATCATCAGTCCCCTTCCACACACAGAAAATGTCGTCAATGTAACGAACCCACATTGCTACCCTCTCTTTGAACTGTGGCAGTTCTTTTACTATTTTCTCTTCCCAGAACCCCAAATAGAGACCCGCAAAGCAAGGAGCAAAGCAGGTCCCCATTGAAGTTCCGAGAGTCTGCTTATAAACCTTGTCATCAAAGAGAAAGTAGTTCTGTTTTAAACAGATAGACATCATCTCAATTAACATCTCTTAGGTAGAAAGTATGAGATTGATCTTTCTTTGAGGAAATGTTTACTTGCTTTAAGGCCTTGGTCATGAGGGATGGATGTATAGAGGCTCATCACATCTAGTGTTAACAATGAGTAGCTGTTGTTCCATTGAAAATTGTCTAAACATCTAAGAAAATCTCCTGTATCCTTTATATAGGATGGGAGTTTTCTAACTAGAGCTTTGCAAAAAATAATCCACATATCTGGATGTGTTTTCTAAACAGCTGCCCCGGGAAGACACAATAGGTCTCCCCGGTGGATTCTGTTTATCCTTGTGGATTTTTGGCAATAAGTAAAGTGCCGGAAGCTTAGGGAATTTGCATTCCAAAAATCTCAACTCATCTTGTTCTAATAGTCCTTCCTTATGCCAATCATATAATTGTGTTTGAAATTGCCTAACAGAATGCTCATATTCCATTCTGTTACTTCTGTGATAGTTGTTTTTATCAGCTAGTTGTCTCATCCCTTCCTCGATGTACTTCAATTTAGATAACACAACTACATTTCTTCCTTTATCTGATTTTTTAATGACTATTGTATTGTCATTTCTCAAACTTTCAATTGCTAATTTTTGTGCCTCAGTAACATTATTCCACCTAGACCATTTCCTTTTCCTAGATAATTTCACCAGTTCCTCGTGACTCCCTTCTCAAAAACGTCAATAGCCTCATTCTTAATCTGAGGGAGAAAAATCGATCTGGGTTTGAAATGACTCTGTGCACTCAAATTTAAGGGTACATTCTCATTCATCAGGCTTGTAAAGAGATCACTTTCAGCATAAACCTCTTCACTGAGTACATTCAGTGTGTGAAGCAATTCACCTTGAGCAATCGTCATTGTATTAGGAACTTGTTTTTCAACATCAACATTCATTTTCACTTTAGATGCATACCATTTTTTTATGCGTAACTTCCGTGTAAAGTAAAACAGATCTATGCGACTCTGGGTATAGTTAAAATCATTTGAGGGGCAAAATATAAGACCTAAGGATAAAAGTTCTACCTCAGCATCATTCAGTGTTCGTTCGGATAGATTGATTACCGCTTTTCTGTTCATTATTTCAGCCTCTTTTGCCTCTTGTGCGACTTCCCACAGGGCTTCCCGATTCTCCTGGTGTTGATACATTTCCTCTTCTTACGTCTCTGTTTGCGTGTCCACGATTTCGACGCACATTTGGTCTGTTGCCCATTTGTCTTCCTTTCGCAACCAGACTGAACTCCATTAAAATACTGTCTTTTGGTACTCTGCCATCTTTAACACTTAAGACATCACTTGTGCTCGCTACACTACCATCGGTGGAGTTCTCAAAGCTAGATTGCTCTTCCTGGTTATCAGTGGGTACCTCCGGATTCACGCCTGTCATGCTAAATAAAATTGAAGAAGAAATAAAGATCAAAAAACAAAGTAAGTTCCAACGGGATTTGATGGACTATCAGAGAGGACAGATTCTTACGTTTGCTAAGAAATATGATCAGTTACGAAGTGGAGGAGTTTCAACTAGCATGACAGGCGTGAATCCGGAGGTACCCACTGATAACCAGGAAGAGCAATCTAGCTTTGAGAACTCCACCGATGGTAGTGTAGCGAGCACAAGTGATGTCTTAAGTGTTAAAGTTGGCAGAGTACCAAAAGACAGTATTTTAATGGAGTTCAGTCTGGTTGCGAAAGGAAGACAAATGGGCAACAGACCAAATGTGCGTCGAAATCGTGGAAACGCAAACAGAGACGTAAGAAGAGGAAATGTATCAACACCAGGAGAATCGGGAAGCCCTGTGGGAAGTCGCACAAGGGGCCAAAAGAGGCTGAAATAATGAACAGAAAAACGGTAATCAATCTATTCGAACGAACACTGAATGATGCTGAGGTAGAACTTTTATCCTTAGGTCTTACGTTTTGCCCCTCAAATGATTTTAACTATACCCAGAGTCGCATAGATCTGTTTTACTTTACACGGAAGTTACGCATAAAAAAATGGTATGCATGAAAATGAATGTTGATGTTGAAAGACAAGTTCCTAATACAATGACGATTGCTCAAGGTGAATTGCTTCACACACTGAATGTACTCAGTGAAGAGGTTTATGCTGAAAGTGATCTCTTTACAAGCCTGATGAATGAGAATGTACCCTTAAATTTGAGTGCACAGAGTCATTTCAAACCCAGATCGAGTTTTCTCCCTCAGAATAAGAATGAGGCTATTGACGTTTTTGAGAAGGGAGTCACGCAGGAACTGGTGAAATTATCTAGGAAAAGGAAATGGTCTAGGTGGAATAATGTTACTGAGGCACAAAAATTAGCAATTGAAAGTTTGAGAAATGACAATACAATAGTCATTAAAAAATCAGATAAAGGAGGAAATGTAGTTGTGTTATCTAAATTGAAGTACATCGAGGAAGGGATGAGACAACTAGCTGATAAAAACAACTATCACAGAAGTAACAGAATGGAATATGAGCATTCTGTTAGGCAATTTCAAACACAATTATATGATTGGCATAAGGAAGGACTATTAGAACAAGATGAGTTGAGATTTTGGAATGCAAATTCCCTAAGCTTCCGGCACTTTACTTATTGCCAAAAATCCACAAGGATAAACAGAATCCACCGGGGAGACCTATTGTGTCTTCCCGGGCAGCTGTTTAGAAAACACATCCAGATATGTGGATTATTTTTGAAAAGCCTAGTTAGAAAACTCCCATCCTATATAAAGGATACGGGAGATTTTCTTAGATGTTTAGACAATTTTCAATGGAACAACAGCTACTCATTGTTAACACTAGATGTGATGAGCCTCTATACATCCATCCCTCATGACCAAGGCCTTAAAGCAAGTAAACATTTCCTCAAAGAAAGATCAATCTCATACTTTCTACACACAGAGATGTTAATTGAGATGATGTCTATCTGTTTAAAACAGAACTACTTTCTCTTTGATGACAAGGTTTATAAGCAGACTCTCGGAACTTCAATGGGGACCTGCTTTGCTCCTTGCTTTGCAGGTCTCTATTTGGGGTTCTGGGAAGAGAAATAGTTAAAGAACTGCCACAGTTCAAAGAGAGGGTAGCAATGTGGGTTCGTTACATTGACGACATTTTCTGTGTGTGGAAGGGGACTGAAGATGAAGCAGATGAATTTGTGAAGGCACTGAATGAGAACAGTTATAATTTACAATTTACCAGTAATTGGAATTGGTCCAAAGAGTCAACTGAGTTTCTTGATTTGAAATTAACAGTACTGGGAGATAAAATTGAAAGTGCTGTTTTCAGAAAAACTACTGCTGGCAATAGCCTTTTGCATGCGAGGAGTTCGCACCCAAGGGCTCTTATCAGTAGTATACCTCTGGGGGAATTACTGCGAGCCAAACGGAATTGCAGTACAATTGAGAGCTTTAAGGTGGAAGAAAAAAGAATGAGAGAAAGATTTTTAGAGAGAGGGTATGCACAATCGATCATTGACAAGGCTAGAAGAGAGGTGGATAAAAGAACAAGGAAATCCTTACTGGCAGTGGAAGATAAAGACAGTGAAGTGGTAAACTCACAGGATAAGATTCGGTTTATAACTACGTTCAGTAGACAAGCCCCTGAGGTACGAAAAAGTTTGAACAGATTCTGGCCAGCATTACGAACAGATAAAGATTTAGCAGAAAGTTTAGAAGTGTTCCCTCAGATAACTTTCAAAAAGGCCAAATCATTAAAGGACACTCTGTGTAGGACAGTAGAATCAAGCGTTGTAAGAAGCACAGGGACGCAAGGTTTTTATACTTGCAGAAGCTGTAAGGCCTGTAAAAACAGCAGAAATAGAAAAGAATGCATCTTGTCACCCAATTGCAAACCATTCAAAATTGTTAAACGCACTTCATGCATCACTGAATATGCAGTATATGCACTGTTCTGTCCCTGTCAGAAGGTGTATATAGGTAGTACCATACACAAAGCGAAGATACGAATATTAGAACATTTGCGCGCAATAAAGAATGCAGACAAACAATATCCGGTTGCGCGGCATTTTCAAAGTCATCACAGCCAAAACAGTAATCTGTTGAGCTTTTGTGTATTGGACACAGTGAAAACAGATGTGAGAGGAGGAAACAGAGTGCAAAGTTTGCGCAGGTTAGAGTCAAAATTGATTATACAGTATGGAATAGTGGTGCCAGTAGGCCATAATATTGATGAAGAACTTGCAGTACACCTGGGGTGAATGTAATAATAGGTAACAAACAGGCGTGAAGAGATATTAGTGGTCTAGTCGGGTTCTGGATGTAAATCTTGGTGAAGAAGAAGAGAAAAAAAGTTTTTTTTAAAATAGTTTTTAAAATTATTTTAGATGATGCTAAGTAAATTGTGCATTAAGTATGTTAATGTCAATGCTGATGAGCCAGTTGTAGATTTGTTGTTACTGTAGTTGTGTTTTTTTTTGTGTAATGAGGGAATAAGGGTGATTCACAATTATTTAATAAATTGTTTTATGTTTTTTTATTTCTTTTTAGATTTGAGTTTGCGGTTACAACATAGAAACGCAAGAGAGTAAAAATATCTTTTTTAAAAAGGTTGCTGAGAATTAAGTGACACAATGCGTGAGTAAGTGCCTTTAAACCTAAAGCGCGAGTAGAATGCAGAAGCATAGAGATCAAGAGATAGATTGTTACAGTAATGAATAGTTATTAAATACAGCAATCAACAGGCCCACTGGGGCAGAAAAGAACACGGAAAAAGAACACGGACATGAATGTTCTGGAGACAATTTTGTAAGACTTTGATATATATTGACTAATATGCCCACTTGGGCTGAGAAAAATATGATTGAGTTGTTTGAATTAGTAAATAACTGTGGATAAACTGTATAGAAATGCAGGAATGAAGCACTGAATAGCAATGCAATTGTATTGCTTGTCGTATATTTGATGCATTAGCTGATTATAACTGCCTTAGTTGCGTTATAGGCACAAACTTGTGTTCGTTTTCAATAAAGTTGGATACGAATGAAAATTAAAAATTAAGGAACCATGTCACACGGAATGATAAAATGCAGCACAAAATGTTGTCAATATATATTTTTAAATATACATATTAATTTTGTATTAACGACGAATGTTGTAACCGCAAGTGATATTTGTTTGATGTTTCTAAGTAGGAGTGAAGAAACTCCGTATTTTGTGAAGTCTTTTTTTCATGGTTGTTAAGAATCACGTGGTTATTTAAACGAATGTGAGACACAGCAATGGCACTCATGATCAAGGGACTTGGACCCGAAACGCGTCGAGAGGTGTCTTTAATTTGCCAAATTTTTTTTGCTGAATGCCTTGATGTTCGCGCTGCTGTGTTGGTGAAATACAGTGTGGATATATATATATATATGAGAATCCCGATCCTGACATGCTGGCGGAATGGGCCGCTTGTAATTTGGAGTCCTCCAGTAGACTTGTTCGCATTTTAATTAAGTGTGCAGAAAGTGACAGAGGCAAACTACAAGCACAAATAGAGGAACTGAATGAAACTATAAGCAAATTGGAAGTCACAGATTACATCGTGAAACTAAGGGAAGAAATGCTTGTACGCTTACAAAAAGATGAAGAAATAATTAAAAAACGTAAAATATACAAATTTCAACGTGACAGAATGGACTATTTGAATGGCCAGGTGTTTACATTTGCGCGCAGATTTGATGATGTGAAACCGAAAATGGGCATCAGCCAACAAGCAACCACTAATCAGACAGTTATGAGTGAAGCAGCTCCGGTTTCATCATCTGCATCTGACCTCAGTTCTGCCCCAGAAAGTGAGACAGAAGGAGAAATGTCAAGAGCTCAAGGATTGGGGTTTACAAAAATGTCCTTGGGTCAGGAGATCGACTGCTTACGCCAGGAGAGAAACACTCAGACCAAGAGCTCAACCTGGTCAAAAAATGAAAACAACAACAAAAGAGCCAATCAGAAACGTGGCGCAAGACGAAGGTGCAACCAGCAACGAAAGGCAGACTTTCAAAAACAAGCAAGAGGCAGATGGAACCGCAAACAGAAGTAAGAAGAAACAGCAACTCTAACACAGTGGTCAATCTAACAGATATCAATTTAACAACGGCGGAGAAACAAATTTTGTCTTCGGGACTGTCCTTTAGCCCAGAAAGCAGTTTTAATTACACAGAAACAAGGATGGATGTTTTTAGATTCATCAGGAAACTGAAATTACAGAAATTCCACACAGTACGGGCGAGTAAGGACTCAGATTCCTTGGAAACAGTGAATAATAGCCCACCTCTTTTTACAGCAGGAGATGTGAGCTTGTTTCAGGATCTTAGAGACCTTCAGAATGAACAAACTGCTACTACTACGTTACTGGGCCTTGAGACTATGAACATCAGCGGGACGGTCAAAACCCCGTTTAAGCCAAAATCCATTTTCCAACCGATCATGATACATGACAACTTGGATGTTTATCATGAACAAGTCACAAAGGATTTAAAAAACTTGTATAAATCAGTCAACAGCGTGAGGTACAAAACAAGTCAGGCCAACCATCGCTATATTCAACTCATGAAAAAGTTACAGAACAATGATAACCTCATAATAAGACAATCTGACAAGGGAGGAAACGTTGTTCTGTGGCCTCGAGAATTGTACATGACAGAGGCATTATCTCAATTGTGTGATACTGAATGCTACAGAAAGAGTAATATCCATATTGTTAAATCTGCATGGAATGATTATTATCTTAAACTGTTGGCATGGAAAAGTGGGGGGCTTCTCAGTGAGGATGAATATCGCTTCCTAAAGAAAGAACACCCAGTTATCCCTGAGTTGTACCTAATTCCCAAAATACATAAAAACCAAATAAACCCACCTGGTAGGCCAATAATCTCGGCCATCAATAGTCTGATGGAGAATACATCAAAATATATAGATTATTTTCTACAGGATTGGGTTAAAAAGTTGCCTTCTTATTTAAAAGATACTTCTGATTTTCTAAGGAAGATAAATGAAATGGCTTGGAGTTCAGATTTGCTGTTGATAACCATGGATGTAACTTCACTATATACATCCATTCGGCAACAAGATGGTATCAAAGCAATCATGCATTATTTAAATCGAAGACCTGCATATCTATATATGCATAACAAGATGTTGATTGAGATGGTCACAATTTGTTTGGAACAGAATTTTTTTCTTTTTGAGAACCAAATATACCAGCAGACTAGGGGAGTTGCTATGGGGGCCTGCTTTTCTCCCAGTTATGCTTGTTTACATATGGGACTGTGGGAGGAACGGGCCCTCAAGGATAAGTTTAAAAGCATTTTTGAACAGCATGTGCCCCTATGGCTGCGGTATATTGATGACCTGTTTTTTATTTGGAAAGGCTCAGAGTCAAAAGCCCTTAAGTTTATAGACCAGATGAATGACAACAATCTCAATCTCCACTTTTTAGCTAACATCAGCAAGGAGTCGGTCCAGTTTTTAGATGTAGAAGTCTATATTAAAGACGGAAACATAGCCACTAAATTATTCCGCAAACCCACTGCTGGCAATACTTTGCTGCATGCCTCGAGTCAACACCCACGACATATAATTGAAAGTATCCCCTATGGGGAGATGCTTCGGGTAAAACGCATCTGTAGCAGCGAGGAGGAGTGTCATGCAGCACAATTGGCAAGCAAGGTTCGTTTCTTGGAAAGGGGCTATTCAACAGCAACTGTAGACAGGGCTATCAACAAAACCAAGCCAATTACCAGAACAGAGGCCCTTAAAATCAATACTGAGCAACAAGTTCCAATCACAAACCAAATGGATCAATCATGTAGAATTATTCTAACCTATAGTAGACAACATCAATCTCTTAGGAGGATATTTAATAAAAATTTGAACTTGATTAGAAGTGACCCCATAGTGGGTGCACACCAACCGAAGAAACCACAGGTCACATTTAGAAGGGCAAGATCTATGGGCCAAAGCCTTGTGAGGAACAATTTGGTAACTAGACCTCCTACCAATTGGCTAACTGCTCACAAGGGCTTCACTAAATGTACTAGTTGTAAAGCCTGCAAATTTGCACAGAATATGACGAGTTTTCCTAGCCCTTTCAAAACAGAACCAATTGTAATTGACAAAAGATTAACCTGCAAAACCGAGTATGCGGTCTATGTGCTGGAGTGTCCTTGCAATTTAAGATACATAGGCAGCACTAAATTGCCAGTTCATAAAAGGATACTCCAGCACATTAGAGCAATTACCAACAAGGATCAAGCTTACCCGGTGGCCAGACATTTTGAGGAAAGCCATCACAGCAAACTGGCAGATCTGCGTTATTATGTCATTGACTCTATTCCCCCGTTAAGAAGGGGAGGCAATCGTGAAGCCCAGTTGCGACTCCTAGAAACAAGATACATATTAGAATTAGATACCAAGATACCAACTGGGCTGAACGCTAGTGAAGATATGTTCACCTGCTTGTAGGATTTTTATCTAGATCTCTGTCTCATGTCTTTCATCCTGTTGCCTGTTTAACATCAGCATTAGTGTTTGTCGTTATCTTGATGCAACAGCACAGATGGCAACAGTGTTTCTTGTAATTTTCCTTCATTATTGAATCATACTGTATTTTCCTCTTTTTATCCTAAAAGAATTATTTAAAAATAATTGTACATTTTTAAGGCACACAGCACTTTATCGGAACCTTTGGGTTCAAGTGGTGGCACTTTACATATCACTCATAGCACTTTTTTCAACTTGACTAGCTTTACATGCAATATGTATTCTGCCCACTTGGGCTTTAGTGTTTGCACATTGCGTTCTTTGCACAAAGAGGATGTCTAGAATCAGTATTTTAAGAATGATTTCAGTTTAATTCCTTGGTTTCATGTGCTTGAATTTTAACATCAAAGGCTCATTATTTTTCTATTTTCTATTTTTAGAATATATGAGTAGGTTTTTCATATGTATGTGTAGAGGTATAGGTCTCACACAGAACAATATTACAATGTTAAACCTAATACGGATTTGCTAGAAAACAACATGGTACATGTCTTTTTATGAGTTTATTTGAATAGAAGTCACACTAATTGTGAGTTTTTTTATATGTGTATATATATATATTTTATGTATATATTTATTCAAAGCCATATTTTAAAATTCATGTATTTTTGTAAATCAAATTATGCCTTTTTGCACATTTAATATGTTAGGTCTGACGCTGTGCATTGGTATACATACCTTTTTGAATACCTCTTCCATGTCTATAGAGTGGTCATATGGTTTATACGTCACTAATGCACTGGCACTTTAAATAGGGGTGGTAACAATCGCAACGCATCATGTGATCAAGGCCCAGGTGGGGCTGAAACGCGTCATGGTGGTGGAGATGCAGGGCAAATAAAACTTTATGCACAAGGAACTTTGGGTCCGTGTTCGTCTGTCATTGGAATGGGAAGTTAAAGACGAAGTCAGCGATATATATATATATATATATCTGGGAACACTCCTTCTCGTCTCGCTTTCTCCTCCACGTGAAAGAAAGAGCACGGACCACAATAGTTCGTTCTGCTGCTATTTTATTGTTGCTCCCAACAGATCGCAGTAGCCATGACGCGTTTCGTCTTTCACAGGGGACTTGATCACATGACGCGTTTTCAGCAGGATGAATTATTTAAATACCGTTTTTTTAAACTTTTGCCTCGTGATTTTCTTAAAGTGACAAGTGCATTATAAAAACAGGGTTGACCATAGACATAGAAATAGTAATGTTGAAGTGGTTTCTTGTTAAATGGTTTCATTTTAAGCAAAGGATTATGAAAGTTTCAAATGTGCCATGCGTATGAATGTATAAATAAATAAATACATAAATAACTTTGTTGTTAAATACATAAATATATATAAATAAATACTGATATTCGCACAGTGATCAGATTGTTGTAAAATAACGGTACAAATACCTAAAATCACTTAACAAATCAATTTTTTTCCTTTTAAAACCATGAAACACCAAAAAAGCATTACTGCCTACCGTTATTCATTGGGTTTACTAGGTATTTTGGTTTGGAAACCTTGACACCCAACTTGAAGATACTAATAGATACTTGCAGATTGGGATTCCTACTTGTTATACTCAGTCTTGGTGCAAATACCTTTTGCGTTGCTCTAGACAATTCTATGGAGTATAATAGTATATGATGGACCTCCCTGTTAGTAATAAAGTGCTCTTATGTGCAAATAACGAGAAAAAAGTGTCTTGTGCAAATTTATTTAAAACTATGTGTGAAAACCTATCTTGCTCGGTGTGTTAAAATAGGGATGGGGTTGGCGGTTGTCTAAAAACTGCATGTTTTTTAATAAAATTGTTCAAGGATGAATGAGTCATTGTTTCAACTGGTTCTCACAAAGTGCCCTAATTAATTTTTGACTGATCATTATTTTTTCATTGTTTATTCAGTCGAGCAAGCTCGCATGCAATTCCTCTGTGGCATTTAGACCTCTCGGATGCTTGGTGTCGAGATTTAGAATATATAGCATTTCAAGTTTACGAAGTGCTTTTTCTCGATCACCGCCCCTTTTGTTCGGTGGGACTGAATCTATGAGGAAGTATTTTAAATGCTTAGAACTACCCCCATGAGTTTCATTAAAATGTCGTGCCACTGGGTATGACTGATCGTTATTCTTGATAGCCCTTATGTGCTGGAGCACCCTTTTATGTCCCTGCAAGATGGTACTTCCTACATATTTTAGGTTGCAAGGGCTCTCCAGCACATAGACTACATGATCAGTTTTACAATTCAGCGCTTTCTCAATATTTTTCTCTTTCCCACCAAATGGAGTCCTGTAAGCTGTTGTAGTTACTCCATGTTGGCAGGCTTTGCAAGTTTTGCACTTGTGGAACCCTAATCTCTGGCTCAGCCACGTGCCTTTTACTTGTGGGCCACTGGGATCATTTTTAACTAGAACATCTTTCATCGATGGACCCCTACTGTATGTTATAGCGGGTTTCTTGGGTACTGAACCTCCAATTATAGGGTCTCTCCGGGTCAGATGCCAATTTCTTTTAATTATGTTTTTAACTGCTCTTTCCTGTTTGTTGTATTTTAAAATAAATCTAAAATTTCCAGGGCCATTTACTGTCTCACTCACTGCAGGTTTCTTTTTGGTGAGGAGAGTCTCCCTGGATGTTAGATTGCTTTTCATGAGGGCTGTGTCCAAACATTTTTTAGTATAACCTCTCTCTTTGAATCTTGTTATGCACTTTATCTGTGCCATCTTGAGATCTTTTTACTGCTGCAAATCCGTTTTAAGCGCAACAGTTCACCGTAGGGTATGCTTTGGATCGGATGACCTGGGTGTGCACTACTTGCATGTAGTATTGCATTGCCAGCTGTGGGTTTTCTGTGGAGTTTAGTCTCAAGCTTTTCGTTATTCACATATACCTCAACATCTAAGAAATTTACTGTGGTCTTACTAATAGATGCGGTAAAATGTAGGTTAAGTTGGTTCTTATTAAGTCTATTTATGAATATTTCAGCCTCTGTTTGAGTGCCCTGCCACACCAAAAAGAGATCATCAATGAACCTCCACCAAACCTTCACATTGTTGTTCATGAATTCAGTATGTTCCTTCATGAGAACCAGCTCCTCCCACCAGCCCATATGGAGGCAAGCGTAACTGGGGGAGAAGCTGGCTCCCATGGCTACACCCCTTAGTTGTTGGAACAACGAATTTTGAAACATAAAAATGTTATTGTTTAAACAAAATTCCACCATACTGATCAGCATGTTAGTGTGTTTCATGTACTTGATACCTCTACGTGACAAATAAAATTGCAATGCCCTTAGGCCATCTTTGTGTCGAATAGATGTATAAAGTGAGGTAACATCAAGCGTAATGAGAAAATAGTCTTCTTGCCATTTGAAGTTGATCATTTTGGCTAAAAAGTCCCCTGTATCTCGTATATACAATGTCAGTTTTTGGACATATTCCTGTAAGAAGAAGTCAATATAAATTGATGTTCTCTCCAGTAAACTGTTTCTGGCTGAAATGATAGGCCTTCCTGGAGGTCTTGTCGCATCTTTGTGGATTTTGGGGATGAAATACAATATTGGTGTAACAGGATTGTCTTTTTTTAAATATTTGTATTCATCCACCTGATATTAAGCCAGCATTTTTCCAGGCCACCAATTTCATCTTATAGGTACTGTATACAACGTTCAATGCTTGTTTATTGCTGCGACAGTAGCAGGTGTTATCATTTAATTGAAGCATGGCCTCCTTGATGTAGTCTTCTCTTTTCCATAATACTACATTCCCGCCTTTGTCGGCGTTTCTAACGACTATTTCACTGTTATTTTTGAGTTTGGTCATTAGTTGTTGATATTGTAGTTCCCTTTTGTTATTTTTGTTCATGTCGGTGCTTTGTATTTTGCGGTTAAGATTCTTTAAGCCGCCCGCAACTTGTTTGTGGAAAGCATCAATCGTGTCTTTTAACATTATGTGATTAAAGGTGGAAGGAGGTTTAAAAGACGTGGTAGTTGGTTTGTATGCAGTACTTGGTAATCCTGTGATTTCAATACTCGGGCTCATTGTTGCTTCCTCGTTCATCAGTTCTTGCATATCTTGTATTAACTGACAATCTGCTTCATCAATGTCCATTTGTGTCACATCATCTTCGGTTGTTTCTTTATTTGTTCCATTTTTTTCTTTGTTTTTGTCAGAGATGTTAGGCTTTGCAAGGTTTAGTTGTGCAAAGTACTTTTAATTTCCTCACACTTTTGTAGACATCAACTCGGGTAGCTGCATAGTTGAATGCACTTTCCGGGCAGTATGATAGCCCTAATGCCAACAGTTGTTCTTCGGCTTTATTTAGAACTGTGTCCGTTAAGTTTATTACTGTTCTGGTGTCAACTACCGTATGCCCATTTTGTGCTATTTCCTCCAATTTTACTTCGGTTGGCGTTTTTGATGCCTCCTGTTTGTTTCTTCGTCTATTCGCCCTCCGCCTCTCCCTATATATATCTTTCGTCTTCCCAACTTTTATTCTTCAGTTACGGAAAAAAGACCCACACCGACGAGTTGTTCTGCAAGGTATTTTTACTTGGCAGTAAAGCAGAGAAAGATATCTATATATATCTGCTAAACGGAATTACACCAAATTCGGCAAAAAGGTAGCTCTTGCTTCAGAAAGCGACCTTTTTTTTAAATGGTGTAAATCCGTTCAATAGTTCCTGAGAAATTCAAAAAGTAAACATATCGATATCTGAGCACCGAGGAGGATTCCTAATCCTCCCGAGTACGTGCTTAATTCTAATTGGCTGCCAACACTCCAAAACAGGAAGTGTTGGCAGCCATCTTGTGACTCAGTAACCGAGTCACAAGAAAAAGGAAGAAAAAAGATGGAAAACAAGAAAAGGGGGCAGAGTAGAAACACCCTGACGCCATAGGCCTGCTCAAGGGGTCCCACAAGGACGCCCAGGCCCCAAAAAAAGCATTTTTTTTAAAATCGGCAGAATTCACGCTGGGTGCGCGAATCCTGCCGAAATATTTTTAAAAAACATAGCGCGGGCTCCCGCGCTTTGTTTTCTTTAAGCCCGCAGGTTGGCCAGGTCCCGGGGGCAATTTATAATTATGGTGTGGGGGCCCGTGGGGGCCCCCATAGTCCCGGGGACTGCCACCTCCCCGGGGCCTTTTACAAAAAAATGCATGGGGTGGCTCCTGCCCCCCACGCTGCCCCGGGGACCGCCACCTCCCCGAAGCTTTGATTTGATAGGGGCGGGGGCTGCGTGGGCCCCCCGAACCCCGGGGACTGCCACCTCCCCGTGGCTCCAATCAAATTTGAGGAGTGTGGGGGGCTCCTGCCCCCCCACACTGCCCCGGGGACCACCACCTCCCCGGGGCACTAATTATTTACATATGGGGGTCGCTTGCGGACCCCCGGGCCCCGGGGACCACAACCTCCCCGGGGCTTTAAAGAGTTGGGAGGGGGGCCGCGCCGCCCCCCTCCTGGAGCCCTAGATGGCCCTGGGAACTGCCAACCCCTAGGGCTGGCTCTTGCAATGTCCCAGGGTGCCCACCCCCGGGACATTGCCGTTTGCTATGGCAGGACGGGAGCGAGAGCAGAAAACCTGCTCTCGCTTCCATGAAGCGAAGCCGATTGCTTTTGGGCAAGGGGAGCTGCATGTCAGCAGCTCCCCTTGCCCAAAAGCAATGCCGGCTCCCGCAGGAGGCAGGGAGCCGGGAGGGACCATGGGGGCATTGGGACTCCACCCATGGTCCCCATCAAAGAGGCCAGGCCCTGGGGGATGGGGTCCCTGGGGCCAGAAGTGGCCTGGGAGGGGGGCCACTCGGCCCCCCTCCCCTTGATTTTATTTATAAAAAAAAAACACGGAAGGCTGGCCCTGGGGGATGGGGTCCCCGGGGCAATAATTGGCCTCAGGAGGGGGGCCACGAGGCCCCCTCCCAAAAAAAACAAGGTGGCCAGGCCCTGGGGGATGCTAAATTATGAACTCAATGAGACAAAAAAAAAAGGGACCACTGAGGAGCACTTCTGGACCTAGTCAGAGGTATAAGCAGGGCCACTGGAATTATGTGACTGTTTGGCTGCACTGACTTTTGCACAATTATACATTTACCGCATTTGCCACATAATCCATCATCTGCTGCATAATCTGCAGATTTGAACAAAAAAAACATTGTTTCTAGCTCAAACGGCTTAAACGCTACCAAAAATCCAGCGACAAGTGTTACAGCATGGTGGAAGGCTCTGTGCAAACCTAGAATGGTCACCTGTTACTTATTGCTAAATTTGGGTATTAAATTGGTACTAATGGTGTGTAAACCACTCTTGCTTCTTTCTGCGCCTCTCTTGCCTATTTCTGCATTTCTGTTGCTTCTTTCTACACCCCTCTTCCCTCTTTCTGCACCTCTCTTGTTTCTTTCTGTATCCCTCTTGCCTCATTCGCCACCCCACTTCCCCCTTACTACATCTCTGTTGCTTCTTTATGCACTTCTCTTACTTGTTTCTGCACTTCTCTTGCATATTTCTGTACCTCTGTTGGTTCTTTCTGCAATTCTCTTGCTCTAACTGCACCCTTCGCGCCTCTTTCATCACCTCTGTTGCTTCTTTCTGCACTTCTCTTCCTTCTTTCTGCACCCCACCTGCCTCTTTCTGTAGCTCTCTTGCCTCTTTGTGCACCTCTTCTACCTTTTTCTGTACTGCTCTTGCTTCTTTTTGCACCTCTGTTGGTTCTTTCTGCACTGCTCTTTCTTCTTTCTGCACCTCACTTGCCTCTTTCTGCACTTCTCTTGCTTCTTTATACACCTCTGTTGCTTCTTTCAGCAATTCTCTTGCCTTTTTCTGCACTTCTCTTGCTTGTTTCTGCACCTCTCTTCCATCTTTCTGCACCTCACTTGCTTCTTTCTGCACCCCTCTTGCCTCTTTCTGCACCTCTCTTGCCTCTTTCTGTACCCCTGTTCCCTCTTTCTGCACCTTTCCTGCCTATTTCTGCACCTCTCTTGCGTCTTTCTGTACCTCTGTTGCTTTGTTCTGCACTTCTCTTGCTCTTTCTGCACCCTTCGTGCCTCTTTCAGCACCTCTGTTGCTTCTATCTGCACTTCTCTTCCTTCTTTCTGCACCCCTCCTGGCTCTTTCTGTACCTCTCTTGCCTCTTTGTGCACCTCTTCTACCTTTTTCTGTACCGCTCTTGCTTCTTTTTGCACATCTGTTGGTTCTTTCTGCACTGCTCTTGCTTCTTTCTGCACCTCACTTGCCTCTTACTGTACTTCTATTGCTTCTTTATACATCTATGTTGCTTCTTACAGAAATTCTCTTGCCTCTTTCTGCACTTCTCTTCCTTTTTTCTGCACCCCTCCTGCCTCTTTCTGTTCCTCTCTTGCCTCTTTGTGCACCTCTCCTACCTCTTTCTGCACCCCTCTTGCCTCTTTTTGCACCTCTGTTGGTTCTTTCTGCACTGCTCTTGCTTCTTTCTGCACCTCACTTGCCTCTTTCTGCACTTCTCTTTGTTCTTTCTACACCTCTGTTGCTTCTTTCAGCAATTCTCTTGCCTCTTTCTGTATTTCTCTTGCTTGTTTCTGCACCTCTCGCGTATTTCCGCACCTCTGTTGCCTCTTTCTGCACCTCACTTGCTCCTTTCTACACCACTCTTGCCTCTTTCTGTTCCTCTCTTGCCTCTTTGTGCATTTCTCTTGCCTGTTTCTGTACTTCCCTTACCTCTTTCTGAACCTCTCTTGCCTCTTTCTGTACCTCTCTTGCCTCTTTCTGCACTTCTCTTGCTTCTTTCTGCTCCTCGCTTTCTTCTTTCTGCACCCTTCTTCCCTTTTTTGCATCCCTCTTGCCTCTTTCTGCTGTTCTCTTGCCATTTTCTGCACCTCTCTTGCCTGCCTCTTTCTGCACCTCACTTGCCTCTTTCTGCACTCCTCTTGCTTCTTTCCACACCTCTGTTGTTTCTTTCAGCAATTCCCCTGCCTCTTTCTGCTCTTCTTTTGCTTGTTTCTGCACCTCTCTTGTGTCTTTATGCACCTCTGTTGCCTCTCTCTACACCTCACTTGCTTCTTTCTGCACCCTTCTTGCCTCTTTCTGCATCCCTCTTTTCTATTTCTGCACCTCTCTTGCCTCTTTCTGCACCCCTGTTCCCTCTTTCTGCACCTTTACTGCCTGTTTCTGCACCTCTCTTGCCTCTTTCTGTACCTCTGTTGGTTCTTTATGCACTTCTCTTCCTTCTTTCTGCACCCTTCGCGCCTCTTTCTGTACCTCTCTTGCCTCTTTGTGCATCTCTTCTGCCTTTTTCTGTACCGCTCTTGCTTCTCTTTGCACCGCTGTTGGTTCTTTCTGCACTGCTCTAGCTTCTTTCTGCACCTCACATGCCTCTTTCTGCACTTCTCTTCCTTCTTTCTACACCTCTGTTGCTTCTTACAGCAATTCTTTTGCCCCTTTCTGCATTTCTCTTCCTTCTTTCTGCACCCCTTCTGCCTCTTACTGTACCTCTCTTGCCTCTTTGTGCACCTCTCCTACCTCTTTCTGCACTCCTCTTGCCTCTTTCAGCACCTCTGTTGCTTTTTTCTGCACTTCTCTTCCTTCTTTCTGCACCCCTCCTGCCTCTTTCTGTACCTCTCTTGCCTCTTTGTGCACCTCTTCTACCTTTTTCTGTACTGCTCTTGCTTCTTTTTGCACCTTTGTTGGTAATTTCTGCACTGCTCTTGCTTTTTTCTGCACCACACTTGCCTCTTTCTGCACTTCTCTTGCTTCTTTCTACACCTCTGATGCTTCTTTCAGCAATTCTTTTGCCTCTTTCTGCACTTCTTTCTTCTTTCTACCCCCCTTTTTGCCTCTTTCTGTACCTCTCTTGCCTCTTTTTGCACCTCTCCTACCTCTTTCTGCACTCCTCTTGCCTCTTTTTGCACCTCTGTTGGTTCATTCTGCACTGCTCTTGCTTCTTTCTGCACCCCTCGTGCCTCTTATGCACCCCTCTTTTCTCTTTCTGCACCTCTCTTGCCTCTTTCTGCACCCCGTTCCCTCTTTCTGCACTTTTCGTGCCTGTTTCTGCACCTCTCTTGCCGCTTTCTGTACCTCTGTTAGTTCTTTCTGCACTTCTCTTTGCTCTTTCTGCACCCTTCGCGCCTCTTTCAGCACCTCTGTTGCTTTTTTCTGCACTTCTCTTCCTTCTTTCTGCACCCTTCCTGCCTCTTTCTGTACCTCTCTTGCCTCTTTGTGCACCTCTCCTACCTTTTTCTGCACCCCTCTTGCCTCTTTTTGCACCTCTGTTGGTTCTTTCTGCACTGCTTTTGCTTTTTTCAGCAATTCTTGTGCCCCTTTCTGCATTTCTCTTCCTTCTCTCTGCACCCCTCCTGCCTCTTACTGTACCTCTCTTGCCTCTTTGTGCACCTCTCCTACCTCTTTCTGCACTCCTCTTGCCTCTTTCAGCACCTCTGTTGCTTTTTTATGTACTTCTCTTCTTTCTTTCTGCACCCCTCCTGCCTCTTTCTGTACCTCTCTTGCCTCTTTGTGCACCTCTTCTACCTTTTTCTGTACCGCTCTTGCTTCTTTTTGCACCTCTGTTGGTAATTTCTGCACTGCTCTTGCTTTTTTTCTGCACCACACTTGCCTCTTTCTACACTTCTCTTGCTTCTTTCTACACCTCTGCTGCTTCTTTCAGCAATTCTTTTGCCTCTTTCTGCACTTTTCTTCCTTCTTTCTGCACCCCTCCTGCCTCTTTCTGTACCTCTCTTGCCTCTTTTTGCACCTCTCCTACCTCTTTCTGCACTCCTCTTGCCTCTTTTTGCACCTCTGTTGGTTCATTCTGCACTGCTCTTGCTTCTTTCTGCACCCCTCCTGCCTCTTTATGCACCCCTCTTTTCTCTTTCTGCACTTCTCTTGCCTCTTTCTGCACCCCTGTTCCCTCTTTCTGCATTTTTCCTGCCTGTGTCTGCACCTCTCTTGCCTCATTCTGTACCTCTGTTAGTTCTTTCTGCACTTCTCTTGCTCTTTCTGCACCCTTCGCTCCTCTTTCAGTACCTCTCTTGCTTCTTTCTGCACTTCTCTTCCTTCTTTCTGCACCCCTCCTGCCTCTTTCTGTACCTCTCTTGCCTCTTTGTGCACCTCTACAACCTTTTTCTGCACCCCTCTTGCCTCTTTTTGCACCTGTTTGTTCTTTCTGCACTGCCTTTGCTTCTTTCTGCACCTCACTTGCCTCTTTTTGCACTTCTCTTGCTTCTTTCTACATCTCTGTTGCTTCTTTCAGCAATTCTCCTGCCTCTTTCTGCACTTCTCTTCCTTCTTTCTGCACCCCTCCTGCCTTTTTCTGCACCTCTGTTGCCTCTTTGTGCACCTCTCTTGCCTCTTTCTGCACTTCACTTGCTTCTTTCTGCACTTCTCTTGCCTGTTTTGGCACATCTGTTGCTTCTTTCTGCACTTCTCTTGTTTCTTTCTGCACCTCTGACTTAGAGGTAGTTTTAATCCCCTGCCCTATTATGTATTAGGGCCTTACAGGGGAGATCATGCCAATCACAGGGGTACCCCAACCCATAGTGCACCCTAATGTATGTAGGTGTTTTTACTGTATTCTAAGTATCTTTCAGCATAGCACTTGCTCCGGGCCTGGTTAGGCAGAGTCAGTTACCACCAGTACTAGTCAGTAAAAAGTTGGGGGCACAGGATGACTTTGCAACAAGGCCTCTTTCTGCAACTCTGTTGGCTCTTTCTGCATATATCTTGCTTCTTTCTGCACCTTTCCTCGTCTTTCTGGACTTCTTTTGCCTCTTTCTGCATTCCTCTTGCTTATTTCTGCAGCTTTCTTCCTCTTTCTTCACATGCCCTACCTCTGTAGGCATAGTTAGAAATTAGCATTTAAAAAACCTTTGAAATTCACTGAAAAAACCATAAGTTTGAGGGACGTTATAGTAAGAAATTAGCATTTAAAAAACCTTTGAAATTCACTGAAAAAACCATAGGTTTCCTGGACGTTATAGTTAGAAATTAGCATTTAAAAAACCTTTGAAATTCACTGAAAAAACCACAGGTTTCAGGGACGTTATAGTTAGTTGGACATTTCACTCATACAAAACCAGAGAAATTTGGCTGTTATAGTTAGTTGAGCTAACTATAACTCGCGCCCCCGCAATGCACTGCTGATGACGTCACATATTACATCATTCATGACATGGTCAGTGACATCACTGATGACATCACTGATGTCTTTGAGTGGATGTGTGAGTGGTTTTGTGGGTGTGTGCGTAGCTGTATGGGTGTGTGAGTGCTTTTGTGGGTCTGGGAGTGGGTGTGAAAGTGGCTGTGTGGGTCTGTGAGTGGGTGTGTGAGTGATTAAATGGGTGTATGAGTAGGTGTGTGAGTGGCTATATGCATCAGTGAGTGGGCATATCAGTGGCTGTTTGGGTCTGTGGGTGGGTGTATGGGTGCTTTTGTGGGTGTATGAGTGGCTATAGGGGTCTGTGTGTATGAGTGGCTGAATCGGTCTGAGTGGGTGTGTGTGAGTGGTTTTGTGGGTGTGTGAGTGGATGTGTGAGTGTTTCTGGGTGTTTGACTGGGTGTGTGAGTGGCTGTATGGGTCTGTGAGTGGGCGTGCGAGTACTTTTGTGGGTCTGGGAGTGGGTGTGAGAGTGGCTGTGTGGGTATTTGAGTGAGTGTGTGAGTGATTATATGGGTGTGTGAGTAGGTGTATGAGTGGCTGTATGGATCGTGAGTGGGTATGTCAGTGGCTTTTGGGTATGTGAGTGGGCGTATGAGTGGTTTTGTGGGTGTGCGAGTGGCTGTATGGGCCTGTGGGTATGTGTGTGTGTGAGTGGCTACATGGGTCCGAGTGGGTGTGTGAGTGGTTTTGTGGGTGTGTGAGTAGATGCGTGGGTGGCTGTATCGGTCTGTGAATGGGTGTATGAGAGGTTCTATGGGTTTCTGAGAGGGTGTGTGAGAGAATTTGTGGGTGTGTATAAGTGTGAGAGTGGCTGTATGGGTGTGTGAATGGCTGTATGGGTCTTTGAGTGGTTGTGTAAGTGGCTGTATGTGTCGGTGAGTAGGTGTATGAATAGCTGCATGCTTCTGCGAGTGGGTGTGTGAGTGGCTTTATGGGTCTATGAGAGGGTGTGTGAATGGCTGTATGGGTCTGTGAGCAGGTGTGTGAGTGGCTGTATTTGTCTGTGAGTGGGTGTGTGAGTGATTTTGTGGGTGAGAAGCTGTATGGGTCAGTGAGTGGGTATGTGGAGTGGCTGTATGGGTCTGTGAATTATTGTGTGAATGGTTCTGTGGGTGTCTGAGATGGTGTGTGAGAGATGTTGGTGTGTGAGTGGGTGTGAGAGTAGCTGAATGGGTCTGTGAGTGGGTGTGTGAATGTCTGTATGCATTGGTGAGTGGGTGTCTGAGTGGCTGTATACATCAGTGAGTGGGTGAGTGGCTGTGTGGGTCAGTCAGTGGCTGTCTGCATTGGTGAATGGGTATGGGAGTAGCTGTATGTGGTGAGTGGCTGTATGGGTCTGTCAGTGGGTGTGAGAGTAGTCTTGTGGATGTGTGAGAGATTTTGTGGGTATGTGAGTGGGTATATGAGTGGTTTTCAGGGTGTGTAACTGGGTTTGTGAGTGCCTATATGGGTCTGTGAGTGGTTATGTGGGGGTGTGAGTGGGTGTGTGAGTGGCTGTATGGGTTCTGTCACTGGGTGTGTGAGTGGTTTTGTGGATGTGTGAGTGGGTTGCATGAAAGATTTTGATGGTATGTGAGTGGGTGTGAGAATGGCTGTATGAGTCTGTGAGTGGGTGTGTGAGTGGCTGTATGGGTTTATGAGTGGGTGTGTGAGCGCCTGTATGGGTATATGAGTGGGTGTAAGAGTGGTAGTTTGAGGGTATAATAGAGTGTGTGTAAGTGGGTTTGAGTGGGTGTATTTGTTTTTTAATTGGGCACTGGATCTGCTGATCCATCCCGGATTCACATGGGGAGGCACACTGAGCGCCATGGTAGATCTGCTGATCTGCGCACATGGAAAAAAAAACATTTTTGGGCAATGTCTTGTCCATCAGGTGTCCCTCAGCGGCCTCACTATCACACCCAAGGTAAAGGTACCCTGACCCCTTCTATCAGTTTACACTTTAATTTTAAGGCACCGGGACCATGTCCTGATAGATAAAATGGTGGCTGCAACTTTCCTGTCAGGGGGCAAAACGGAACTGATGGTACTGGGGAACTATCCTCCCCCAGTATCATCATTGGGTTGGCCAGATAGTCTAGGGACTGCACACATCCCGTCCTCCCCAATAAAAAGCTTGGGGATGTGGTTGAACAGCTCTCTTTCGATGGAAGCCTGTTTTGTCATGTTGAGGACGCTGAGGAAAATTCTAACTCTACTGCCAATGTCATGCAGAAGAGTAGAGAGTAGTAGCCCAGGCCTTAATCTCTTCACGCCTGGACTATAGAAACTTCCTATATCTGGGCTCCCTCAAATCAGTTAAAAAATGACTCCAGGTGCTGCAAACACTGCGGCCAGAGCCATCTACAAAATACCTAAAGGTTCCTCTGCTAAGAAAGCCTTGACTTCATTACACTGGTTCCTGTGGAGCAGAGATTTAAATTCAAGGCACTGTGTCTTACACACAGGGCAATAAATGGGAAGGGACCTCATATGGTTTGAGCCTTATTGACCAGCTTTGTTCCGAGCAGGACATGAAGATCTTCTAACACTGATCTCTTGATAGTTCCACATATTCAAAAGGCCAAATGGGGTGGAAGATCTTTCTCATACCTCTCCCCCAAACTTTGGAACTCAAAGCCAATCATTCTGAGAACTGAGTTGGATGAGGTCAGATTCAGAAAGCGTCTTAAAACTTGGCTATACTCTCAGTAATTTTCTGGTTACATTTTTAGTCCCACAGGTGTATGCTCTGACTCTCACAGCGCTGGGAAGCCTTAGGGTAGCTATGCACTTTATAAGTCAAGATAAGATAAGATAAGGTTGTGGGCAGCCAATCACAGCATTGCTGTTGCTATGTGGATCCTTTTATAACAACTTTAGTGCCGTTTGACGAATCTTCACAAAACTCTCTAGAATAAAATGTTCTTCAACCTCAGCTCCTAACTGGAGTATTTCAGGTTGATCCGTCAAGCAGGGACTAAGAAAAAGGGGGTCCCAAAATGTGTTTTCCCAATTAATTTTCTATAGGAAAATTAGACACAGCCACAGTCCAAGCCACTTAATGGATTTACATCAAATTTCGCAGAAAGCTAGATCTTGGTCCAGAAAGTGTGCTTTTTGTGGTTTGGTGTGAATCCATTTAGTAGTTTTTGAGAAATTAACAATAAAAAATATACATATTTCATGCTGCAGAGGATAAGCAGAGGCGACAGATCCCAAGATGAGCTCTGATTGGCAGCCACCACATCAACAACAATGTGGTGGCAGCCATCTTAAGACTTGGGGAGCAGAGGGAGAGCACGCTTTCAAAAAATAATCCCCCGCAGTTGACCAAGGCCTGAGTACAGCGGCAGAATCAATTTTATAGGTATGGAGGCATGCGCGCCCCCGATCGCTGAGCCTGCCTGAGGCCCCTGGGACCCCAGCCTCCAGGGCCGATAGTTTATTTTAAGGGGAGGAGTGCACAACCCCCTTCCCTGAGCCTGCTCGAATTCCCAGGGAGCCCAATTCCTGGGGCCAAAACATTCATTTAAGGGGAGGGAGGCCCTGCGGGCAACCTTACGCCACCCACGGCCTTTGGGATTGGCATTATGTATAAATATTATTTTAAGTAAAGAAAAAAAACAGAGAATTTCACTGGAAAAAACAAAGGTTAAAGTGACGTTATAATTAGGTGAATATTTCAGTTAAAACATTATGTTTTAAATGAAGAAAACTACTGAAATACTGCAGCATTAGTTATCTACAGTAACTGTTATTCGAGACCTAAAGTAATTATAACTCATGCCCATGCCACATCACTGATGACATGTTCTATGACATCATTAATTACAGGAGTATCATCTGAAATAACATCATTGATGACAAGACTGAGCATGGTGGGGTGAGAGTTATAGTTATTTTAGGGTTCGAGTTACAGCTACTTGTGATAACTATAACTGGTGAATTTCAGTGGTATGTTACAACAAAAAATGTCACCTATTTATAACGGCCCTCTAACACATGTTATTTTCAGTGAAATAAATATAAATATATAAATATGTATATATATATGTATATATAGATATATAAATCATCTACAGTTCGCTTCACTTGCATTGAGTAAGGTAATAAAGTATGGAACATTTCTAGCATGCCCTGTTGCTGTGACTCCTAAGGCCTGGACTACATCTGGGACTACAGAGCCACCTTAATTACTGTATCATGCAAGGAAGTGCAGGGGTTGGACTTCCTTGTATGCAGAGGACCTTCCCTTGACTTTGTGGACCATACCTGAGGCTTTCATGTCACAGATCCACTGTGAGGACCTGGGTAAAGAGTAAAAACCACTGCAAAATTAGAGAATAATCTATACAATTGCCCAGTACAACACAGAAACATGATCACTAACATCCAGGAAGAAAACAGTGGGCGAGACCAAAATGATTATGGCTCCTTGGCGAGAGAGCTGCCTATTATGCTCATGCTCTGTCTGCTTGTACACCTACCTTTTCAGTCTGGTTTTAGGCAAACAGAGCATGTATCTCAGTGGTGTGCAAAAGTAGGACAAAGGACACTCGCGTTAACCTTCAATCTCCCGCCCTTAATTGAGAAGAATGCCTCTGACTTCTTTGAAATCTTTGTTCTCTCATTTCCTTATGCATGTACCCCAGAGCTACACAATGTTGTTTTGTTATTGTCCATTGGTCATTGACTTTGCTTCCAAATAAAGTTATTAAAGAAAGTAAAGACTATGGGGCCGATTCTGATGCGGGTTGGAAAAGCTTCCCGACCGAATCGGTTGGGAAATGGTGTCCGACCCACTCGGATCGGGAAAGTCCGACCGGCGGGGTAGGATGCATCCGGATGCTTCCAGATACGATTTGGTTGAACTCCCATTGACTTCAATGGGAACATTTGTTCCTAACCGCATCATAATTGGGCCCTCGGTCAGCAAGACACGTTCCCGATCCGATTTGGAAGGAGCAAATGCCGTTAGGAGGCCTTCCTAACCGCATCAGAATCAGGCCCTCAGTCGGGAAGCTTTTCCAACCCGCATCAGAATCGGGCCCTTTGTCTCTTGACACTGCCAAAGACATTGTGGCCCATATTTCCAGCAAGCCTATCAACTAAATCCCAGTGCATACTAGTAGGCCTAGAAGCACTATAAGAGGACCCTCAAGTAGACCTCAGGCCAAAAAATCATGCCTATAGCATGGACATTTTTTAGCATGGGTTTGTATGTATATGTATGGATGTGTTACTTGTATACCTCAAGCCAAGTCAAAAGGCAGTGGAGTCTTGTGCAGTATTAAAGACAGGAATAGAGTCAACAACTGATTGGAGAGGTAGCTGGTTTCTTGGAGCTGAAGTGCACTACTAACTCATTGTGATGTAGTGTTCTTTAAAGAGATGTGTCTTTATAAAACAGGGTGCCGCTGAGGATACTGGGTGCATAAACAGAAAAGTCACAGGTGTCTGAAGAGTTTGAATTTTGCCATTAGCAAATGCAATTTTTGTCCTGCATTTTACCGTAAAGCATTCTGGGCCCGAAAACTGGAAGTACATCGTCACCAAGCCAACTGGGTTCCAAAGATTACCTCTAAGTTGAATATTTTATGGTGTGATTTGTTTTTTCACACACACCAGGCTTCACATCATTTGCCCTGGCTGTTGAGTACTGATGCTTAGAATTTTACTAGTGTTAATGGGATGCCTGTAAGGATCTTCCAGGAGTCTTATGTTCATACAAGAAAATATTTCTGGTGCATTCCTATCTGTCAGTGGGAGTGAAAACAACAAGGTTGTCATCAATCAGCTCGCTAAATTGAAGAGCCTGGTTTCTGTTGAAGTTTGTTTTTGCTAACAGGTGATCTCAATGCCAGACATGCAGGCATTCTGTCAAATGCTTAAATTGATTAGGAGATGATGAAAACTTGGTGTTTAATGGATGCTTTTTTGCATATCCAGATTTTAACAATAGAATATGCAGGTTATTGAAATCCTAGAGACGGAACAGCTTATACTTTCAAATGAGGCAGTAAATAGACATCAAATTGTGAAATGTCCAAACTTATCTGGTTGCACGGAGTCCCTTCTTAAATATAGTTTTATTTCTGGCCCCTATTTTAGTTGCTATATCTGGTGTAAGGTAATTGAAGGAACAGAACATGATCACTTTCCTTAGGAATGTTTCTTTAAATATTAAGTACTGTAGTGATTACAGCTGATTGTTTCTCCCATGAAAAGAAACAACAAATTGAATAAGATAAAGTGAAATGGCAGATTAACATACTACTTTATTATAGATCTCCCATATATAAATAAGATATAGGTGCATTTGTTAGTAATGAGCTTGTGGACTCTTCCAGAATCAGTTTATATCAGCTACTTCTAATAACAAAGACTGAGGTAGTTTAGACAAAAGCCAAGATTACTGTTAATATGCCACCAATGTATCCAACATCTCAGTTGTTTGGCAATGAAATAGAATCTAAAACTATCTTCTCTACAGGAATCCAAGGGAGATGGGAGAGAACACAAAAATGGGAGTGGGTGTTACATTGATTCTTAACAAGAAGATATTAAATGAATTGAATTGTGTATTTGACCAATAAAATGCATCCTAAAAGCTAAACCAGTTATGAACCGACTTAAATCATGATGGTCACAGGACCAAACCTCAACTGTGCCATTGGTTTGATCAACTCAATCATTTGCGGATGAAAATAAATCTTTATTGAAGTCTTCAATTCCAATAGAGGTGATCTGAATTTAGCTCTCTTCCCTGCCATGTCATCATCAATGAATAATGTAAATCTAAATGCTAAAGTACACTTTGATATCATTCTTTTTAAAAGTGATAGTCATTATAATAAAGCCTAAATTAACCAAACTCCCACCGTTGGGTAACCAGATATGGTAGCAGGAGACTAATACTTCTCTGAGGTCTGTTTTCCCATGTGGTAATACTGAGGATCTCTTTCACTGGCATTTAAACCTATGTAGGCATTTCATAATCCCCATGCTTATTCAGTCATGGTTAGATCATGCAAGCCTACACTTCAGAACCTTCTGATAGCCAGCGACCAAGGCATTTTGACAGGTGATGGCTTATTTTTCACTCAATGCTGGTTAGTGATATAAGAAGTTCTAGTTGCACCTTTAATAGAAGCTGATGAGATGTTAAGCTGTAAATGTCATCTTGTGAGGACATTTCCTACTGTGTATTATAGACCTCAATATGTAAGTATACTTTATTTTTACAATATGTACACCAATGATTACACTGTCAGCTGGTTAAAAATCTTTTAAATACTCCATGTTAACTTTTCTATCACAAAGGGACCCAAAATTGCTTTACCAGCATCATGCTGTAATAACTTAATATATTTGTTTTAATGTTAGGACCTAATACATTATTCTTAATAGTGTCTTACACTTTGACATGAACATAAATAACTGGTCTTCCTAAAATACTTTTCAAGGTATTCCCTGCTTGTTGAGAACAATATACTTATCTTTCCAGGAACGTCTGACATGGTGTTTTTTACAAAGATATCCTCGACAGACCTCGTGGTGAGACACCCTAGATTGGAAGCCAAACACCTACCATTGACCTGTCCAGCCCTTTGGACCCATTTTAACAAACAATGCAGAAGTGAATGGTTACTGGACTACAGCGATTAGTTCAGAGCTCCATCGATGACAGTAGTAGGTTGCCTCTAGATGGTCACTTGTCCTTCACTCTGTAGATAGGGAAGGGTCACAAAATACTCTATGGTTGCCACAATACCTATTTTGGGCTCTTTGAGGTATCTGAATTGATGCAATGTACACTGACAAAGAGGGTGAGGAGCTCCCACTGACATAGAAAACTCAAGCTTCCAGCACCACTAATCACTAATACCTCAAAATAGGCATGCCAAGTGAGTATGGCAGCTCAAAAAGTCTCACCCCTAGCATGTGCGGTAAGGACTGGCATCAATTAACCTAACCAACATTTTGTTTCGTCTCATACATTGCACATGCTCTACTTTTAATGCTGCACTATTGTTGCAGATTGCAGATGATGCCAGCAATACACAAGTCGGGAAAAGGAGGTTCAAGTCTTGGACGACTGATGCAGTGTACATGCCAAATGTGCACAAAATAGCGGTTGCCACTACCAGTCGGGACATCCACTTTTTTGACGTCTCTACAATGAACATTTTTGAAGAGTTCCATCTTTTTGGTAAGATCGCCAAGACACTTCATCCATATGACAGATATACTCAGAACCCTAAGGCTGATAAATGCCCTGATTAAGAATCATTATGATGGTGTCCAGAAGGAATATTCAGTTTTGATCTTATAATTTTTTGACTGTTTAGACAATATTTACCAGGAAAGAAGAAACTAGGTAATTATTGGCTTCAACTGGGGATGCCACCACTTCCCAGTAAGACAAGTGCCTTCTAAAGAAAGAAGAAGCCTGGGCTTCCCTCATTCAATTAGAGGAGCTGGGACTGGCCCACACTAAAAGTGGTATATAGAAGGGATTCCTTCTTCAGCAGAACAGGTTTCTTCTCCATAGTAACAGGAGAGAATGCCAACAGCAGAAACTGAGAGGAGCAACCCTTGTATTTGCTGTGGATTGTGGGGGTTAGGGGGTGCTCGGGGCACCAAGTAGCTAACCTCCCTGGTAGACAATGATGGATTTAGCACTCAGTTAGAAGGCATTGTTAGAAATTGGAGTATAGTAATTTAAACTCACTGTAGAGAAAGCCAGACTTATTGAAGGCATGCCAACCTGAAAGTGGAACTATGTAATGCAATATCAGGAAGCAAACAGGGTGTTTCACAGAGAATCGTTTCATTTTGTTCATTAATTAGGGTGTTTGTATGGCGTATTCATGAGGTAGATACATTCTCTGTGGACTGTACATGTAGAAATACTCAAAGCAGTAAATGTCTTTTTATAAAATTCAAATGGAACACATTTTAAATGAAGACAAAACCTCCAGATATATAGGGGACACCATAATTGTTTTCCAAATGTTCATATTTATTTATTATCTCTAGTGGCATTGCTAAGGGGGGAGGAGGGTTACTGGGGGCAGTGGTGCCCAGTCTGAAAATGTCCTGGCCCTTATGTGCACCACCACTGGCATCAGTTGCAGCCAGCGAAAACAGACACTTTCATCTCAGTCAGGGAAGAGCGGTGTTTATGTTTCACGTTTTACTACTCTTTCATTTGCTAAGAGTTATTGCTTTTTCCTTGATGGGGTGTTTCTGTAGTTTTTTCATGCAACATACTACTCATGAGTAGTACGTAGTTTGAATAATTCGCCCCTATGTACATTATGGTAGTTCAGATTGTGTATGGGACATGATTAAGGAGTTCAGGCCGAACACAGTGCAGGTTTCTCACAGTTCCTTTTAGTGTGTCATAAAGGGGGTCAGAATACATGCTCACCCAATCCTTGGCCTCTCTGCAAATTGCACAGAGAAATGGTCAGGTGTATCAATCGTAACTGTATGTGAAAGTGCTTTGCACTAATGCATTTAAGGAGTCGAAACACAGCATCGGGCCAAGTGGATCATAAAGGACGGGGGCATTTAAAAATATAAAAGGAAAACTTTGCAGAATTCAATTCTAAGTCAAAACATTCTATTGAAAATGTAAGAATTTTTAATTTAAGATCACAAAAAGTAGCTAGTCAGTCAGATTCAAATTATCACCAATAATGCATAAAAACTAAGCCAATTGCGAGCGGCCATAACATAAGGGAATAAGCCATAACCAAATATAGTTCAGCAATGAACTAGCATAAAACTACTTTGGGCCCGATTCACAAAAGTAATCTGAGACAAAATCCTAACTTTACGACTTTCGGTATTCACAGAAGGCATTTAGGAGTACTACAGTTAGGATTTTGTCTCAGTTAATCTTAAATTCTGGTCTTAAATTATACTTAAGACCAAAAATTAAGTTTAACTGAGACAAAATCCTAACTTTACGACTAGGATTTTGTCTCAGTTAAACTTAAGTTTGTCTTAAGTTTAACTTAAGACCAAAAATTAAGTTTGACTGAGACAAAATCCTAACTTTAGTACTCCTAAATGCCTTCTGTGAACACCGAAAGTCGTAAAGTTAGGATTTTGTCTCAGATTACTTTTGTGAATCGGGCCCACTGTTCCTAAGTAAAGGAAGAGCAATCAACAAGAGGACCAACAAGTAGTCTGCCTCCGAGGGAGGAGAAAAATATATATCTGTGACAGTCTAACATGGAGACCAGTCAGATGTAAAGCAAGGAAAAGTCAAACTATGAATTCGGATTACAGTCCAAAATGGGTACTGCTCAGTATGAAATCAAAGAAAAGTCTCTAAGCGTAAATCAAATAAGCAAACAAAAAATCTTGAGAAAGTCTCTGAAAAGTCTGGCACACATCCCAGAACTGACACATTTAATAGTTTCAGAGAAGTGAAAAGCCATGCTTTCATCATGGTTTAAAGTGGTATCATAGTTCGGTATAGACATAGATACAGGACGTAAACTCATCAACATTGTAGAAATTGTGCTACATAATATAAGATATTCTGGTAAACACCTACATCATTAATAATCAGTGGACACTCTTTACCATACAAACAAGGGAAATTACATTCACTATTGAAGCTAACCAAAGAATAAGAGATGTTTAAAATCAATGATAATGCAGTTGTGGCTTGGGCAGCAGAAGGCCTTGAATATTGCAACATATGAAAACATCTAAATATGGCTTCCTCCGGCACACAGATAAATACGTTTTACTCAGTACAAGAAAAAAACACCGTGGAATGATTCGCATTTCATCTATTTTATGAACATGAAAAACACAAAAGAGAAACATGCACATAGGAAAATTGTTCATGCAATTTTAAAAGCCACAGTTTCTTCAGCAACTTTAAAACTGATGTCAGTGCAAACAGGCAAAGTCCCAGTAAATTAAATTTGCGGACTAGTTGTGCTAACTAAAAATCATGTAAATAAACATCATTTTCTAATTAATAAAAACACTTTATCATATGCAACAGTGTGTGAAGGCGGTCAAGAGCTGTTAAAATATTGACAGGGCGAAAGTTAAAGCAAATGCAGTGCTTACAGATGAGTGGGTGCGTTGTGTTTGGGGGTGGTGAAGAGAATGGGGAAGCAAGGAAGTACATGGAAGCAAGAGTAAAAAGAGGATGCTGACAGGGAAAGAGATGAGGATTTATTATAATATAAAAGCAAACAAAAACTATATTCAAATGAACAACAAATATCCATTCAACAGTGACTGCGAATGATTACAATGCAGTAGGGCTTTTTGCTGACAAGCATCATGGTAAATGATGTTGCAAATTTCACAATAAAAATGATTACATTACTGATAAGTTCGTGGATTTTGTAGTGCACTTGGATGTGTTATGGTTGAATGGCGAATAATAGCTTGCAAATTTCAGTGCTTTTGTATATAAAGTTCATTTAACAAATTATTTCAATGACATTCTTGGCTCTTGTACTGATATACTTAAACACTGCCCAATACCCATATAGCCTGCAACCAAGTGTACTGGGCAAATTACATATCATTAAGTCACGGCCTTTGTCCACATTACCTGTATGGGACTACAAGCTATGTCTAGTTGCTCAGTGCACTAATGCATCTACTCCAAGTATCAGTGTTTGACCATATGTCACTGGTTCAAACACTGGAGGGTCCACTCAGCTTTTCATCCTTTGAAGATCAATACAATGAGTACCATTATGTTGGATATGAATCATGCCCCAACATGCTCTTTACAATGACACTTTATGTTATACTACGGTCTGTAGTTTTGCTCCATGCCCAATATTTGTGACAGCAGTGTCTACGAGGAACTGTCTGTTGCAATGTCCTGAGTACAGTCAGCACAAAGTATGACCTTTGGGTCAAGCTCTCTCAAAACACTTCAAACTCTAAGTACCCACAGGCCATGGCTTCTACTGATGTATGCTTGTAGTGAGAACGGAGCAAGACCTACTACCATTCTCTCTCACCAGCTAATTTTTTTAAAAACATTTTTATTTATTGAGTTTTATATAGCGTAAACTTGTTCCGAGGGCATCAGAGCGCTTCACAGAGTTAGCAGCATATACATGTGATACATTTGGAGTAAATGCAGATAAATAGTGATAGAAAGTGAGGAGGTATACAAGGTATGACATTGCATAAGCTGAAATATGTAAGATACATTTGGGCTACAAATAGATACGTGGTGACATTATGTGACGAGGTGTACAAGGACATTGTGGGAAGATTGCTAATACAATTTTGAGCTAGATACGGTATACACAATACATATCGTTTTGCAGAGCACAGCTGCAATTGTAGAAAATTACCAGTAGAGTAAAATAATAACAGCAAAACACAAAGAGGCATATTCTCAAGGAACTATCGCCGAGTTAACGGCACTTTATCTCAGCCAAAGTCGCGATAAAATCATCGCCCCATTCACAAGCAGGTGCAAACAGCCGATATCACCACTTTACCTGCGATAGCACCCGCAAAAAACATCGCCACAGATGAGCCCGGCAACTAACGCTAATGATATGCAGAGTAGGCGTTCCAGTGCAAAAAGCTACGACAACACCACTCCACAACATTCTCAACGACCAGCCCGATCGGCAATAAGATCAGAAAACATGCGCTACTGCGCGTTAGCAGCAGGAAATTAACACCTGCTCTTACCTGGTGTAAAGGCGGACGCCAACCTGCACCAGACAAGGGAGCACAGCCCATAGCCACACATGAAGAACAACAGATGCCATGGAGCCACTCACCATGCATCTCGGAGCCCCAAGAGGGCAACAACACCCACCGCCACCCACCCAGGACCCCCCCCACCCGGGGCCCCACTCCGGGCACCCCCCACCCACACCCGGACAAAGATATGTCACATCAACATCACGAAATCATAAACAAAACAATGTGCCTAATGTCGCACAATTACAACACCTAACATACATGTGTCGTCAGAAAAATGAGAATCATACATTCATCTTAGACTTAGCAAATAATTAGTTTCATTCTGAATAAACACAAAATAACTATTTTGAAGAGTCATGGCAGGTCCTCTCAGGACAACCTGTAAGACACAGCCTGCAAAACAAAATTCCAGATAAGAAGGTGTGTCATGCGCCCATCAAAGGACAGAGAGAGAGAGAGCGAAAGTGAGAGAGAGAGAGATAGAGATAGAGAGAGAGAGAGAAAGAGAGAAAGAGAGGGAGAGGGAGTGAGAGAGAGAAAGAGAGAGAGAGACCCTACAAGGAGCGCAAGGCCAATCGGGCTCTTGGCTCATACATGCCAACTGGTGTGTGTGTATCGCTATTGGTGCACACTAAGTCAAAGGCCTGGCATCAATAGCAACACGAAGGCCACATCACATTTCAAAAATGCAAGCACTAGTCAGACCAACATCAGGAATGAAAGCTCCTTTGTCTCAATACACAAGGCTGAAGGACATCTGAACCCCCGACCTTGGTCCTGAATGCGGATGGCACTCCCTGCGAGAGATACCATACCAGATCGTGACGACTCCCACACCACGAACTGCGCAAATGAAAGACCAACGTGTCCACACCCCACACACACTTGTCCCTGCTTGAGGCACACCTGCTTGGAATGCCCCTGACACATAAGTAAAAAACAACCCATACGCCCAAACGTTGCACACAAATACGACTCATTGCTCCGAGCAGTGGCATATCATCCACATAACTGCCACCTGTCAGAAGAGTGCCGGTGCTACGAGACCAACAAAGGCAATGGCTGGCAATACCGGGCACATGCACAACCCCTGTCACGTGGAACTGTACCGTGCACGAATGCTGCATCTGTTGGGATCACTGCCACTGGCAGTGTTGCGCATCAGTTACCGTCTGAGTTTCCGTCTTGCGTACGTCACCTGCGTCCAGCCCTGGTTCCACTGTCGATCATGCACATTCGAGTGGCCCATGGATGTCTGCCTATCCAACACAACGGTAGCTGAACTGGATTATGACACGTGTGTGCGCCCCTATTGGCCCACGAACAGGAGTGTAACCGTGATACCCGTGCATGGGATGCCTTGATATTTGGCGTATGTGCAGGCAGTTGGGCATGGGAGATTGCACAACTCCTCGTGTGCAGTGACCACATCGAGGCGCTCCCCTATTGGGCTGTGTTGCAGATTGGTGAAACGGCATGGACGGAGCACAGCTGCCCGGAGCAGGTAATGGATTGGCTCGCCCTCGTGTACCTTGACCTCGACAACGATGTACTCTTGGAACAGGTTGCCCATGAAGCAGCGCTCGCATACATGGACGAGTAACTACGTTCCTGCAGCCACAACTGATTGTCACCCACAGCACAGGTCCCCACACCTTGTAGCATCTTGGAGGAATGGTCACATATCCCACCACAACAGTGGACATGTCTGCCTTTGCCTGGACTCAGAATGCATGTGCGTGGACCTACGCGTGTGTACACACACCTGTGCAAGGTGAGGCAGTCCCATGGTCGGAGCTGCACAGCGTCGCCTGGCAACGTTCCAAAATCGGAGAAACTGCTGGGGTGAGAGTACACATATGGCAATGTAGTACGACATGTGACCTTGTAGGATCCTTTCACCTGCTCACTGTCAGCAGAGCACACAGCCAGCGCAGTCCGGTGCTACAGCACTATGCAGGTCCCATGGGCTGTGAGTCGTGTCTCCTGACACGGGCCAATGAGCAGACGCAAAACATCACATGACTCGGCCAGCAAGGCAAGGTGGGTTGAGACCGTCGACATCCGTGATGATTGGTGTACATTTATGCCACCCCATTACTTGCACCTCGACATGTTCCTAAGCTGACTGTAAGTGTCTTAAACATTGGTCTGCATGTTGTGGCCCTTGCCTTGCACGTACTGACACGCACATGCTAATAAAGTCTACGCAACTTCACCTGTGTACAAGTGGGATGAGTGTTGATTATAATGACAGATCCTGTGCCTACATGTGCATTGTCCGTACACAGGGAGGGATTGACTGACGCTTGTGAATTGGGGGTGAGTCCCTATTGACAGCTCCACCTCTGTGAGCCAGACATTGTGGCTCGGATAGTTGCTGGCAGACCTGTGCTCTTACGTGTCCCCAGCAATGTGTGTATGGTGTCCAACTTCTTGCCATGTAGATCAAGGTCATCCATCAAAACAGACTGTGTCCACACAGATGTGTGTGAGTAGGCATGCGAAGAGACGTTCTGTTGTCACATGTGATGGGGGACACCACTTCAGGACTGCTACCGAATTTGGCATTTCCACACACAGCCCTATTTAATACATGGACGTGGGGCTACGTTGGGGAGCAACGAGATTGTTGTTACTGTGCAATGAGGCCACAGCTAGTTCACACCTTCACAGTCATCTAAGTGGCCATGTGGGTCAGGGTCAAACATGCGCATTGATGACATTTACCAGGGTGTACCTTTTAGTGCAATCAATGTCCCTACATTCATCCAAACATTTATACGTGAGTGAACATAGACATGACACATCTGTGTGATTTGGAATATTTTATTCACATTCTGGGGTGTGTCGGAGCTGGAGCAGTACTTGGCCACTTCAAGCCCACATGACATGGTTGCCCAGTGGTGGGCCAACTAGAGTCCTTGTGGCAAGGCAAAGTTAATCTGAAGAGGAAGAGTTCAGTCCGCCGCCGGATTGCTGTGTCATTGGTACCAGAGCAGATATGGCAGTCCATGTCGGGGTCCATGTGAAGGTCGCAGAGTGTTTTGAGGGACAGTGGGAGGTGTTGTTCCAGGGCATGATGCAGAGAGCACAACCAGGCAGGGACAGGCCATATGGCGGGGACCGATGCTACTACCTCCTTCCTCACACAGTCATTACCCTCCACATCTTACTCCTCTGAGACGTCTTCTGTGTCCGGTGTGTCAGGTGTGTGTGGTGGTGTTATGGCTGCGTCACTGTGTGCCACTGACACATCAGGGTGCAAAGGGGATAGGGCTGCCTCACTGTGTGCCACTGACACTTCAGGGGGCGGAGATGTGTGTGTCGAGGTTCCTGCAGCAGTCATCTGGAACAAGCTCAGTGGCAGCAATGGCAAGATGAGGATCTGCAAGGCATGAAAGATCGCAGCTACATCTCTCTGGTGTTCAGCAGTGGCAGCCATACTTCCAGCCTGCATCGGCTCCATGGTCTCCATTGTCCTCCGCATCTGTGCCAACTCTGTGCTGTCATCGCTGGAGCCTGTCTGCCTAGACAGTTCTTGTATCCGAGTAAGGGACCCAGCGATGTCAGCCAAGGATTGTTGGTGAGCATGGTGCGGACAGTGGGTATCCGTTAGGGACTGTAGGTGCTCCCTGATGGGACTCAGGCACCCACGTATGGTATTGAGTTTGGCTGCCATGAGGACAAAACCCAGCCACAGCTGATCTGCCATCTTCTCCTGGCACCCTAACACACAGCGTTTGAAATCCATGTGTTGGTCGTGGGGGTCCTGGGAGGCAGCCGTGGTGGTGTGTGCTTCCTGATGTGTGGTCTGTGCAGGGTGTGTGCTCACCGCGATGCAGCTGGGCTGCCCTGCTCCTGGAGGTGGGGTGCGGAGGCTGTCCACGAGCCGTTGGAGTGTGTCTGGGCAAATGGGCAGGGTGTCCTCTTCATCATCACTGAAGAGATGTGTGGTCTACTCTGCAGGAGGTGTTGATTGTCCCTCTGCAATGTAAAGGGGAGATGCAGGTTAACAGTGTGTTCCATGTATGTTGACGCATTGTAGATGTTTACATTCAGACTGCATGACGATGTACATTGTGACTGTTTTGGTGGAGCTGGCTATTTGATGGGAGTCAGTGGACATTTCGACTACATGACGGATGTGTGGTTGTGCTCGTACATTATCATCTCACAGTGTCATGCATTGCCAGATGTGATTGGCCAGTTTCTACGCATGAGCGGCACCAGTTGTGTCCTCTGTCCTGTGGTGTAGGGGTTGCACTCTGTCCCACATTGTTGTCAATGTTGGTGTACTGTGATTGCTATGTGTGTGTGCTGCATTGTTGGTGATTCGCCCCTGCAGCTCTGCATTGGCGGACCCTTATCCCTTTGAGTCGGTGTGCATTTGACTTGTGTGCTTTTCGGGTGCTGGGATGTTTGCAACTTGGGTCATTTGTGCTACTGGAGATATTTGGTACTCTTGTGCATTGTTTGTCTACAGATGTGTTTTTGACGTCATGGGTCGTAGGTGCACGTGGATGTGTCAGAGTGTGACCTGCTCCTTTACGGATGTGGTCCACACTCAGCCACCTCAGTGTCGTCTCGTGCACCATGTCATGTATTGTGACTTCAGCCATGCTATCTGTCATGCAGTGTCACTTGCATTGTCAGTGTGGCTCACAGAGCCGCTGCTTTTCTGGATTCAGCACATGTGCATGGGTAGGTTGTGGCATTGGTGATATGGAGGGGGGCCCATTTGTGCACATTGTGGACAGGGGCCTACTTGGTGTTTCTATCTGTGCTGCAGTGTGCCAAGGGTATTAGGGACATGTTCCACACTCATTGTGGGTGTGCAGTGTGCTGCACATGATTGTGCATGTGTGCCATTGTGCCCATCTGCCCCCGTCCCCCCAGTCCCTGGTCGTTACTCACCCTTTTGCTGTTGGGTCAGGTCATATCGGGCTGTGTCCAGACCCCCAACTCCTTGCACCGTCTCCACACTGATGACTGTGGCCACCATTTCCTCCAGCTCATCCAGCTCCTCCTGTGGCACAGGACTCCCACCTCCAGTCGCCTTTGCTGCCTTCATGTTGGCAGCGAGTTTCTGTTTGGTTTGGCTGTGCACTTCATGCCAGCGCCTCTTGACCTCCTCCATTGACCTCCTCGACACTCTGACTGCATTCACTTTGGTGACGATGGACTGCCATATTTCCGTTTGTGTTGCCAATGACGCAGTGGAGGTGACGTACAGTTGTTGGTAGTGTTCTATCACCTCCGTGACGGTGATCCGGTCTTCCTGCGGACTGTACCCCGTCTTCCTCTTCCTCTTCTCCTTGCCCTTCCCCGAACACGGGGTTCCTGGCTGGTCCTCCGTGGGGCTTGTGGGGTTTGGGTTGTCCTCTGCACTCGGTCCGGGTGCATCCATGGTGCTACGCAGTTTGATTTGGTTTTGGTGTGTTTTTTTGGTTGCTTTTATAGTGCATTTTCCCGCATGACGCGTGGGAATTGCAGGCCTGTGGCTGGTTGTCGCTGACTTTTGTATCGCGATTTGGGGCACCGCAGGTTTTTTCCCGTTCGTGTTTCGCATTTTTTCTGCGTCGTGTTGGTTTTTGGGCGGTCATTTGGCGCGTTATCGTGCTACTATCGCATGGTGCCGCCGGGATGGGAATGCCACGTTAACACGGTGTTATTTTCCCGCGATAGACTGCGATGTGAAGGGTTGCGTTAAGCAACTTTTGCGGTAGTTATCACACGTTCTTGAGAATATGCCCCATAGTATCAACAAATACGACAAAACAGACTGAACATAAGTAAAGACAGGCGTTGTAGGTATCAGGTAGTTGGGGATAAGGCCTCTTGTGGATGGGGGAAACTAGAGGCACAGATTTGCCTGGGGTAATGGTGCACAGATTTATACCCTTGATAAGTGGAAACATTGACCTTTCACAATTAACTAATTTCACAATTTTCGTTCAACTGTAGACATAGTAACTTGTAATTTGCCAGTTAACAGCACTGATCTCAAGCACACCACATTAAATATGGAATCATGTCAGGCTTTGCAGAAACATGCAATCACTTACGTCTTGGTTTATTTCTCTACAGCGCTGAACAATATTCCAACAACATTATACTACTGGCACAATGCAAAGGTATGGTTCTCTTTTCTTTATATTGTGTTATGCTACAAGCACGTGTAGAGCACGAAGACCACGCTCAAGAAACAATGCACTTTATAAATGAGATCTTCAACTCCCCTGCCACATTACTGAGCACTAAATACAACAGCTTAATGCCGGGATGTATCAAAAAGACAGCCTCGATTAGGAGTCCTGCGTTATCGGTGCATTATTTACAGCAACACTTAAATTACAATAAATAACACCAATTAGCAGTTTCCTGGTGAAAATGGGTCGTAAGATGCAGAATTTGGTGTTTACTGACCCAAAATCCTCACGTGCAAGGCCTTTGTCACATTGTACCTTTCGGTGAGTTTGAATTTAGAGGTAAGATAAGACTATTGGCTCTTATCGACCAACTCATAACTCAGAAAATCATGCAAACAGCAGGAGTGGCAGAATTTAACGAGGCACTCATAACAGAGACCTAAGTTTGCACTACAGATATTTTTGGCATGTAGTGCAGTAAAGGGGTATATGGCGAAGTGGAGAAAAGTTTTGGACAGACATAAATACATTCTAGCCTTCACGTTTTATGATGTTGTATGTGGGTGATAGCGAGAAACCACCTGGTGCAAGACCCTGGCTAAGTCCAACCATACTACTGTTCTGCTACACCAAACCGGGTACCTCAAGGTTCCTTCAGCTGCTGAAGGAAAATCTCTGTCAGTTACAACATTTCTAGATGCCACATCCACACCCCAGGTACTATTCCAGAGGATTGATCTTTTCTGATCCTTCTCTCTTTTCCTTTTATTGGGTCTTCATTTCTCTTCTCGTATGACTTCAACAATATCAACGGAAATCGGGCAGCTCACTAATATTGTCACTTTGCATATTTGAGAAGGGGGCACATCCACTCCCCATTTAGAATTTCCAATTACATATATCCAACTTAAAAGCATCAATAGGTCACAATTTGCATTAAAAGTACCACTTTCAAGAGTTTAAGAAGGTTCTCCAGTATGAGACCAAAGCTCAGAATAATGTGTCTCTCCTCAACCCATCCCTCATGGGTTAGATAAAGTCTTGTTGCACAATGGTGCAGTCAGGGCCGGATTTAGGGCAGTGCAACCGGTGCGGCAGCTCTGGGTGCTGGCCTGGAGGGGGGCACTGACCTTTGCTGGCTGGTAGTGATGGAATCCGAGGAGGAGGAGGTCATGGGGGTGAGGGGCGCAAAAAAAGATTGTCGCACCGGGCACCACCAACACTAAAGCCAGCCCTGGGTGCAGTTCTATCTAGAAGGAAAGCAGCTTAATGTCACCAGTGCTATTCTTCTAGCAGAGTTCACTAACAAGACACCTTTTGATGCAATTTACGCTTCAGTTTTGACAAAAGTGTATTTTTCAAATGCGGGAAAAGAAGCATTTCCTACTGCTTTCAACCCTTCCGGTGCATCTCAGGCTTCCCTATGCTGTCCCCCAGAGACATTATAATTTACCCAAATACATTCAGTGCCAATGATCAGCCTTAGAGTTCTCTCCTGCAGGCTGGCCATTAAAATCTCATCACTGGGAACACAGCATGCATCATCTGAGGAGAACTGGCAACACATGCAAGTGAATGTGATAGCAGAACAGCGGTGGCCGCCCATTAGGGTGGAGGAGTGTCGCCTCCCTGCTGCCAGTGCAGCAAAAGTGAAAAATAAAATGGTAATAAAATGAATTACCATTTTATTTTTCACTGCTCCGAGCCCGAGCAGTGTTTGGGGGTGGTGTATTGGTGCTAACTGGCAGCAGGGGAGTGGTGCTCACTCCAGTTTTTATTCTGCAAGTCACTTTGGCCGGCTATCTTTCGACAGCCAGCCTGACATGCGCAGTGTAAACCTCTCCCCTTAGCTGTCTCAGACAGCTGGGTAGAGAGCAGGCACAGGCCTTCTGTGCCTGCCGGAGCGTCGAGGCAGCCGCTCCAGCCAATCCTGGCGGTGCTCTCATGCTGCTCATCTGCAGCATGAGAGCAGCGTTGAGAATTGCAGAAGGGGGTTGCCTGAGGCTCCATGAGGTGCTGTCGCGCTGACGGCATCCAAGAAGAAAGAAGAAAACACGGAGGAAAGTGAAACACAGAGAAGAGCGTGGGTAAATGCATTTTTTTATTTATCATACCCATTGGGTTTGGCTCTTGGTCCCCTCGATGCCCCTCCAGTTTTGAGGATCACCGCCCGCCACTGTAGCACAGTTGCTGTTCAAGGGGCAATGAGCTTTGCAGGGCATACTGGATGTGTCAACCAGTTGGAAGGATGGGCAGCTGTACTCTTGTGCTCTCAATTGTATTTGTTTTTTAAGTCTCCAAGCAGAGGCTCACTGATGATCTGGGGGGACGACCATGGAGGTTTGCACCTGCTCTGGCTGCTTCGCCCTTATTCCGGAATTTTCCAGAAGCCATTTACTGAACAGCCTGGACCACAAAATATTTTCATACAAGTGGGTGGTGGACTTTTTTTTGTCCAACTTGTCATTTTGTTCACTTTTAACTTGCTATGTTTTACACAGCTGTTTCAATGCAAATGTCAGGATGGAGGGTTGGACAGTTTGTCGAGGAGACCTTTGCCAAATAATTGAGGGCCCTGAATGCAGTATGTTCAGAACAGACCCCAGTCATGCCCACCAGTATTAAACAAGCATTTATAAATGCAATAGGTTTGGCCTCATCCAACCCTTTCTGAAAAACCCAGTCATCAACAATCATCCAGGTGATTCCAATTATAATGTCTGAGACCTTCAGATAGTACTGTCAGTTTGAGCTAGCTACTGCATTCCAGTGGCGACACAAACAAAAAGTGATGGGGCGGGAGGAGGGGGAGCGTGGAGTAGAAGCGTCGGGGGGTTAATATTTTTTTTTAAATAAGACGTACCTTAACCTGCCAGCTGCCTCATGCCTTGGTGTTCCCGTGCTTCCTGGTCCCACCAGACACTGGGACAACATCAGAGACCACTTGTGCAATTCCTGCGCTGCTCTCATGCTATGAAAGCAGCGTGGGGATTGGCCTGAGTGGGCTGGTTTAATGCTCGCTCAGGCACAGGGAGGCAGTGCTGTTTCTGCAAACCGGCTGTTCAATACAGATGGGTTGGAGAAACCTAACTGCTCATGTCTGTTTGGCCAGCCTAGTACGGCTGGCCAAACAGACATGCGTACTTAAAAGTGCACATACCACTCCATCCCTCCTTCCTCTGATGGCCCGGCCCTACCCCTCCCTACATACGCTGGTTCAGCCAGCAGTTGAAAAATAAAACCATAATAAAATAGAATTTTATTTTTCAACTGCTGGCTCTGAGCCAGTGGGGTGACGCTCCTCTGCCATTGGGGAGGAGCCGCCGCTGCTGCATTCTAAGATAAATTATTTTGCTTTTCACAAGGGCTGCAGACTAAAAAGTCAGAACTCACTGAAGTTGTGCCACACAACTCCTCATATGCAGCACATCAGTGACAGGTGATGCAAACACTATTTGAAAAGTGGTTTCGACCACTCAGTGCCTACAAACGCTCGCAGCCCTGGCACACCCAGGCCAATAGCTTACTTTCTTCCTGTGGTGCTGTCAGTCACATTCTGTATTACACAGTGGTAGGCCGGGTAGCATTAACGAGGGTGGGAAGCCCAAAAACGGAGACTACTGGGACAGAGACCATTTGAGAAGCCAAGTAATGGCAGCATTATATGTGAATTTAAAATGTTTACATTTTGAGAAAATTTGTTTAGAACAGTTTTCTTTCGTCAGTCTCCCACATCAGAAGATAATCCTTGCAAAATCCAGACAAACCTGTGTGGTTACTCTCCATTCAGAAGTACACCTGCTATATTTGCTGCTGTGCTTAATGACACCATGTTGACCTTGGTGGAGAGAAGGGGAGAAACATACCCAAAGTTCCATGGAAAAGGGATGAGAGCACTAATAGAAGGTGAGAGCAGTGAAGCAAAAGGCCACCAACCTCTTTTGAATACAGCATATAGCATTGAATACTCTCTACCTTGAATCCCTCTACCACCCCCCTCATGCCGCATAAATAGCCCTAGACAAGCTTTATTCTGGTTAAGATTTAAAGCAGGCAACGAATATGATCTCACTAAGCCCCATCATCAAAGTCTATCAGTCTGATACCCTACCTGAGGAGACCTAACAGATGCCCACCTTCTACCTCTGACCTGGAGGAATACAGTGCACACAAATTATAGGTGTCCTAGGCTGATGCCTCAGGTATACTATTCCTGGGACAAAACTTAGAGCAGGGGTGCGGCCATACTAGGAGGTGAGGGAGCTGTTGAGGCTGCCACTTCAGGCTCTCACAGTGGTGCACTGGGGGTGTGAGACTAAGGTGAAAGACTTCCCTGGTTGTGCTTCAAGTGCAGCATAAAGTTGGGCTTTAGCATGCTCATGGGGCCAGATCCATAGCGTCAGATGAGCGCTACCTACGTGTCGGAGGTGGGGACAGGCGGGTTTGTTAGCCATTAACAAGGAGAGGGGACGAGCATGTTAGTGGGCTGCTGTGTGGGTGCAGGTGAATCAGAGATGCTAGTTGGCGCTCTCTGAGAATGCAGGGGTGTTTCCAGTAGATATCCGGCTCTTCCCTAGTTACCCATCCGGCAGCAGGATTTATTTTCTTTTACAACTATGCTGCAGTGCTATCAGCGGAAAGAGTTGTTCTCCTTTCAGTGGTGGCTGAATGGTGTTTGTTTTTTCCTACGTGGCAATGCTTTATTTTTTCCCAGGCACGATGGTCAACATCTTTGTTGTATTCTGCTTTCCTATTACCTTGTCCTTCCTTTGTGTCAGTCTCTACTTGTTTATGTCATGTCTCTGTGATGTCATACAGTTCCACCTGTTGATGTTCAATGATATTTGTCAGTTATCTGGAGGCTGAGCAGGAAGGTACCTGCTCCCGGTGGGGTTTCTTACCAGATTACATTTCTACTTGAATGCTGTACCTGACCATCTAATCCCAAGAATAAATATACTACTTTACGTTACTACGAGGAGCCTCTCATCTTTATTTACCGAATGCAACACTGGCGACGATTTAAGGAAAGAAACCACGCGTGATGAAAAGAAGAAACAGCTAAAGAAACTAGAAGAAACAAACTGAACCTTTTGCTCAACGCTCTCTTTGCCCCACCGGTGTCGGTAACATCTGACAGCCTGCCAAAGTAAGTTGAGCGTTTGTATGTGATTTGGAACTTGCTAAAAGTCTGCCTACAAGTTGGAAGTTTAGTTTAGTAGGTGGATATTTGAAGTTAGCGTGCTGCCATCAGAACTGTTGGAGTGTTATGAGTACCACTGTTGAAGTACTATGAACGGAGTGAAATTCCACTATTGACTCTTTGATAATCAGTCCTACGTACACTCCTATTGCTTTCATCGTCCCGTTTTGTGAATCTGCCTTATTGATGGAATTCTACTATTGTGTGGGGAGAGCTGAATACCATACTTGTTTCTGCAACCCCGTAAGTGAGGAAGCTGTCTCCGTGTACTTGAGGACATTTGTCATTTCCCAAATTGACATGAACGCACTTCTGCTATGGGGCGGTTTGAACTGTTTTGTTATAATTCAAACTACAAACAAAGCTCGTGCACTGTACCTGTTTGCATTCTTGTGCTGTGCCTCTATGACGCTGTGGGACTTCCTTGGACGCGTGAAGTTCATCCTGTGCTGCTTATTGACACTTTGCAGTTCTGGCGCGCTGCGAGCCACCCGGCTCAGCGTCAGAATACGTGCCGCCATTTTGTGGTTGGTAGTTCCTGTCTACCATCCAGAGAAGTATGTCACGGAGTATATTGATTACACTTTGCCAACCACGCAGTATTCTTCAAGGTTCGGTGCGTGTTCGTGTTGATAAAGCTGATTGAAGAATCTTCACTGAAGGTACTGTTTCTCTGATTTCGTGAAAGTCACGCTTTATATGAAAGAGCAAACGGCAGAACTTAGAAAGCACAACGTCCTTTTGGAGTCTCCTCATGTGCCGATCATCAAGCCAGAAGTTTCCTCCATAGACAACGGTGACTACATTTATTATTTTATTTTCTTATGTTTGAATTTTTGTCAACTTTGCATTTCAACCAATTTACTAACTGTGCATTTGATGGTCCGATGTTTAAAATGTATTGATATGATTATCTATTAAGTGATGCTTTATGATGACCATTTCATACATGTCAGTACAATTCCTTCTTCGAAGTGGGGAGCCTTTTTTGATGCTCAATATGTACATATTGAGGTGCTCCATTCCATTTTTTTTATTTAGTTTACTGGAACCTGGATCTTTTGGGGGTTTATTTGTTGAAGGGTTTAATGTTTCAAATGAAAGTAAGAACGAAAAGAAGAAACTTTGCATGCTGATGAATTCTTCAAGTGTTGCTGTGAGGAGCCATATCTGAACTCCATTCTTGTTAAGTTTAAAGTTGAAGAGCCGTGGTGTGCTCACTTTTGTTCATGTTCAGTTTTATTTGTGCTAAAATTTTGATGAACCATGGAAGTGCTCTAAATACTTAGAGGTGTTCAGTTTCAGTGTTTCACATGCTTACAGTGAGGAGCCTTAGGTGCTCCATTCTTTTCCTGCTTATTGTTGATGAGCTTTAGTAATGCTCAGTTGTTGGTTCTTGTTTCATGTGAACCACCTATAAGTGCTCTGTTATGTTAGAGGAGTTCATGTGCATGCTGTGAGGAGCTGTAAGGGCTCAGTTTCATTGTCATTCCAGATGAACCACTTTATGGTGCTCTATTTTAGAGGAGTTCAAATACTTGCTGGGAGGAGCCGCAGGGGCTCAGTTTGTTGTCAATTTAAATGAACCACTTTATTGTGCTCTATTTTAGAGGAGTTCAAATACTTGCTGTGAGGAGCCGCAGGGGCTCAGTTTATTGTCAATTTAAATGAACCACTTTATTGTGCTCTATTTTAGAGGAGTTCAAATACTTGCTGTGAGGAGCCGCAGGGGCTCACTTTTATTGTGCTTTATTTTGTTAGAGGAGTTGAAATTTCATTTTCTATCTACGGTACTGAACTATATTGTTGCTCTTTATCCTGTGAGGTGTTCAGTTCCATATTCTTAGTTATTAATGAATTTTCTTTCATTTTCATTTAATGTGAGTTCTGTTTTCTCACATTTATTACTATTTGATTGTGTTGGTACGATTTTTGTACCCACACCCATTTTGTATATTCGCCCTTTTTCTCTCTAACGTTGTGTAGTGGGCGTGTATGCATGTGTTTGTTTTATGTTCTGTCGTACTTTTTCTCCTTCTCTTTGTGCTCTCGTCTTTACATCTTTTTCGGTTAAGGGAGGGGTGTTGAATTCTGCTTTCCTATTACCTTGTCCTTCCTTTGTGTCAGTCTCTACTTGTTTATGTCATGTCTCTGTGATGTCATACAGTTCCACCTGTTGATGTTCAATGATATTTGTCAGTTATCTGGAGGCTGAGCAGGAAGGTACCTGCTCCCGGTGGGGTTTCTTACCAGATTACATTTCTACTTGAATGCTGTACCTGACCATCTAATCCCAAGAATAAATATACTACTTTACGTTACTACGAGGAGCCTCTCATCTTTATTTACCGAATGCAACAATCTTGTTGACTTCCCACCAGATATTTCAGGACAAACCTCCGCATAACATTTACCCTCAATCAAACCTAAAAACGTGGAAAGAGGAAAAACAAGGAGAAATGTAAACATTTCCCCTCGTTACGTCTGCTCTGGGGAGGCGTCATTTTTGGTCCTGGCCCAGGTTTACGTGATATACTGGTGGTTACTATGCATGCGATTCCCTAACAATTGAGGTACGACAAATTACTTTACCTCTGAATGTCTTCTTAATCTCCAAATGTTAGAACAGTATAAGGGGGTACCACAAGTTTTGTGTCAGTCTGACAGACTATTGACCGCTTCATTGATGCATTGGAAGGTCCAAACCAATGCGCCAACAGTAGTGCTATAAAGTGATATGCCAGCGGTCCCCAATCTTGGCAAAATATACACATGCCCTTTTACTCTAAGGCTGTGTTGCTACCTCAAATGGTGAATTTCCAATCTTTTTAGATTTTGTATCGTCCTCTCTCCTCTCTTCCAATGATCTTGAACTACATTTTAACAAACAATGTAGGATTTAATGGTTAAAATCCCAATACTCTAAAAAATAAAATGGATAAAATTTAGTGAGATAAGATAACAAGCATTAGTAATGCATCGGTTTTGCCTATGTAATGAATAAAGAGCAGTTTTCATCAATCATCGTCTGGGAGAAGGAAAGAGCTCTCCGACAGATAACTCGGGAGTGGAGAGGATGTGGGGCTGCCGACTCAAGAGCTGAGGATCCTGGTTCTAGTCTCGGCTGCACCGCACAACATCCTGTGATTCTATGCAAATTGCTTAATCTCTCCGGCTGATAAATTGTTATATAAATATGCTGCAAGAGTAAAAGGCAACACTTAATGAAAATATAGTTCCACCAAAGTGCATGTTAACAGTAATTTGGATGCGGGAAACTGATAAGAGAAGCAGACAAGTAACAAGCATTGGTAAATGCGGGAAAATATGCTACAGCCAATAGAAATGGAGGAAAGGTAAGTGGCGCGCACAGGAACCAATGAGAAGCCAGGAAAGAGAAGAGTCCCTTTTAAATTACTATTAAAAACAATAGATTTCTCAAGCACAGCGCAAGCGCTGTGCAGGCGAAACCTAAAAAAGGGCATCAACGGCAGCAGGCACACGCCCAAGTGGCATGTGTTGAGGGACGCCCATCCTGCTCCTTGGCAACAATAGTGTCACCAGGCATTCCTTCTCTACTTGTAGCAGAAATAATTCAAAGAATTTGCCTTCCAAAACAACATTTTGCTGTCATATGGGCCCTTTCCCCCCACTATATGCCCTTGGGTGCCTTATTGCTTGATCTGGTCCCTGGCAAGAGTTTGTGTTCCAGCAATTACAGCACACTTGTGTGTTTGTTCTCCTTCTGTGATATGCAGGCTGAAGAGGGTTAGGTAGCTTCTCAGTGGGTATATGTTTTGCTGGAAAAATGTATCATGAACGAGCACATCACAGCTTCTGGTCTTGGTGGGTGCAATTCAGCTTTTCATTGTTTGTATGTTGATTATAATATCTACCACTGGGGCCCTCATTCTAATTGACTAGTTAATTCCGATGGGTCCAGGAACCAGAGATATCGGCCCAAGTGGAATTACATAAACTGTGATGTTTCGCCTGGAGATCGCAACCACTGAATAAAGAACAAAACTCAGAATGGAGCCTCGCGTTGTGTATTTTTTTTAACGATTGTTATATCTAGTAATAAAACAAAAGGTTTAGAAGTCTTGATTCAAACCACGAGAGATATAGCCACTTAGCTTTAACAAAAATGAACCAACTTCTTTTTGGCTCATTTTTTAAGTATATTCTAGGTCTGGTGTTAGCCAAGGCCTTTAGATTTTGATAAAATATATACATAGACTTACTTATGGGGGAATTCAGCAAACTCTCATCCTCCATTGGTCTGATATTGTGTCAATCACTTTTTACGTCAACCCATTGCAGAATACAGCCTGGGTCAATGGAGAAGCCTACTTCCGCCATTCGCTAACTGTGAGGGTTACTGTAACAATGTGTGCTTTTTGACACCAAAATATTGTATTGGTTTCAGCAATTTTTGTATATTGGTGAAGAGCTGGCAGCTTCCCAACACTAAAGTTTTAGAAAAACAATGAGAAAACACAACCATTGACAAAGCCAAAATGCAGGCAGCCACCACAGACCTATTGGCGTTGCCAAAGTTCGTTCGTGGGGCCCATAAAGTTGTCAATTGTTCCAAATCATACTTTCATTCTCCTAGGATTTGAAGGATCATAACCGCCTTTTGAGCTACGAAGAGATCCCAGACGTGCACCCAGAAACCATTACCAAAGTTCTGTATGTACCGGAGCGAGATCTGCTTATTACATCATCAAGCAGCGCCACGGTCTCGGTAGCTATAACGGATATCCATCGAAAGAGGAAAGGCTACACTTGGAGAATCAACAAGGTCTGTACATTCTGCCTATTTGGCACACACATTTTAGAGCCTTATTTTGAGGATGAAATGCATTTACAGATATAACAAGCATTTTCAATGCAATAGGTTTCGCATTTGCGAGAGTTTAAGCTATTGGCATTGTAAATGACAATGCCTTTCATTTATGTTTTAAAAACCAACACATAAATAAAGGGCATTGTCATTTACAATGCCAATAGATCAAACTCTCGTAAATGCGAGACTTATTGCATTGCAAATGCTTGTTTTATATTGCATACACATGCCACATGGTGCAAAAAAAGAACAGATATGATGCTGAGACCTAACAATGGTGGATATATACTTCCAATAAAAATGTTTAATTACAAAAATTACAATAAAAAGAATTTACCATTGCAAATAATGGTAATAATACAGTACGGGTGCTTCCTATCCGACAGGTGTATTAGGAGCGTGCATTGAATCCATAATTTAGCTTTAAAGCACATAACAGGAAAAGATGATTCTTAATGATGCACAGAAAAAGAACTATTGGCTTTGAACCTTTCTGAAAATATATGTTTTAAGACACAAGACTAAAAAAGAAAAACGATAAAGAATGGAGGCAGGGCTTTAAGTGGGCAAGGTCCTGAGCAGCAGCAGTTGCTTCGGTGAAAAAAAAAATCGTAACTCTGCAGCAGCACCACCCTTCACTGCCTTTAATGTAACTTCAAAGAGACTGGTTATAGTTCTTTCACAGTCTCATCATTTTAGAACTGAAGCATTTTCAATATTATATACAACAAAGCCATAGTTGTTGCTTTTTTATCTTATGCAACTAACAGCCATTGGCAAAGCCAATGGTCCTGGCTTGTTGTAGGTGTAATGTTACTGTTGTATTATATATCTGGATGCAATGACAGAAGCAGCAAAATACCAGTCAGGCGGCACACTATGCTGAGCACAGATTTGTAGCTACCGTGTTTTAAGCCACGCCCTTCATTACATCGGCCACGCCCCTTTGACATACCCCCTAGTTTTTTCATCCCACTTAAGTCTTTGAATGGAGGGAAGCAGTTCAAAGTAATTTATTGGCCCACCTATCCTGGCCCTAAAGCGTACATCTTTTTAGGCAGATGTGCACGTGTTGAGGCAGAAATGCATGTCCCACAGTGCAAGAGAGCTTAGGACTTAAGTGAGCTGACCATGAATTACCCCATGCTGCCTACTGCGGTGGTAGAAGCAATATTTGATTTGACAGTTGAATAGAGCAATGAATAAAGAGGGCTGGTCCAAAGCCACTCTATATGTATGCATGTATTTTTTAATTTATTAATTTTTTATTTAAATATACGAAGCTGGCTATCTGTAGGCTAGGCCGAAAAAGGTTACGTATGAATCACCACACCTAAGAAATACAGCAAGGGACATCCTCGTTAAATCCCTTGAAGAGAAACGGGACACCAACACACACGTCTGTCAAAATAAAGGGCGCATATTTCTGTTTCTCTAAAACTGCAAGTTAGTCATAAGCTGTCAAGACCAGTTGTCTCCAGAGTTTGCCGCTTCAGCAGCCTTAGAATCTCCCTATCCCCCTCCATCCTCAACACCGCACCCTCCCACCCCAGTCTTCACTGCCCCACGTGACAGAAACAATTGGGCTGTATGTCTTGCAATAATAACACTTGTCCCAAATGCAGGGGAGAGGATGTAGCCTTACGGCTAGAGCAGTGGACTTCGGAGCTGGGGAATCGGGTTCGAGTCTCGGCAACGACGCTCAACATCCTGTGATTCTGGGCAAATCACTTAATCTCCCTGTGCCTAACAAAAGAAAATGAATGTGTCCATCTGCAACGAAACTGGTACTCATGTAAAGCGCTCTGATACCCGATTTCTCAGGTCTAGTTCGCGCTATATTAAACTAAAAAAAAAAATCTCCTGTTCTCTGAAAGGAAAGTTGACGGGCCAGCTTTAAAATATATTTATGACATCAATCTGGCTTCCTTCACCACCTTTCAATTTCAGGAAAAGCGCATTTGGAAAAAATAAGAATAAAAATAATAAGTGTGTAGTGAAGGGGTCTCCCTGTTCCCTAGGCCTTGAGTAGCAACCACCCAAGACAAGTACTTTTCTCTCCTCCATTTACACACATACGACCCCCGGGCTGGCTCTGCTGCTTAACGTATTGTGGTGAATAGGATTCTAGCAGCGCTATACTGGTAGGATACGCCCTGCAAGCCACATTCATTGAACCCACCTGACGTGGTGCAACACCAGCAGCATCACCAGAGGCCATGAGAAAAAGGGGGAAAAAGAAAACAAGGAAGTATTATGATTTCTTTTTTTTTAGAGAGTTAGCAAGGATGTGGCTTAATGGCCAAGGCGGACGACTTTGAAGCTGGGGAACCAGGTTTGAGTCAGGCAGGAGGCTCAAACATCCTGCGATTGCAGACAAATTACTTAATCTCCCCATGTTTAAAAATAATAAAAAATGAACGAGTCCGTCTGAAAAGTGCTTCTAAATAAACCAGGCGAAAAGCAGCACCGGGCGGAAAATAAAATAGTTCTCTTAAACTAATAGAAAAGCATTGGAAGGGTAACAATACTGTACTTAGCTGGTGCTCCTTTGCTAAACAAGGGAAGTGATGTACCGCTGGCTGTACCAGTTACGAGGCAGTAAAGAAGAGCGACGCAGGAGTTTGACCAATGGTGAGTAGCAGGAGGGAATAGAGTGGTATTATTGATGACAGCAGGTCTTGCAGACAGCGCATGCGAGCTGATGCTCAACCTAAAAATATGCCAGTGCGGTGGGTTTTCTGCACCCAGCAATGCAGAAAAAGGATAAGAAGCTTTGATGTTTCAAGAAACGGACACCCTTCAGCTGTCAATGAGCAGCATCATATACATACTTATATTAATATTTCCCACCCTTCAAAGGTATGTACATTTGTGCTTCTCAGGGCAGGCCTTGCGCAGAGGTGAGGGAACTGATTTCCGTTCTCAGGAACACTGGGGAAGATGGGCCAGTGCTGTTGAGTCAGACGCTGGCGGCTGGACCGGCCCACGCACAAGAAGGATTATTCAGTGCCTTTGTGCAGCCATGATGAAGACGGCCTTGCGTGGATCTTTGTCAGCCCATGCAGTATAGGCTGAGGTACAGACCATGCGGGCAACAGGATGGTGGCTGCTGGATCAGGGAGGGATTCCTTGCGGAGCTAATGAGAGAAAGTAGGCCGCAGAGGACAGCATCCGTGGCCGTTTGGTAGCCGCCTGGTAGCAGTGTGCCGCAAATGGGTGGGGAAGGAGTGGGGGCACCACTAGTACGAAGACGAGGGCCACGACGAGTGAATAGGGTGAACAGGTCAGGTCCAGGCAAAAAAAACAAATGGCAGCAGAGCACACCAGCAGGTTTGCATAGTGTGGGAAACAACTTGAGAGCCCGGAGCAGGCAGGGTCAGTTCCAGATGAGAAGGAGTATAACAGGCGCAGGTGCTTAGGACTATGACTAGGAAGTGTGCGTAAAAAAGACATTTTTATATTAGAAAAATAATACTTAGCGAAGGTTTGTTTAAATTAGTATAAACAGGTTGCTCTAAGCAACAGTTTTAAAAGTGCATATTTATTTGTTGTACACGAGCTATGTTTCAATGTCTTTCAGAAAATCATCAAAATTAAGCTACAAGTTACAGTCTCTATCTCGATATTCCAAAGTAACATTGTCCTAGCTATCTCGGCTGCAACAAAGTGTTTTGAGACACTACAAGATTATGTGCTAAACATTCGTTGCCATCTCGATATTATGAATGTGCAGAATCAGTTATTTTTTTTCACTTGTTTTTTAATTAATAAAATATACCATTCATCCTGTGCAACAAGTCATACTTTTAAATGCCAATGAAAATTATATGCAAGTAGATGTTGTTTTGAAATTAATAACATGATTATTGCTGTGCATTTAACATTTTAGTGCTGCCTCTTTCCATAATGTCATGCCATAAAAATTGTATGTTTACATTTTCTAGAAAATTATAAAAGACTCACTATTTGTAGAACAAATGGAAATATTTAAAGTTCTACACATGGACTGATGCTGCTATTTTTTTGACTCTGAGTGCACTGAGGCCTGCTAGCCAGACCTCAGTGCTTGTGCCCTTACCCATAAACAGGTCTGTTGAATAGGGTCATACCTAATTGCCTAAACCAACTTGCCTGTAAGTCCCTAGTACCCAAGGAATCTAAGTTAGCGGGTCCCCCCAGGGATTCCTGCACTGGTTGTGCCACCCTGGGTGTGACACGAATATAACAAAACTCCCAGACCACCATTTGCAGGCTGGAAGAGCAGTTTAAACTGCTAGCCCGACTTCACCATTTAAAGTAATGGCAAAGCCGGACTTCCCTCTGGTATATGTGTAAGTCACCCCTATGGCAGGCCTACGGAGTCCTAGGGCAGGGTGCAACATATCTCACAGGCAGAACATGTATTTTCTTATATTCTTTTTTAGTTGAAAAAGAAGGTTTATTGAAATAATATAAAACATTACAATAAATACAGAAATAAGGGATACAATCTTAACTGTATAATGTGTTAGATAATGTGAAAAAAGAGGGAAAAAGAAAAAGGGGGGAAGGAAAGGGAAGGGAAATGATACTTATAAAATATTACTCTTAGCATAACCACTTATATAAATAGTAATAACTACTAAAATACATATTTAAGAAAAATGGAAATTGAGCAAGAAAAATAAATAACAGTAGAAACAGATTCATGGAGGTTTAGGAACTTCTTCAATGCGGGGATTATGGGCTCGTGATACATTTGTGGATATATCTAGAAAATGAGTAATAGGTGACCATAAGTATTCTCGTTTTGTAGCAAGAGAGATTTATTTATTTATTTATTTATTTATATATGTATATAGCGCACTAATACCCGGAGGCGTCTAGGCGCTGACGTCCCATCTCCAGCCAGCCATGGGGAATCGAAAGGAAGAGAACTAATCACTGCATAGCTTTAGGCCTGAAAAAGCCAGGTCTTCAGACTCTTCCTGAAGGATATCAGGTCTGATGAGTTTTTCAATGAGAGTGGCAATTGATTCCATAATCTGGTGGTAATGTAAAGAAAGCTTTTTCCACCCCAGTTGGAGAGACGTGCCTTGGGTACGTTCACCAGCCGATGGGAAGCAGACCTCAGCATTCTGGGAGGAGTATACCACCGAAAGAGGTCCATCAGATAGGCAGGACCCTGATTATGCAGTGCCCTAAAGGCAATGCAGAGGGCCTTAAACTTAATCCTCTTTTCCACCGGGAGCCAGTGGAGGGAGTTAAGGGCCGCCTTTGCAGAAGCGTATTTAGGCAGTTTAAATAGCAGGCGGGCGGCTGAATTCTGCAAGACTTGCATCTTGATGAGAAGGGCTTTATTAATACCAATCAAGAGGCCGTTGCAGTAGTCCAGCCTAGACAACACTAATGCCGAGACTACTGTTTTCTGTAGGTCAGGTGGTATAAAGCAGAAGATTTTCCTCAGAATTTTTAGGATGTAACAGATGGCTGATGTGATTGCATTCACATGATGGGGGAAAGAGAGAGTGGTGTCAAAGATGACTCCCAGGTTCCTAGCCTTGGAGACTGGATTGGGGAGAGGGCCAAGTTCACTAGGCCACCAGTCTGAGGACCAATGGGAGACATCTCTGCCAAAGAGAAGAACCTCTGTTTTATTGCAGTTCAGTTTAAGGCAGTTTTCAGACGTCCATTTGCTCACCTGTCTCATACAGGCATGAAAGTTGTGGATGGTGCTGCGAGGGTCCTCTGAGATGGACACTATAATCTGCGTGTCATCGGCATAAGACACCATGGCAAATCCGAAGGATTTAATAAGCCTGGCCAGGAGAACCACATACAAATTTAAAAGAGTCGGGCTGAGGGACGAGCCCTGTGGAACGCCACAAGGAAGATTAAAACTCAGGCCATCCATCTCCACAAATTGTTCCCGGTTCAAAAAGAAGGAATTAATTAGTTGTAGGGCGGTGCCGGCAATGCCTGTTTCTTGAAGGCGACGTAGTAGGAGGCCATGGTCCACCGTGTCGAATGCTGCCGACAAATCCAGAAGGATCAGTGCCGCCATGCCTCCCTTATCTACCGAGCGCCTAATTTCCTCCGTGGCCGTAATCAATGCAAGCTCCGTGCTGTGACCGCCGCGAAAACCATATTGGGAAGGATCCAGAATGTTATTGTTGTTGATAAATGTGGTAAGTTCTTGATTCATATATTTTTCAAGGATTTTTGCTGGCAGTGGCAGACAAGCTATTGGCCGATAGTTGGCGGGGTCTGTTTTGTCCAGATTTGATTTTTTTAATAGTGGTAAGATGGAGGTCTTTTTCCATAATTTGGGAAAGATACCAGTTTTCAGAACAAGGTTAAATAGCTCTGTGAGATGGCCGGCTATCGGTTCGATTACTGAGATTACGATCTTGGGGGGGGGCACGGATCCAATGGTGAGCCCGATTTGGTGGCCGCAAGAAGTTTGACCACCTGCTCGTAAGTAATTGGAGGGAACTCGGAAAGAAGCACGGATTTTGGGCTAATGGAGTGTTGTAACTCAGGGGGATCCCGACTACTTGCCACCTGAGTGGGGTTCAGTGTGAATTTGTTGTAGATGTCCCGAACCTTGCTACAAAAGGTGGAAGCCAGGATGTCACAGAAGGCTTGATCCGGGATCGTCTCTTTATATACCTGTACTTGGCTCAGTTTTTGAACTGTGGCAAACAGTTCTTTGGCATTATTCTTTGCTTTGTCAATGGTCTCTGAGAAATACTTGATTTTTACAGTATGAATCCTATCTTTGCAGTGGGTAAGTATTTCCCTATAGCGCTCTTTTTCCTTGGGATCATAAATGAGTCTCCAGCGCCTTTCTTGCCTGCGGCACTGCCTTTTAAGAAGTCTCAACTCATCCGAAAACCATTGTTCAGTGGGGGCTGTCCTCGTGATTTTTCCCGATTTTTGGGGAACGGTTGGGATGAACATATGCTCTATCTAACCTGTAATTATAACAGACCCCATACCACCAGGCTTGATAAGCTATATTAGTAGTGTTTTTCCATACCCTAGTAATTTGTTGAAAAGCAACCGCAAGGAGTAGATCAATAATGTGAAAAGTGCTTGGATATGATTCCCACTCGGAAGATACACTACCTAAAAATATGTTAACAAAAGTGAAGGGTATCTGTGGATGAAAGATATTGTTGATTTGATTCCAAACTAGTTCCCAGAAGTTATGAACATGAGGGCAATTGAAAAGCATGTGGTGTAAATTGGCAGGGGATGTATTACAGGACCGACAAGATGGAGAGAGAGTAGGATTTATTTTGTGCAAGGAAACAGGAGTTAGTAATAGTCTATTATAAATATAAAATAAGGTTTGGGTAGTATTAGCAGCCCTGGAAGATTTCCTAATTTTAATCCAAATCTTGTTCCAGGTAGAAATAGATAGGGATAATTTGAGATCAGTCTCCCATGAAAGTTCTACCTCTGTTTTGTCTCAAGTAACTGGAGAAGAAGATAGATGTTTATAGACTTGGGATGCAGATGGAGAAAGAGACAAGACCGAGAGAATGGTGGGAGGTGAATATGAGGAAGAAGTATTGAATGATAAATGATTGTACGTTGACTGGATCAGCGTACTTAGGGAAGTATATTTAGACGCGCATGAATTAGTCAAAGAAAAACGTGCTTGAGCAACTGAAAATGATATACATGTATCCTTCTGGAAAGGTTGATGTACCCAGTGAAGTCCTCTAACGTGCCAATCTCTCCAAAAAATAATTCTATGATTGATTTTAAGAAGTTTATTATACCATAATGAAGATTGCAGAAAACGATCTCTAGGAGAGAGGTGATTAGTAAATAAAGGTTGAAGGATTTTGCAACTATTATTGAAAATGGGAAGAGAAAGAGACAAAGGACGATGAGTAAAGGATAAAAATTCTTGGAAGGAAAAAGGATGAAGAAATTGTTTCTCGATAACAGTCCACAATGGTAATACCGAATCCTCGTTGTCTTCTTGAAGTAGAAGAGAGGCTTGTTTAAGAGAGAAGGCAGTATGATAGGCTTGAAAATCTGGGAAATTGACACCACCTGATTGCTTTGGTCTTTTAAGTTTGAGTAAAGACATACGAGGTTTCTTATTATTCCATAGAAATTTGGATAGAATAGAATAAATTGTTTTAAATTTGCGAATTAGGAATGTTTATGGGAAGATTAGAGATATAAAAAAGTATTATAGGAACTAACATCATTTTAATTGTGTCAAGACGGCCCCACCAGGATAAAAATAAGGGGTTCCACCTAGACGTGGCATTTTTCAATAGTGCTTGTAGTTCCTTTAAATTTATTACGATGGATTCTTTAATGGAAGATTTAAACCATAGGCCCAAGTATTTGATTTTATCTGAGTTCCAATGGAAACCAGAAAAAATGTAATCCACAGAAAAAAATAATTTATTTAATGGAAGGATTTCACATTTGTCGGTATTACGTTTATAACCAGATACAGAGGCAAAGGACTGAACTTCCGATAAGAAAGCTGGTAAAGAGGACTGAGGTTGTGATAGAAAAAGCAGAATATCATCAGCGTAAACAGAAAGTTTTAATTGATTAGAGCCATATTTAAAACCAGTAATGTTAGAGTTCGAGCGGATCTTAATCAAAAAGGGTTCAAGAGTTAATATAAAAAGAAGAGGAGAAAGAGGACAACCCTGTCTTACCCCACGATATGAAGGAAAAGAAGAAGATATAAGACCGTTAGCCAAAATGGAGGAAACAAGAGAGGAGTAAAGTAAGTAAACATAATTTATAAATTTGTGACCAAAACCAAACCAGGATAAAGTGGAAAACTAAAAGGCCAACCGACTCTATCAAAAGCTTTTTCAGCATCCAGAGATATAGCTGCTAAAGAGTCAGTACATAGGAGCCTATTACGATGGCGGGCGGACTTTGTCCGCCCGCCACCGCAACGGAGCACGGGACCTACCGCCGAAGTTGCGGCGGTCCCGCCAGGCAAATTAGGATGCGCCCACCACACTGGCGGGCGCATCCTCGACTTTGACATTGCGGGTGCTGTAAGCAGCACCCGCTGCAATGTCAAAGCCCATGTTGTGCATTGCCATGCACAATGTGACAGGCACAGCGCGGTGCCTGCCACCTTGTGCATGGCAATGATGGGGGGTACCATGGGTACCCCCCAGTGCAGCCACCCACACCCCCCACCCCCGGAGGCCCGCAATGGGCCCCCACAGTGATTTCCCACATGCCTTTCCATGGCGGAGTCTCCGCCATGGAAAGCCATGCATCCTAATATGGATGGCGGTGCCTGCAAGGCACCGCCACCATAACCTGAGCCTTTTCCGCCCGGCCGGACATCCGCCCAGCGGAAAAGCGGTGGACGGTCTTTCCGTCCACTGCGGTGCCCCTCGCCATACTAATATGGCGGGGGTGCACATGGATCATTTGGCGGGCAGATCGCCACCGCCGGGCCAGCGTTGACCACCACCGGCCCGGCGGTGGCGATCCGCCCGTGATCGTAATAGGCCCCATAGTTTGGCTTTAGTAAGGACGTTAAAGAAGAGTTTAGTATTATCAGAGAGATGTCTTCCTTTAATAAAACCACATTGTTCTCTTCCAATCAGCAGGGGTAAAAATTTCTCTAAACGAAAAGCTAGAATTTTTGCAAAGATTTTATAGTCCAAATTAATTAGAGAGATAGGCCTATAGTTTTTACAAAGATTACGATCTTTACCTTCTTTGGGAAGAAGGCATATCAAGGCTTCTTGAAAGGAGCCACTGGACTTTTTGGAGGAAATAAAGAATTGAAATAATAGATGTAATTTTGGAATAAGAATACGAGAAAAATGAGAATAAAATTCAATCGTAAAACAATCGGGTCCTGGGGCTTTACCTCTTTTAATGGATCGAATAGCAGAAAGAATATCTGATTTCCGGATATCATCATCTAACACCGAGAAATCTAAATCAGGAGAAGAAGGAGGGTTAATAGAGGATAAGTATTGAAGTATAAGGTCCTGGGACACCAGATTTTCAGGGGTATAAAGGGTTTGGAAAAATTGAGTAAATTCTGATAGAATATCTTCATTTCTGTAAACTAAATGATCGTTAGAAGACAGGATAGAACTAATTTTGTTGTGTTCTTTTTTAACTTTAAGATAATTGGCTAAAGGTTTCCCTGCTTTATTTTGTCCCCCATAATATTTGGCTGAGGATTTGAGCAAAAATGAGTTAGCATTATCAGTTGATATTTTGTTGAATTCGAACTTGGCTTTGATTAGCTCGTCCAAGCAGGATTTAGAATTTGTATGGAAAAAGAGTGTTCTAATTGCTTAATACGTGTCGTAAGTGATTCTAAAGTGAGCAAAGAGGATTTCTTTCGTTGGGATACAAAGGAGATGATAAGGTCTCTGGAGGCTGCTTTAAAAGTGTCCCAGATAATCTGTGGAGACATGCCGGGAGTTTCATTTTCACGGAAAAAAGTGGTGATAAAAGATTCAAATTGTTGGGTAAAATTGGAATCCAATAGAAGGGAGTTATTGAATCTCCATCTGCGAGTACCATGAATAGGAGGAAGAAGATCGAGATCTAAAGAAACGGGGCATGATCGGAAATCAGTATTGAACCAATATCTGAATGAATGATATGTTGTGCGAGCGCTTTTGTGGTGAATAGATAATCTAAATAAGATTGGGAAGAGTGTACTGGAGAAAAGAAAGAATTTTTATTTATAGAGTTTTCTATAGCGCTAGCTAGACCCGTGGGTATCAGAGCGCTTTACATACATAAAGGAAAAGAAAGATTGCATGACATCACAGGACATGAGGGTGCATCGAGATATAAGCAAAGACATAATACTAATGTATCCAGAGAGGGAAAAAGACATAGGTGGATAACAAAGTCAGATAACCACCATCCTTGAAGGTCAGAGTGAGTGGGGAGTCCATTCGGTTATAGATGCCTAGGATGGTTGACTTGGTCGGTAGAGTATTGGTTGAGGAGAAGGAGTTTGAGGCCCTTTTTGAAGCAAGCTAAGGAGGGGTTGCATCGGAGGTCAATAGGGAGTGCGTTCCACATCCTGGGTACGTTACCAGAGAAGGACCGGCATTGGGTCGTTTTCTTTTTCAGTTTCGGAGGGATGAGAAGAAGTGAGTTGGTGCTTCTCATAGTTCTGGATTTTCCTGCTTTTACTAGTTTGCTGTTTAGGTAGTTTGGGGATTGGGCATTGGGCGTGAAGGGCCTTGTGTGTGATGCAGGCCAGTTTGTAAGTACATCTACCTTCCATGGGAAGCCAGTTGAGTGCGTTGAGGGTTGGCGAGATGTGATCAAATCTTTTTCCCCCAGTTATGAGTCGGGCTGCCATGTTAAGGACTGACCTTAGTGGGGCTATGTGAGCTTTTGGTGACCCTGTTAGGATGGCGTTTCCATAGTCCAGTTTAGCAAGGACTAGGGATTGTACAATTGTCTTGAGATCATCTTGAGGAATGAAAGGTTTAATTTTCTTGAGTTGTTTTAGAGAGTAAAGTGCACTTTTTGCAGAGTACTTGATGTGGTCCTTCATTGACAAGTTCTTGTCTAGGGTAATGCCTAGAGACTTTACTGAGTCGGATAGGACGAGGGAGCAGTTAAGGGCATCAAGCTCCTTAAGCCAGGCTTGAATTGGTTGGTGGTTATTTTTCGGAGAGAACAGTATTAATTTGGTTTTGTCCGGGTTCAGTTTTAAGTGGTTTGCGTTAAACCAGGCTTGGATCTTGGTTAGCGTGCCATTGAGGTGTCTGACGTCACTGGGTGATTTGATTTTGTAGTATATTTGAGTGTCATCTGCATAAAGGTGGTATTGAACTCCTGCTTGTTTCAGAATAATTGCAAGGGGTTCCATGAAGAGATTGAAGAGGGATGGTGAGAGAATCGATCCTTGCGGGACTCCAAGTTTGACACGTGTTGGTACAGAGAGGCAGGAATTGATTTTGACCTGTTGCGAACGGTGCTGAAGGAAGGAAGTGAACCATTCCAGTACTGTGCCATTAATGCCAGATCGCCTCTTCAGAGTCTCAAGTAAAGCTCAATGGTTTATTGTGTCAAATGCTGCTGATAAGTCAATAAGGATGAGGAGACAGGCTTCACCTTCATCTAAAGCTCTGTGGATATCATCTGCAATGTTGAGCATCGCTGTTTCGGTGCTACATCCTTTCCTGAAACCCGACTGAAAGGTGTCGAGGAGGTTGAAGTCGTCAATATGTTTGTTAAATTGTTGGAGAACGCACTTCTCCAATGTTTTAGCTACGAACGGAAAGTTGGAGATAGGTCTGAGGTTGTTGAGCTCGTTGGGGTCGGCCCCTTGTTTCTTGAGTATGGGTGTGATTTGTCCTAGCTGAAGGGAGTCTGGGACACAACCTGATGTGAGAGAGGAGTTGATGATTTTTGTAAAGAAAGGGGCGATGATGTGGTTGAGTTTTTTTACTATTGTGGATGGGAGGGGGTCCATAGTGTGGGAAGTAGGCTTTAAGCTTGCAATTATATTGAAGACTTCGATTTCCGTCATGGGTTCGAAGTTCGACCAATTAGCGTCATTTTTCAGTTGGAAGCGGGCCTGTTTGTCTGTGGCAAGATTTTGATCTGTTTGGTCAGGGGTGGTTAAAGGGGGGCAGGTTACGAGGGAGGGTGGATTTGAAGTTTGGATGAAGGATTGGTCAATTTTTTAGACTTTATCTGTGAAGAAGCTGGCGATTTCTTCGCATCGGTCATTGGTGGCTTTTATATCTTGTGGGGGTGTGCCGTTTGTTTGACTTTTGACAATGTTGAAGAGTTCTCTAGGTCTATTCTTCACCTGGTCTAGTTGGCTGCAAAAGAAGTTGGCCTTTTCTCTAAAAATGTGTTTTTTATATGCCAGTCGGGTTGATCTAAGTTGCGCTAGGTGAAGGGTCGAAGGGTTTAGTCTCCAAGTCCTTTCTGATTGTCTGAGTTGTCTTCTTTCGTTATTAAGCTCTACGTTGAACCAAGATTTAGATTTAGTAGTTCTCAACTGTTTGAGTTTCAGTGGTGCTACTTGATCTAACACCTCTGTCATTGTGGAATTAAAGTGGGCTGTGAGGTTATCTGCCGTCATATTGGAAGGCTGGGGTTGTAGATGGGCATGAATCCTGGATTCCAGTTCAGTTATGGGGACTCCTTTGATGTTCCTGGTCCAATGCTTAGGTTTGTCCGGTTGTATTGGTAGGTTTCTGACATCTGAGTCAATATTAAACACTACGAGGTGGTGGTCAGACCAGTCAATGGGCGAAATCGATCTCAGAGAGACCAGCTCATTTTTGGTGATGATCGTATCCAGAGTTGCTCCTTTGATGTGCGTTGGTTCATTGCAGAGTTGTTTAAGGTTGGTAATTTCAAGCAGGTTGGAGAGGTTCTGAGTTGTTGTGTCTTCTGGGGACATTGAAGTCACAGAGGAACACGTCTTCTGTGTCAGTTAGGGAGAAACGAGTTATTAGGTCGGTTAGTTCTTCAGCGAAGAGGGTACGTTCACCTGGAGGATGGTAGATGGTGTGAAGTTTGATGGGCGTTGTGCCTTTGACTGTAAGTTCAACACCCAGGTACTCCAGAGTCAGGTATTCTGTGGAATTTAATCTGGTAAGCTGAATTCCTTCTTTATGAATGTTAGCTAGGCCGCCACCTGTTTTGATTGGTCTGTTGTGTCTGATGATGTTGTAGCCTGGAGGTGTGAGAAGGTCTAGGATGGGGGTAGAATATTCTCGGAGTGTAGGGTTACATAACCGCCAGACATCTACTAGAGATCTTTGTTGAATAGTGGATGTGAATTGAGATTGCATAGGGGAGGGGATGAATCTAGAATGGGAATTGCGGTCAATAATAGGGTCCATAACCAAATTACAATCCCCACCAACCAACAAATAATCATCATGAAAAGACATCAATTTAGATAATATTGTGGGCCAAAAAGCAGCATCCGGGGCAGTAGGTGCATATAAATTAAGAAAAGTCAAAGGAATATTATTTAATAACAATGAAAGAGAAACCCATCTACCCGCATCATCAGAATCTTGTGAGAGAATTTTTAAGTCAAGACATTTATGACATAAAATGACTACACCATTACGGTTACCTGTACCTGGAGAGGCAAAAACATGGCCAACCATTGTCGTTTAAGTTTAGCTATTTCTTTTTCTAAAACATGAATTTCTTGTAAGAAAGCTATATCATACTTTAAATTAGATAAATGAGAGAGTACACGTTGACGCTTTATAGGAGAACCCAAACCCTTAACATTCCATGAAACAACTCTTAAAGTCATCTACAATAATCAATAGAATATAAAGTAAATGCAAAAATAATAAAACAGTTAGAATAAAACAGTAAGCTATACGTGATAATGATCAGCATAAAATTTGCAATATCACACCAACCAAAACGAGAACCATAAAGGAGGAAATGAGTGGTTATGAAAAAAGAAAAAGTGAGAGAAAGAGATATGGATAGGTAATAAGGAGGAGATATAGGAAGATGAGAATGGGATAGAAAAAGCATTAGCAAGGAAAAAGAGGTGACTGAAAATAGATAGGTGAAATAATGAAAGGGAGAAAAAACAAATATAATAGATCAAAAACATATATCATAAATTTTAGAAATATAATAACCAGTTGCAAAAAATATGAACAAGATGAGGGTGATGAAGTCACATAAGGAGAATGGTATAACTAACCAGGTAAAAAGATGAAAAGTATGGAGGAAGAAATAAGTAGTTGTGAAAATCAAGAAAATAATGTAAAGCAACATAAGCTGGAAGAAGGGAAATAGTATAGAAAAGTAAGAGGAGTCTTCAATTGAGTAAGAGAGACAATCTGAAAAAGGATAGGGAGAGTGGAGAAAGGAAAAGAAGACAAATACAACAAATAAAAAACATATACCATAAAATCCGTCAACATAATGACCAACGACAGAAAACATGAACAAGATGAGGGTGGTGAAGCCACATAAGGAAAATGGCACAACTAACTGGGCAACTCAGGGCGGACCGGGGAGGGAGGACATCATCCAAGCAGACCAGGGATAACAGAGAATATGTAACAGGGAATACTGCACCTAATAAAAGAGGAAAACATAACAGGTGAGTACAACGTAGGGGGAATCAAGAAACTTAAGTAAACGAGAACACAACAACATTGTTTGAACAACAGAGCATTTCAAATGAATAACAACATGAGATCAAACATTAGCTTGACGGGACAGTTCCATCTCCTCTTCTCCACACTGTTCCAAGAACCGTTGTAGCAATGCAGGATCTTCGTAGTTCGTGGTCTTGTTCTTATATGTTACTTTAAAAAGACATGGGTGGAAGAGACCAAATCTGGCATTGAGATTACGAAGTGCTGGTCTCATATCCAGGAACTTCTTCCTTCGATCTGCCGTTTCCTTAGCATAATCTTGAGCAAAAAAGAGATTGGAGCCTTGCCATGAAATACGGCCTTTGAGCTTAGCTGCTTGTAAAACCTTCAATAAATCGGTATACTCCAAGAAGTATATGATTACTCCTCTAGGTTTGGCTGAATAGGCTGCCATGGTTGGAATACGGCCTAAACGGTGTGCTCTCTGAATGTTTAGAGCAAACACAAGGGGATGATGGACAGAGCGCTGAAACTTTTCAGACACTCACCCCCCGTCACAGATCTGGGTTGAATCCATCATCATTCTTTAGCTCACTTCGCCACCCCAGTTCAGACACAGCTATATGCAAATCAGTCTTGACCCTGTGCCTCATGGCCTTGGAGGGGGCGGCTTTATGCCTAGAACTTCCAGAGAGGGCCCTCTGCTCCCATCCTCTGACGCTTTGACCTTTCTTTCCACAAAAACAAAAACGAGAACAAAAAGGTTGTTGAGCCTGCTGGTGATATCCTGGGGTGTTTTTACATCCTTTAATGGACATCGCCTGCTTGCAGCCACAAAAGACGAATTGGAAATCCACTCTCTGTGGTGGTTTCCAGCTCGCCTTGCCTGCCACCATGTGACTTTGGCTCCTCCCTGGGTGACTATGTGAAGGGATCAGAAATCGTGTGACACACAGTGGCACCGGGTGAGTTGGCAGATCTGAAGTTGCAATGTGCATTTTTAGCAAAATTGTCACTTTGTTGCCTTCAGCCCCATGTGCCCATACCGGTTGCGCATGGGGTTCTGTCGTCGAGACAGCTTTCTGCCATCTAGTTAGGCTTGCTAACGACTCCCAGGAAAGAATACAGTAGGGGCCTGCTCTAGGAGGAGTTGTCACCTCCCTCCTGCAGGAAGCCACATGGCTGTTTGCCCAAAACTCGAGCTTTAAAGGAGAAGCCACCTTTGAAGGGCAAATGGGTAACACTTGGAAGAGGGGCCACTCCATTATTCAGTCAGACAGGCTGGCACTAGGGACAACAGGGGGCCCCCTTGGTAGCTGGAATGGTGGGCAGCATGGTGCATCCTAGTATGCCCACATGCCACACTTTGCAGGAAGTGGTCGTCAGGTGGGAGGGAATCTGGTAGCGCATTGACTACCAACTACATCCTGCCCTGGGTAGTTGCACCCCTGGCACGCTGAACGCAGATCTCGACTGGACTGGAAGAAGGACAGAGGAAGGACTGCCCTGCGACATTGTGGAACTGGTAAAGAGAGGCTGCACCGTTGTGGTCTGCACTTGCTGCACCTGGTGACTAGCAAAGGAGAGGGACTGTGCCTGCTATGTCCTGCTCAAGGAGAAGTAATCTCCAGAGCCCAGCCACAGCAAAGAGACTTCACAGACCTGCTGACTGGCCTACTGTTCTTAGCACAGTTACACAACAGCTGAAGAAGCCTCCTGGGGCAAGTTGGTAGCCCAAAGTCTTCAACCCACCACCAACCACAGCATGCAGCACTAGGGACCAGGACCCAATGCACAAAGTTGCACCCAAGTTTGCTGACCCCAGGAGTGTCGTCGGAGTGCAGCTAGGACCCTCAGAGGACTAGTTATAGACCCAGGAAGGATTGACCAGTGACTGTGATACTGGGTGACTGGTAGTATAGTGGCGACTGGACTTCTGCCAGCACCTAGAGGACTTCAAGGGACATCAACACTGTGACCAGGATCCTCTCACCCCATTTGAGGACCGAGGAGTAGTCACAGCAAAACGCCTGTCACCGCATCACATTCACTGCATCCTTGAGCATCTTCAGCATCCTTCATCCCTTGCATCAGGAGGACCCTTTTATAGGAAAGCCCTGCAAAGGATAAAAGCGCCTGGAACTGCCTGAAGACTGCTTCACCTGCTGAGATAACTGTTTCTGAGGACCTTGCAGGGTCCCCTGACTGGCTCCCAACTGGAGTTGGTCACCTAAAGTAACTTCATTACAACTAGCCCAAACTTTTTTGTGAAAAAGTTTTTATTAAGTGTGAAATTGGTTGAATTTGCAAATGCTTGTTCGCATTTGATCAAATGCTTTGATTTACTATACCTTGTAAATTCTGTATCTATGGAACCCTTCAATGGATCTTTTTCATTGTGGTGTTAAAAAATAGTCTATTTTTATAAATTGGTGTCAATTGCCTTGTTGACTCTTCAATTGTTCTGGTGCTGTTTAAATGCTTTACACTTGCTCCTTTGAATAAGCCTTGCTGCTCAAAGCCACAGCTACCGATGGTTGAGCTGAAAGTCTGACAAACGAAACGAAGGGTCTTAAAGAGGTAAGTGTATTACATGGTGAGGTGGCACAGCCACATCATTTAATACACCCCATTTCCTCACAGAGAGTGCCAGAGTGCCCACCAACATAGAACATGGACAGATGTATTCACTGTTTATGCCATTATTTGTTGTGAGAAAATGCTTTGAGATGTATTCTTTTATGACTGGAGCAGCACCATCAGGGTGCAGAATGATCTAGGGAAGACACGTTGAGGATCTTGGGCAGATGGAGGTCCAGGCTTGCATGGAACTGTGTCATTACTGGTGGAACTCTGGAAGATATGAAGTGGCTTTATTTTTGTCAGGCAGAATGAATGACTGGAATGCAGAAGGAAGAGGCATGGATTTGAGGCCTCTCCATGTGAAGGGGAGCATGTGAAAAGGCTGTCTTACGTGCAACGACTGGGTTTAGATGAGGAGCTTGCAGCAGTGTTCTGGGATGGAATGTGTGCCCGCATTAGTGCCAATTGCTACTGACTGCGAGCTAGGAGAGAGGACTCATGGGTTTTTAAAACACCTATGGGGAAATAATCTTGTCCAGCATATTGATTCGGTGCTGCTGAAAAGGGACATGAAGGTGATTCAGGACACATGGGAGTGAAAATGTGTTTTCTGGACCCAGGCTCTGCCTAGAAAGATGGGGACGGGAGCAAATAAGACAGAGGCCATCAACGATGGCAAGCAAAGAGGTGAATATGGAAGTGGCTGTTTTTGAAAGACGAGCAGCATACAGATAGGGAGTAATTTTAATATTGGGTCCAAATGGCATATGGTTTTCAGACAGGTTGGTGTTCACTACAGTAAAGTACAGTAATAGTGATATAGAATAGCGATATTCTAAAACTTTGCAGCTCTCAGTGTCATCTAAAGCCATTTGGAGGTCCCGGGCAAGACATACTTTTTTTCTATGAATTCAAGCCCCATGAAGAAAGTTCATTTTCCCAGGGGCCCTTTTGAAGATGGGGGCCCTAAGTAAATGCCCACTTTGCCCATGACTTAAAACATCTGTGGCAGCTCTAACTGGTAAAGAGATCATGTAGAAAATAGCTTGAGGGTTATACTATTCCATAGTTTGCAGAATCATGCTTGATGGTTTTTGTTGCCAACTGACCAAAGTTGTCATATGGAAATTTAGCACAGAAGGACAAGGCATGCTTTCTCTTCCCCAGTCTATTAAAAGGTCTCTCGAAGTGCTTAAAGGTATGCGATCGAGACAGAGTCACTCCTCCTGGGATGAGCTCACCCCGCTTTATCATCATTGCAGCCAAGCTTCACTGTCTTTGGTGGCAGGACAGCAGATGGGTTCAGGGCAGATGCTTGGGCTAGAGAGAGAGCTTCTTGGTCTTGAGAGAGGAGCTCCTCGTAGGGAGCGATGCAAACAGACAAATAGGTAAAATAGCAGTCAGTCCACAGGTAGATTTTCAGTTTTGTTGCCAACACTAGGGTCAAGAGGAATAAGCAATATTCAGCTCACAGTCCAGAAAGGACGACAGGTACATGCAAGCTGGAGTTTTCAGATAAGTGAGCCAGATTTAGCATTTATTTTCAATTCCTGACTTCTGTGCAGCAGCCCACTGCCGATCCAGCCACTTGCAGGTTTCAAATACCAGGTGCCAACCAATGAGGCAGTGTGTCCCTTTGCAGGCTTTCTAAAGTTTTCTGAGCGGTGACTGTGGCATGCAGATACCCAGGCAGGTATCTCGAGTTGGAAATATCCTGTTGCTGAGAAGAACAAAACTATTTCTGCTCTCAGCAGGATTACATGTGATCTGCCTGAGGAGACTGACTGGGCAGGAAGGGTTATGGGTCTAACAGGCAGATGAAGCAGGAGTTTTGTGTGACCATGTGTTGTACTAGCATAACACATCCACCATACTGTGGCACACAACCCTATTCCACAGGGCACCTTCAAAACCACAATGAGAGGACCACCTATATACTACTGTGAGGAGGTGGAGGGATAAACAACTTCCGTGGGTTACAGCCATATTAAACCCAAAAAACGATCAATTCGCTGCCATACGCAAGTTCATCAAAGTAAGAGACACAAACATAAATGCTTCCAGGAGAATACTTTGCAGATTAAGTGGTTGTCTGGATGGTCACGTAGACGGGCCAAATAAAATAAGGGAAGAGTCAGGAACTGAGGGTACAAACAGCTGCTGATCCTGCTCCCTACATTGAAGCTGTTGATCGTACATTCTATATAAATGCTATTTTATCCCTATAATCATTTTATAGGCGTGCATGCTGTAAATAAAAGGGGCATATGAAACAGAATTAATAAGCATTATTGTATTGTCCATTTTAGGGAGTTCGATGTTTTGACTACAGTAGCTCATTGGATCTGCTGGTGACGGGAGGTGTTGATCACAGAGTCTGCTTGTGGAACCAGTATGTCACTAGTCGGCCCATCGCAATCTTCCAGGAACACAATATGGCAATCTTGGATGTGGTGATCTATCAGCCTCTGGGGCAGATATTCAGCTACTCCAAGGAATCGGTAAGCTTCTAGAAAACATAAATGCAGCCATCTAGACAGTTTAGGAATTATTTCTTTTAAAGTTTTACAGACTTGGGTAATTTTTAAATACCACTGGCTGCATGTAGAGGAGCATCTGGGACCTCCTTGAGCTGTATTCTGGGACTTATGCAGCAGCAGGTTTGGCTTCAACTTTGCATAGTGATTCAGTCAAGGATCTCATACCATATCCTGCTTTTGTGGCATGATAGGGCCAGATTGAGAATGCTCCTATCCTTTTAGGACAGGCACCCTATTACTAAATAAATGTGCCATTACTCAGGCCAATGGAAACTGACTAATACACCAAGCACAGCTAAACTGCTTTGGGAAATTTAGTCAGCCTTGTTGGTGCTCTGAACTTTGTACATACCAAAAATAAATACATTGTATGGGAGACCCCCACTCCTGTAGCGGTATGCCAATTTGATGAAACGTCTAGAGGAGCGGGCAGTCGTCCAGGTTCACAGTATAGTTGAAAACATGTTCAAAGGTTACTTTCATCTGCACACATAGACATCCCAACCACTTCACTACTCAAATTAAGGCCCACGCCTCTACCTCGAACCCAACATTTATACACCTTACGCTAATAAATAATCAAATTTATCTGACTGGGTTCTGTTTTTGATACTCATTCTCACAAGACAAAGGGGTTTCCTGAGACAGAAGAAGCTGTAATATCTTGAGCACAAAGTTGATGAAACTATACATGTTACACACATCAGCTCTATTGGAAGCTAGGTTATACATAAGACACATGCCACAGTTATTTCGGACAACATATTTGAGACTTCACTCATTCTGGTCTGTGTGGCTCTCTCACAGACTGAGATAGCTTACTGGTATCTGTTCCTCACCTTAAGACTGTAAAATCTTCTAACTACCTTCTGGTAATGCAGGAATGTCATCCATTTTTCTTGGATGTACATGCAGTGATGCAAAATAGGTGCATGCGACCTGGTGGCTGGGGCAAACACTCCTGCTTTCCCTCATGGTCCATTGAAAGAAGTGCCTGTCGGGTATCCCTGGCTGGGAAACCAGTGGTTAGTTCTTAGCTGAGTGCCATGTCTGGGCCAGGGTCCACTTCCTAGACATGGGTTGGCAGCCTTAATACGTTGTGACAAGGGCTCAGTTGCTCACTTACTGCTGCTTACGTGTTCTTGGCCTTGGGGTCCGAGTTCCTGGCAACTCCTTTGCATCTCTGAGCATCATAATGATGGTTTTTAGGGACCAACGGTGCCATAATAGACTGGTGCTGAGCCATTCAGCGATTGGATCCCACACGGATCTCTCAATCTGCTCCAGGTGCCGGCTTCTCATAAGGCCAGATCCAGAGACAAACCATTCTCTGTCACTGCTGTGACACTTTGGAATGTACTTCCTATGATCTTTTTATCTTCTCTTGGAAAATCGGGGAAACTAGTGAAGACCTGGGTTTTTCCAAAATGGCTTTTGCTTGCAGAGATCAGAAAACATTGATAGAGCTTCCAGGCACCATGAAGCCCAGTTGACCTTTATAAACATCCCTACTACATTACATTGTGCCCGTCCATCATTAGAGGCATGTCTCGGTTCATGCCCTTCTAAAGGAAATCATCCATTCCCGTTTCCCCCATACCATATTAGTCAAGGCTGGCTGTCCTGCTTGCAGAATCTTGCAGGTTTACCCTCTGAAAACACAACTGCACCTTTGTCTCCAGAAAACAAATTTCCCTCTCACACTCAGATCCCCGCCTGCAGGATCTGAGACAAGTGCATCTATGAAGTCAGGTCCAAGTGTAACTGGAGAATTCACCCCATTTTTTGAGCAACAACACTCGGGTGCTCGCAATTTTCAGGGCACACGTGAAATAGGCTAGAGGAGTGCTCATTATCACTCCTGAACACGAGACCTATATGGAGGGTGAGGGTGCTCAGATGTTTAGGACCCAAGACACGCTGCAGTGGCAGCACCACAGAGAGCAACGTACAGGATGTGTGTACTTATTGAAAAACATTTTACCCAACTTAAGCGGCCCTCAGTATAAGAGGGAAAGGCCAGGGCAGCTGGAGAGGTTACTGGGAATTAATCTAATCACTTCGGATAATGATAGTTTGAGCGAATTAATCCTGTTCTCACATTTTATTGCCAAAGGTGTGTTTTCAATCTCACCTACAAACAAAAGCTTCCAACCCATGTGCGTGTTTTTGTGTCCGATTTATAAAATGGCACAAAAAATTAGCAATAAAGCACACACACAATACTGTCCCCCTTTTTGTGAACGTACGTAGTACAGACCTACCTGGGTAGCAGCAGTCCTTTCTACTATAGTATTTATTTTTAGGTCGAGCCTAGCGGCAGCGTGCATGCACTGCTCGCTCTGCAAGACTGCTGTAGTAAAGTATGGGAGAGAAGCCAGCGCCCACTCTCCGCCCGTATTTTTCATTGGCTTGTGTCATTGTCTTTCGTAAATGCTGCCTTTGGATTCGTTAATAGGCTTGTTAGTCCCTCCTTAGTATGGCCTTGTCTTCATTTGTAACCTCCCATGGCTACTGGCCCCTTTACTTTGGTTGTTACACAGGACCTGTTATTTAGTCTGTAAGCACTATTTACTTTATTGAGTTTCTCTTACTGCAGGCCGGACATGCGCTGCTTCGCTGAAACCACTTGTGTTTTTTTAAGCAGCACGGCCGCGCCCGTAACACGGGCGCCCGCTTTCAATCACTTTAACCGGGCATTATCTCGTGTCTGTTTCAACCCCCAAGTAAAATGGATTTAGAAATGATTAGTGAATTAAGTCATGTGAATTCCAGGTAGCACATAATCGTGTTCTAATAGGCTGAAGCTGACAACAGCACATCTGTGTTACATGTCATATGCACTAGAGCCACCTGACAGGGTTGTTTTCAAAAGCCTGTTTTATTAACAACAACAACACCACCACCATCACCAATACCACCAGCACCACCACCAATACCAACACCACCAATACCACCACCACCAATATCACCACCAATACCACCACCACCAATACCACCACCTCCAACACCACCACCAATACCACCATTACCATCACCACCACCAATACCACCACCACCAGTACCACCACCACCACCAATACCACCACCACCAATCCAAAACAACCACCACCACCACCAATACCACCACCAATACCACCAAAACCACCACCACCAATACCACCACCACCAATACCACCACCAATACAACCACCACCAATACCACCACCACTACCAATATCACCACCACCAATACCACCACCAACACCAATACCACCACCACCAATACCACCACCACCAATACCAATATCACCATCAATACCACCACCAATACCACCACCATCAATACTACCACCACCACCACCACCAATACCACCACCAATACCACCCCCACCAATACCATCACCACTACCAAAACCACCACCAATACCACCTCTACCAATACCACCAATACCAATACCACCACCACCAATACCAATACCACCAATAACGATTCCACCACCAATACCAATACCACCACCACCATTACCAATACCACCACCAATACCACCACCAATACCACCACCACCAATATCCCCACCAGCAATACCACCATCACCAATACCACCACCAATACCACCACCAATACCAACACCAACCAATACCACCACCACCAATACCACCACCACCACCACCACCACCAATATCACCACCAATACCACCACCAATACCACCACCACCACCAATACCACCACCATCACCAATACCACCAATACCACCACCACCAATACCAATACTACCACCACCAATACCACCAATGCCACCACCACCAATACCACCACCACCAATACCACCAATATATGCACCACCAATACCACCACCACCAATACCACCACCTCAGTGCCTCTCGCTCCCTAGTAATAGCAGGGGCACTGTACGAGGCCGGAGCTGCAGCCGAGACCATCCCTCCCTCCCTCCATGCCAGCCATAAAGCACAGCCCACCCTGCACCAGGAGGTGAAGCCAGGGCCCTACTACAGCAGGAGTGTTTTTTAAAAGGCCAAAGATAGCAATAACATTACGCAATGCCACACTGCACACTCGAATCATCGAGAGGGTAGGAAATAGCACCCCCCTCCCGCTCTTCTTCCTGAGCCGCGACAGTGTAATCACAGAGCGAAAGGTGTTGGAGCGCTTTGTTAGTGTTTATAGCTCGGATCATATGTAACTCTCACTTCACACTTTGTGTCTGTGTAATTTACAACACTTACACATCTTCTTCACTGCACTATTTATCACTACTTTGAAGACGGCGCAGGTCGGTCTCTTCCTCTGATATTTACAATCTAACAAGCGGTCGAGAAGGCTCTTTATTGCAATGCAATAGGTCTCGCATTTGCGAGAGTTTAAGCTATTAGTATTGTAAATGACAATGCCTTTTATTTATGTTTTAAAACCCAAAACATAAATAAAAGGCATTGTCATTACAATGCCAATAGCTCAAACTCGCGTGAATGAGAGACCTATTGCATTGCAAATGCTTGTTTTTACAGTTTGCACTCGCAGTGATCATGAGCGAAAAGTTGGTAATAAGGTGCAAAGATGAGAGTCCACCATTAATTTACCTGAACTTTCTGTTCTTAGGCAATTTTAAAAACTGAGCTCTCGTTTAGTTCAGGGTTTTTCTTTGCATTGTGGTATTTGTATTTATGTTGATCCTAATATTAAATCAAGACTGGAAGAAAAAAAATGGGCTGTATATGCTGCTCACTCATGGACCTGGAAAACAAAAGAGCCCTGAAATATATGCAGTTTCACGGGCATTTGAACTGAAATATTTAAAATCCGAATATCGTATGATCACGTAATTAGATTGTGGCATGAATAGCATTGTTTCTCATTTCTTACTCTCTACCTTTGATATATTGATGTTTTGTCAACAAACGCGAGAATACAGGGTAGTGTTTTTCTCTCCGCAGATCCTGAAGGTCTGGGATATTTCCTCGCACACCTGTTTGCAGACGCTGGCACTGAAGTTCCCGTGTGTGCAGCCTGGCCGGATGTTGGAGCAGGGGGATTTCCCGTTTCTGCTTGTGCGCGAGCCCCTGCACGTGCTTTTGATCTCCTATGCTGATTACATCGGCATGTTGACGTTGGTGCATTCGGCACCCGGAGAAGAACTTCCCGTCACTCACGACGCGCCTCTTTGTGGTGCCCTCTACAATAGTTTATTCCACCAGGTCTGTCCTCTTCTCTGTATTATGTTATTTTTGCAATTTGAGGTTTACTGCCAAACTTCGGAGGGAGTAAAATAGGTCGGTGGTCCACATGTGGCGCTGGCACCTGTTGAGATGACTTTATGATATGCAGGCCAGAAGTTTGATTCCAGTAAGGTTCTCAGCCTTAGGTCGAACTAAGTTAAAATACAAGGAGTCGAGAAATAATAACAGTTCGACAAAAACAGCCAAATTAGTTGTGTGGTCGTATGTCTAATCCACTTCACTGCGGATTGTCCTAGACCTTCATTTAGCATCTTACTGCATTCTGGGAGTTGTAGATTCAAATTATTTGATCCAATAAGACTATAGCTTCGGATTACAGCAAAGATCAGAACTGGTGCATCCTCTGTGACATGAAATCCTTTCATAACCCTAATTAAAGCATTCGCACTATTACCAAAAAGGGTCAGGTTTTCAATGCACATCTAAACATTTCCAGTGATGTTTTAGATCGAATAGATATATGCAGGGAATTTCAGGTCATGGAAGCCAAAACTGAAAACTTTCGACCTCCAATTCTTGTTTTGCGGAACCTAGGTACCACTAAGTGATTAGCCTTAGATGAACACAGAGCCCTATCTCGCAATACGCCTAGCTAGAAAATAGCCCCGTGTTATTGGCAGCCAATGTCATTGTTTTAACAGAGAAAAGGTATGTGATCTACGAGGGACCTTAAATGCCAACTTGGTTGCTACATTTTAAAGTAGTTGGTGTCACTTTAATTGACAGTTTGGGAGGCCCAGATAGATGCTGCTGGGGTAGTCTATTCTACCTCCAATCGTTGCTGCCATAATCAGTTTCATGGCTCCTGATGAAAGGTAAGGCGTGAACTTCCTCACTGTCTGGAGAGTGAAAACTCCTATTGATACAACATTATTAATTTGCTGTCTCAAAGATAGCTGGTAGTCCAGTACTATTCATAAGAAAATAACTATTCCCAAGCTTTTTGCAGCCACTTTAGGTGTTGGGAGGCAGACCCATTTCCATAGGCTAATAGTTGTCGGTCCAGGCTCCAGGATTACCATTGGAGACTATCATTTCTGTCTTTTAAGTATTTCATTTCAAGAAATTTTATTCACCCATAGATAAAGGCCATTGATTCTTGAAAAAGAGATTGGGACAACTTTTGACTCTCCAAGCATAATATCTGTGAATCATCCGCATAATTAAAGATGTGGCATCCTATTTTAGTCAGCTCCTTTATCAATGGTGGCATGTACATATTGAACAAATGGGGAGAGAGGATTGACTCTTGAAGACCTCCACAGTCATCTTTGACTTCAGGAGCTCTGAAGGATGCTAGATATACCACTTAGGTTCTATTGCTGAGAAAGGAACGTAGCTATTTGTAGGCCATTTTGGAAATACTTGAGGCCCTAATACAGTAAAGTAATATCCTATGGTCAACGATATCAAAGGCAGCGGATTAGCCAAGCAGAATTAGGGCCATGACTTGTCCTGCATCCATTTACTTCCGTAAATAACCAATGACTGATACTACCACTGTTTCAGTGTTATATTATAGCCAAAAACCTGCTTGTTGGGGATCGAAATAATTTGATGTTTGCAAGTGGGTGCACAGTTCCTGAGCTACACAGATTCCAAAATGTTAGCACAATAGGGTAACAGGGATATGGGCCTGTAATTTTCAGTGTCTCAGGGCCATGATTCGGTTTCATCAGCAGGGGAGCAACTATGGCTTTTTTGTTAACACATCTGGTACTACACTACCCTTTTCTGCAAGGACATTTAGAGCAAACAATTGAGTGGTTTGGATCTGACCAAAGTAAGGTCTGCATAACTCTTGGTGGGCAATGATCGTTAGTGGATCCTGATTTTATCTTGGCCATTAACCGTGTTAGGGTGTTTTCCCTCAGAGGGCTGAAATTATCAAGTACAGTTTCAGCATCCTTCTTTTCTAAGGTTCAAGGAAATCAACCTTTGGGCAATCTATTATAATTCTCTAATACAGCAGATCTTATCTATAAAGAACCTATTTAGTTAATTGTAGTGAGATTACAAGGATGTCACTACTTGCCTCATCCTATCTGTCGACGAAACATCCCCCATAATTTTAAAGATCTCTCTCTGTGGGTTACGAGCTTCGCAGTTCCTAGTTGAAAAAATGACTGTTTTGCTTGAACAATCAGTTTTTTATAACTCACCAAGCTTTCTTACTTAAGTCCTTAAGGTCTGCCTCATAGTTTATACACCATTTCCTCTCTAGTTGTCTTAGCCCTGTTTGGCCTCAATTAAGTTTTTTGAGAACTACGGTGCAGAGGACCTTTTCTTGGTGCAATACTTTCCCACAGTGGGAGCGAACGTCTTCCCGGTTTTATCTAGCCAGTTATAGAAAGAGTGGGTGGCTTCATTTATATCATTCCTAAGTTTTGGGTTAGTCTCTTCTGGCATCTCCACGACTTTCTTCTTAATCATTTTATCCTATTCTCTAAAAATCCTTGAATCCTTCGTTTGACCCCTATGTATACAAGGTGTTCAAAGCTCCAATTGTATGTGATGGTGATCTTACCAAACACATGGTTCAATGATGCAGTTTCCCACAGAACAATCAAAGGTCCACGATCAAGAACGTTGCCCTTTTGATGTGTAGGTTTACTTATATGTTGCGTTAGATTGAGGGAAGTCATAAACTCCATAAATTGTTGACTTTTCAGTGGAATCGCTGTCATATGCCTAATAATTAAAACCACCCACAATAATCAGCTTGTTATAGTTAATCAATAATGAACATGTCAAATCATAAAAAAGTTGTGGGAAACCACCCATATAGTAAGGTGGTCGGTACACTACTAAAATGGGAATGCCAGCTCCTCACACCTCAAGTTATATAATATTAGTTCCAAATCTGTAATTGGTTCAACCTGCAGACTTTTAACGAACAAACATTGCTTTATAACTCCCTGGTGGTTAGCATTCAAAAAGGAATAGCCTCCTGACAAGGCTTCCAGAATCAACGATGATGATCTGTATGCTAAATTTCTGATAATAGTAACACACCAGATAGCACAAAGGTAACAAATCGAAGATTTCTAAGCTATGCTTATATCACAGTCCTTACAGATGTTATTATGCAATCGTCAATAAGCAGCTTTGGAAAAAGAGTGACACAGAGGTGAATTGATCAGAATGTCACACCCATGTGAAATTTTAATGAGAAACTTGAAACATCATCTTGAGACAGCAGACAACATCAGTGTCAACTGAAGAGCCATTCTGAACATGAATATGAATTCTGTAGAAAACTATAAAGGTACTACCTAAGTGACCGCCAAGAAAATATGAGTGAGAGAAATTAGTTGAGCCTCTGCCTACAAGACAGCCATGCTTCTGGTGGAACTTTCTCGAATATGTTCAGGTAACTTCTTACCTTTGAAATGGTTGAACGTAAGCAGTAGCATAAGATACAGGAAGCGGAATCCAACCATTTGCCTACAGGATCAAAGTTCACAAACAGGCTACTGAACACTCAGAACAAAGGCCAGGTAAATGGACACAGTGCTGCAAAAATCCAGAGAGTGCAAGGCTGTCTTATCTGGAAAGGACTGATTAGTGAAGAATGCCAGAAGAACAATTTCAGTTTCTCTGTGAAATTTGAACATAATCTTGGGTACAAATCCTGGAGCTACATGAAGAGCCACCCTATCAAGAAAGACACACAGGTGGGGAGCCTCGAAGACTAAAGATCCTAAATCTCCTAACCTTCTGGCTGAAGCTATGACAACCACAAAAATGGTTTAAAGTAGAACATTTCATGGAAACTTCATTCAAAGGCCGACATGAAGCCCAGAAAGAACAAGTGGAAGACGCCAGGGAGGAGAATTCCCTCTACCTGAACACCAGACCAGTGAAAAACACGCATAGAGACACAAAGGTTTGTGTAGAGTATAAACCACCCCAAAGCTGTGTAAAGGCTTTAGGCTGTTCATTGAGTTTTCAATCCCCAGACAAATCCTCCCTGCAAGAATTTAAATATTAGACTGCATCACATTCCGAGGGGACCACACTTTCCCAGAACACCATTTCTGAAAGGAGGGCCAATGCTGATTATGCACCTTCTGAATAGGTAACTTTCTGGAAGCACGAACAGCAGGAGCCACAATTTCAAGTAAACTGAGATTTTGAAGGCCTAATCATTCAACCTCCACAAAAAAAAACATTATTAGGAGTGAGGGAGGCGAGTGAAGAGGGATGGACACACAAGATGAATCCACTCCTGAGCTGATTATATCTGGCAGAGGATCGGGTACCAGGTCTCTCCGAGCCAGAATGGAACAATGAGGATGGTCTTCTGATGTCAGCTCAAAAAATGTCTAGCAGCTTCGGTGTGACCGGGAAGGGAGGAAATGAAAAGAGGAGGCTCCTGGGCCACAGACAAATCAAGGTTTTCATTCCACTGAATGAGCATTATTTTGTTTCACTAATAAGTTTGCCACCATTTGACGAATATGCATAAAACTTTCCAAAGAAAAAGTTCATCCACCTCAGCAACTTCATGGAAAGCCTATCTGCAAGGGGGTGCCAAGAAAAAAGGGGTGTTTGGAGTTTGCTTCCCCAAACTTTTATTTCCCATGTTAATTCCCATAGGAAACTTTGATCTCCAATACAAAAAAGTCTGAACAAAATTACACCAAATTTGACAGCAATTTAGAACTTTACTCAAAAAGTCTGCTTTTGTGATTTGTCTGAACTCTGTTCAGCCATTTTCGAGAAATTAACGCTTATAGAGGTGCATGTATTGGATTTGAAGGAGTTAAATATTTAGGTATATCTAGATGGTTGGTTCTGCTGGGAGTCCCATGGTACAGAAATGTTAAAAAAATCTAGTGCCTTCTGATTGTCTGAGGGACCTTTTTCTCCCATTGGCCATTTCTATGCCATGGTACCGTAGCTGGTACCACGGTACTGCACAATCTGACTGGTTGCCCACAACTCAGAAGAAAATATTGCGGACTCCATTACAGGACTCTTGGACTCTGTCCCTGTGTCCTCATACAGTTTTCAAATAAGGATATAAGTGGGCATGGGAAGGATACCCTGACCCCCCAGGCACTTGACCCAGAGGGTTCACCCCAGAGGCAACTTTTAAAAAAAGGCTGGTGCCACAGTTCCCCTGCGTGTACTGGCTCTCCCGTGAGGTACAATGGGACTAAAGTGAGAGCCACTGAACAGGCTTCCTCCCCATGGAAGGAAGCCATGAGGATACTTGCACAATACTGTGGTCCCATGGACTGGAAGCTTGCATGGTGGGTATGGTATCCTCAAAAATATTTCTTTTAGAAAAAGAAGAAGAAAAAGCTGGGTGGGCTCCCGTTTGGGGTTTGCTGCCTGCAGGGGAGCCCTGTGGCTAAATCCCACTGCTTACGGCCCGTGCACAACGGTGACAGTGGCTTTAGGTTGCCTGACTAGGTTGTGCGCTTGCTCAATTTTGAATATAATAAACAAAACAAAAAAAAGAAAACTTCACTGGAAAACAAACAAAGTGATGTTATAGTTAGGTATGGTAGTAGGATCTTAAGTTTTTTTTTTTAAAAACATTGAAATTGAATAAATGGATTAATGAATTTAAAACTTATAAAGCGAACTGCCACTCACAATGGAGCATCATGGAGCTAAAGTTTGAATCCAAAACCCAGATGAGAGGGAAAATAAGAGGAAAATAGGAGATGAATTAGATAAGAGAAAAACAGAGTGCATCAGGGACAAGGAAGAGTCAGGTCTTCACATGCTTTTTGAATAGGGCTTCCAATTCTATGGACCTCAAAGGGCTGGGGAGTTGGTTCCATGCCTTGGATCCTAGTACAGAGAAGGATTTGCCGCCTCGGGTTTTAAGTCTGAATAGGGGGGGCTTGAGAAGATCAGCCTGGGAAGATACTGAAGTTCTTTGGGTTATAAAGTGAGTGAATCTGGCAGTCAAGTATTTAGCTTGAGAAGATCAGCCTGGGAAGATATTGAAGTTCTTTGCGTTATAAAGTGAGTGAATCTGGCAGTCAAGTATTTAGCTCCGGTGGCTTTAAATCCTCTAAAGACCAGAATAAGAATCTTAAAGAGGATCAATTTATGTAGCGGTAACCATTGTAAAGTTTTTAAAGCTGCAGAGGCAGAACTCCAACTAGGCAGTTTCAGCACGAGTCTGGCTGCCGCGTGTTGCACCATTTGGAGTTTGTGGAGAATTGGTTTTGAAGTCCTGCATACAGACTATTGCAATAGTCGAGTCTAGAAGTAATGAGAGCAAAAGTGACAGTTTTTCTGGCAGCTAATTGGAGAAAGTCAAAAACTTTCTTAAGGATTCGATTAAATTGAAGCCCATTCCTACCACTGTAAGAGTTTGAGGGCGGAAAGAGACAGAGGTGTGCATTTTACTCCTAAGTTTCTTGCAACTTCTACTGTGGCAGGGGTGGGGCACAAAATTCGGCCACCATTGAGTTCGAGAAAAAAGTTTGATTTGCCGAATAACAGGATCTCCGTTTTATCTGTGCTGCATATTAGATGGTTTGATTGCGTCCACAGGATACCTTTGGTGAGACAGTTTTAGAAGTTTAGTTCTGTGCCAAAGGACCCTTTGTCCAGCGATAGAATCAGCTGCGTATCATCAGTGTATGACGTAGTGGCAATTCCAAAAGAATCTATCTGGGAGATTGGGGGGGGGGGGGCATGTATATATTCAATAACGCAGGGCTTAATGATGAGCCCTGCGGAACTGCTGATGCCAGTAGTTTTTCTGGTGATGAAAAAGGTCCTAATGCGGGTGCTTGTCTCCTACCAGTTAAAAAAATGGATCCAGGATAGGGCTTTATGAGAAATACCACAGTTCTTGATTCATTGGAGGAGTATGGAGTGTGAGATGGTTTCAAACGCGAGAGATCAAGTAAAATTAACACTGTAATTTCCTGCGTTCAGGGTAATTGTTATGGTATCAGAGACATAAAAAACAAAGGTTAAAGTGACGCTTTTAGTTAAGTGTTGAAATGTCCTATAAACTAATGTTTAGAAACCAAAACAAAGTAATTACACAATTATAGTTTAATGAGCTAACTATAAGTTGCACCCCCGCCATGTACTGCTTATGACCTCACTTAATATATCAATCATGACATATTGATGACATCACTCATGACATATTGATGACATCACTCATGACATCATTGATGACATCACTGATGACAACATCTAGTCACTGTGACAGCATCCTAAAAGGTTTGTGGACTTGAACTAATTCAACACACTTCTGGTGTGGACAATTTTCTGTTCACCTTAATGGGATTATCCACTGCAGCCAGACCCTGTGCATAACCTCTCATGGGCGGTTAACCCCCCACTCGAGGTTTTTTAATCATATTCACCCAACATAGCTTTTAATGATGTGCAGCAGGGGGTTGAGCGCAAGACCTTTCCTGCAACCAAATCCCTGCGCTCAACACCGTAAGCGGCCAACCCCAAACCGCACACTGCCTGTTGCCAACCACTGCACACTGCCTGTTGCCAGCCCCTGTGTCCAGCTACCCTCAGGCCGCCAACCCCCCGCTGTGCACACCTGAAGGCTGTGCTCAGTGGGTGATGGCCACAGGGCCTGCCCACCGACATCCACTCGACAATTTCCATTTTCTTTTTGCAGTATTTCGTTACTCCTGCAGCACCATCGCACAGGCAGCACTCCAAGGTACCACAGGAAAGTGATTGCTTCAGTTTTTAAAGATTGCATGATCTCATGGTACACACTCACTGGAGGCCTTGCTGGGCCCCGTGGAAAATGTGGCACCATTTTTTTTAATTTTGTCCTCGGAGGAATTTGCAGTACTGCTGGAGTACCATGGTACCAACCATCCAGATATCACTATATTTTGACTTTCAATTGATCAAAAACAGTTAAACACATTTACACCAAGTTACAAAACGAACACTTTCTGGGTAGAGATCTAGCTAGTTGTCAAATTCTGTGTAATTCTGTTCAGCCATTGTTTCTGTATCCCTTCCCAAAAGCCCTATGGGGAATTTCATGGAAATACGCTTTTTGGGACCCCCTTTTACTTGGCCCCTTATTGAAGGATGACCCCAAAACTTTCCAGAAATAGCTGAGACAGATGAGATTTTGGGGAAAAGTTTTGTGACAATTATTTATCAAATGGCACCTACGTTATTAATTAAACCAAAAATTGCTCTTCTTGACAGTACCTACCATTAATACAGTGAGTGGGACAGTAATAGAAATATCTCAGAGCTTTGAAACTACCTTTGAAAAAGTCACTCCTTTTGTTTAATGCAGCATTGCACCTATATACATAAATGCTGGGAAAGAAGTCCAAATGTACTGTTTTCAAAAGCAAGTCATATTACATGCACTTCACATCTACTCAATATAGCAGATGACTCTGGGAAATAAACAGTAAGAAGGATAAATAAACTCCTATTTGCATTTAAAATATGCCTTTTCTGCTTTTTCTTCTTGCACTGCATGATTAGGGTGACCAGATGACTCCATGCCACCGGACCACCAGTTTTCCAGTCACAAATTTTCCTTTTATCAGTAATTACTTTCAGGTGTGTTAGCAGTTGGCTTAATGGAATCAAACCAATCCTCACCTATCCTAAATGCACCAAATTTTTAAATTAATTCCCAGGAATATAGAACTTTTTGTCTTCTACACATGGTTCTAACAGGCATTAATGGAATAGGAGAAGTTTACTGCAATTCTCATAGACGTGCAATCACAAGGTGTAACCGTTGGTTTGAATCCATCCATTTTCATTCAAACAATCTGTAGTGCTACATTGTGTTTTTAAGGAGTATTTTGAATGACGGTCCAGCTCAGCTACTGAAGTGTGGTTATTTCAGTGAACCTGCTCAGGTTGCGTGTTCTATCATTACAATTACATGAAAGCTTTCTTTTTTCCAAAATGGAGGGGATGTGGAGTAATTTTGGTGGCTGGTAGGGACCAATTGAGGGTGTGGCTTCTTTGCAGTCTTTGGTCCAGGTCTCTAATAGTTCAGAAGGCATTTTCCTATCAAATCAGAGTTTTCTTGCACAGGGACATGTGGATCTATTTCCCCCTGCTTGCACAGAGTAATTGTTGAGTAGATAAAAGCAGGCCGACAAAGCTTACAAGAGATGGCAGTGATGGCTTGGTATCGCTTAGCTCAGCAGAGAAGAGGCTTGTCTCATGGAGTATGGTGTTTAGTTTGGGTTGGAATGACTTCAGGCCCACGTTCAAATGATCTGAAGGAGTGGGGTTAAGGCTTTTCATTAGAACTGCTTGGCTGGAGGCGTGCGTGTGTGTAGGTGAAGAAAGAGAGAAGGAAGGTTACTGTTCCTGGAAGGTGGGTCTTGTTGGTCCACATGGATGGCTCTGGGGCTGAGGTGGGGACAGCGGGGTTGCCATTGCAGGAACAGCAGTTGTCTGTGGAGTGAAAGATGAAGTAGGTGGCTGGAACGGTTTTGGATTCAAGAAATAGAGAGCAGTTTCAGATCTTGTGGAAGAAAAACAGAGAGTTTGTAGCCGATAAGGCAAGTAAAAAGTTATCTTGATTGAGAGGGATGGAGTTGCGGATGAAGTGTAAGAAGGAGTAGCTTTGGAGGGTTGGGTCTTGATTCAGCTCTAGTGGGAATGGCAATTTTATCTTGATTGAGAGACATGGTGTTAAGGGGATTAAAGGTAGGGGTGAGGAGGAGTAGACATCCTGGATGGGATGAGTCTTGAATTCTCACCAGTAGAGAGGAGGGTGTAGGAGAGGAGAATAGTGTGGAGTGCGTGAGTGTTTCCGTAGGTGTGTTCAGTATGGGAAAAACCTTGAGGGAGGAGGAGGTGAGTCAAGAGAGTACGGGAGAAGGAAATTTGTGAGGGAGGTATGGGACTCCATGTATGTTCTATTCAAGATTATTGAACCGTTACATATTCATAATCATGATCTCGCCGTTATTGTAGTTGAAAATCAAGATATTTTATATGCAACATGGGCAAGTGTTGTAATGCTGTTCTGCTATGACATCATTAGAGTTCTCTTTGGAATGTTGATTTCATACTCTGCCAGAGCTGAAGGACTGTTGGTCATGAGGGACATTTAGGTCAAACTATCACTAAGAGAAGGGTCTGTAGTGCCTTTTGGTGGCCGTCTAGGGATTCACAAATTGCTCAAATGGTTAAAGATTCCATCATTTATTTTAATGGTGACAAGACCATGAAAATCTCCACTCCCCCTTGCAGCCTGTAGATTTCCCAGATGTCTTTGGATCAAATTAGCTGTAGATTTTGTGGGGGCATTTCACACATTACCTGTAAAATACGAATTTGCTGTTGTTCTAGCAGACTAAAATAGTAAATGCTGGGAAGTTGAGTTCATGGCTGATCCTAAAACTAAGAGTGTCATCAGTCTTATTCAGGAAAGTTTTGCAAGAGAAGATTCCCACCAATTGTTTCTAACAATGGTGTACAATTGTTTTCCAAGGAAATGATTGACTTTCTAAAACACATTCTATCATAGTCCATCACAGAATTGCACTCTATCATCCCCAGGCCAATGGATTTGTTGAACGTATGAACCATGCTTTAGTTGAATGTATACAGTAGGCTGTGAGCAGTAAGACTGACATGGTGGAGGCTGTTGACAACATGCTGTATTATTATCATACTCTAACAGGTAAGAATGCTAACAAGGGATTTATTTAAACATATATATTTATACATAAGTTCATAAATCATTTAGTGTGTATTTAACTGACACTGCAACTTAATTGAAGATTCCTACTTATAGACTGAAAAGAAGAAAAATTGTTAAGAAAAATTATTCAGAGCAGGTGTATACATTCATAATGATGCACAATCCAACAATCCAACTTACTTCTTAGTTATTTTTAAACAGATTGTCTAGAGCTTAGTATATTTTGCTTGACTGACCTAACTTGTATATAGAGGAAGTGGATTTTGGATACATTACCATATGGTATTTGAATCTGTATATAACCAAGCAATGACCGTGGTCATGTATCATGAGATTTACCTATATAAACCCCTGTTATTGTATATATGAAGATTTGTTTTCTTTCAATATAAAACGATTATGAATATATACTCCTGCTCTGAATAATTTTTCTGAATAATTTTTCTTATTTTAAGTCTATTAGAAAGGAACCTTCAATTGAGTTGCAGTGTCAATTAAAGGCACATCAAATGATTTATGAATTTATGAATAAATATTTATGTTTAAATAAATCCCTTGCTAGCATGTTAGACTATATTTACCCAAGCTCTCAGGGGATTATTGGGTTGCCCTTTTGTGTATAAAATTATTAGGCTTATCATACAACAACAAATGCGGTCACTGTCAAAAGATCTTTTGAAATCCTGAGAGGGTGGGAAGCTTTGTTTCAAATGTGTCCTGCCTGGATGAAAAAAATGGGGTCTGAGCGAAAGTCATCAGAAAAATATGGATTGTGAAATAAGACTACAAGTAGAGGAGTATCAAACTAATTGTACAGAAAGGTATAATGTTCAGAACAATGTGAGAAACCATATTTCTAAAGTAAATAAAGGTGACTGGGTCAGGATAAAATACCCATCTAAAGTACCCAAAGATTAAGCCAAATTTGGGCTACCAGTTTATATAGAAGTTATTAGTGGCAATGCTGTCAAAGTCAGAGGGAAAGAGTGGCGGAATGTAGCTAGAGTTTCTAAAAAAGGAAAAATTGCGCAAGAATCTCTCAATGACCATGGAAAAGATGACAGGAGTTGACACTCATGGTTTGAATTTTGATACTTCATCCATGCATGGTTTGTTTAAAAGTGCAAGAATTCGGAAAAGCTTGCATAGACTGAGATGGGATTAACAAACTGTTTAAATGATCACTTAATGTACTCTATTCTAAAATTGTCAAATTTATTATTTTCTTATTTTCATGTACACTTGCACATGAATTTTAATTATCATTGTTGATTTTTTAATGTTCTCATAATAATACATTTGATTTCTAGATCTTGCGAATTCCAACATTAGGTTTCAGTGCACTGCTACTGATTTTCATTAGGTTTTTTTTGTTCCTTATTTTTGTTTAAATATATTAGATTATGCTTCTTTTCTGTTGCAAAGAAAATTAGATGCTGTTGTAATGCTTCTCTGCTATTACTTCTATGTCTATTATTATCACTAGGCCTGGGCGGTAAACTGCGCTCCGCCGGGAGAGTTTGCGGAATTTTGCCCCTCCGCACTCCACTTGGAGCGCAGAGTTTGGCAAAAACTCTGCCATGAGCCATGTAGCAGAGTTTACCGGCTCTTACCTAAAAGCAGCACAGGTTTGCACATTTTGCCTGGTTTTAAGATGGCAGCCTCTTGGGACATGAAGACACAGAGAATGCGCATATGTTCTAGTTCCGTCTCTGGTGAGATCCTGGGAGAAGAACTTTTGCACCATGGACTGCTGCACTTGAGAGGAGGTGGACGCTACTCTGCTAATCTTTCCTCTCCTCGATGACTTAATAACTATTCACGGCAGCTCCCTTAAGGTTTTTACTTTTTGCATTTCTGTTTTGCTTGTACAAATTTATATTTTATTATTCTGTCAGAATCTTCCATTTCTTTTTCCCAGGCTAAGCAGCACTCTGTTGTAGTTCAAAGTGGTGTACAGTCTTCAAAATGTGTTTTTTAATTTCAAATCACTGCCGTGGCACTCTGAACGACAAGCGCTCCGCAGATGCAGGCACCTTTCAAACAAGTCATTTGTACCCAGAATGGTTTAGAGATTGATGTTTTTAAATTGTCCGTGTAACTGGGCCGTCACGTTAGAATGTTATTGTGCATTAGTGGCAGTGCTAGGAAGCACACAGTGTAGTGTACAGATCTAGTAAAGGGTCAAGAGTGCTGAATTAACTTTAAAAAATAGGATTGTGTCCCTGCTGTAGCTGCCTCCACATATTCATTAGTGCCCTGAGAATGCTGGACCACTAGCCAATCAGCATGCTGGGTTTTCATTGTTCTGTTATGCAAAGCATGCAGAAGATGCACTTCTGCTGTGTTTTTCCTAGGGTGGTTGTAAAAGTAGCTTGCAGTAGCTTTGTATAAAGCGCGCTTGCAGTGGAGCCTACTAGATTTGCAGTAGAGCCTGTTAGATTTGCAAAGGCTTTGAGAGGTCTGTTCACTCTGGATTATCCTGCTGTGTCTGTCAATCACCCTCAGTCAACACCACAAAGGGGTGGAGCCACACGCCACCGAAAACAAAACCTCACGAGGAGGAGATAGGGCGAGGGGGGACCTATAATATTGCAATTCCGGGAATGGTTTATCATCCATTTGACTATCTCATATGCGCTTATTACTGAAAACACGTCAGATCCGTGACAGGCTCTAATTCATGATCGATCACTATTATCTGCTCTATTTTTGTCATTGTGCCCCTCCTTTTGTAATTCGCCCTTTCCCGTCCACCGTATGTTCAGATCTATATATGTGATTTTGGAAGTACGAATGACGTTTCAATTCAAAGGATTCTTAGCTCTATGCCAGGACCTGACTTTATCACAGGAGATTGCTCTGGCAGATATGTTATACCTCTTTATTAGGGGCAGACGGAACCCTGCGGAATATCGCAGAGTTCTTAAGTGACGCCGCGGAATTCCTCAGAGTACAGCTCCGCGAAGCCTGCCCACCCCAATTAGAGTTCCATTTAAAATGTTTATTTCATTCTCTGCTCGAATTCTGATTCAGTTGACTCCTGGAGAGCTGAAGAGTTATGGTAGTATAAAGCTTATATTTACTTATCGTCTTTCTGCTGTCTCTGAGAATCTACACTGCAGCCAACTGAAAATAATATTCTTCAGTTTTATAACTGCATTTATTTCTTTCATGAAGAGTTTGGGGCATATTCACAAGGAGCCATCGCCGAATTAACGGCACTTTATCGCAGCCAAAGTCATGATAAATTTACCCCCTCATTCACATGCCGGTGTTAACAGCCCACAGCACCAGTTTACCCGCGATAGCAGCTGCAAAAAACATCGCCACAGAGGACCCCCGCAAATATCGCTAATGAGATGCAGAGTAGGCGTTCCCCTGACAAAAGCAGAGACAACAGCACACCTCAACATTCACAACGACCAGCCACATCCGCGATAAAAACACAAAACAGGCGATAAGGCGCGTTAGCACCAGGAAATCTACACCTGCTCTGACCTGGTGTAAAGTCGGACGGCAGCCAGCACCACAAAAGGGAGCACAGCCCAGGGCCACATCCGAAGGGCAACAGATGCCATGGAGCAACCCATCATGCGGCCCGGACACCCAAGAGGGCCACAACACCCACCGCCACCCACCCCAGGACCACCCCTCCCTGGCACCCCCCGACCGAAGACATGCCACATCAGCCACACCTAAACATGTACAAAATATTCTTCTTGATGCCGCACAATCACAACTGGTGACATGGATGTGTCGTCACAGAAATGACCAGCACACATTCACTTTCGAAGCAACAAATGAAACTTTATTAAAATGAACAACGAAATGAAATGAAGACACATGGCCGCTCCCCTCCAGACAATAAGTAGGTCACAGCCTGTAAGATAAAAAACATGATGAGAAGGTGTGTCCTGCGCACATCAGAGGACAGAGAGAGAGCGAAGGAGAGAGAGAGGAAGAGTGGGAGAGAGAGAGAGAGAGAGAGAGAGAAGAGGAGAGAGGGAGGGAGAGAGAGGAAGAGAGGGAGAGAGCGAGAGAGAGAAGAGGAGAGAGAGAGGAAGAGAGGGAGGGAGAGAGAGAGGAGAGAGAGGGAGAGAGAGAGAGAGAGAAGAGGAGAGAGAGGAAGAGAGGGAGGGAGAGAGAGGAAGAGAGGGAGAGAGAGAGAGTGCCGCCCCTGCGCACCCAGGCCACACTGCTCACCTGCTGCCACCGGTGTGTCTCCAACCACGTGCCGGTATGTAGGGCAGTTCACCAGGTCACACATCTGATTCAGAGCCGTCAGCTGAAACAGAGCCCAGATAAATGACTGGCACAGTACACACACGTGCACAAGACAACATCGCCTGCCCGCCCATGCACACCCAGGCAGAGGCACCCCAACCCCTCCCGCCGCCCATCGGAGCATGCCCGCCCATGCACACCCAGGTAGAGGCACCCCAACCCCTCCCTCCGCCCATCGGTGCATGCCCGCCCATGCACACCCAGGCCTCAATGCTCACCTTCTGTCACCGGCGCGTAGACAGGAGGTCCCACCACGTGCCGCTGCAAGCCACAAGCCCGGGGCCCGCGGACATGGCACCCTCCACATCATGCAGCCACGCTCCGCAGGCCACCAGGTCTCACGTTTGGTGCTGGGTCTTGAGTACTCCATGGCAGTGGACATACGAGTGCACCCGGCACCATCGCAGGCTGCACACCCGCTCAGCCCAATGGGTGCCACCAACTCTAGGACCCCGGAAGCGACGCCACGTGGTGGTAGGCCCGCGCTGCCCGCTAGCTCTGGCCTACACTGCGGTCCAGCAGGGCACACAGAATCTGAGCTGTCCGGACCGCCTGGACGGGGCATCATCGCAGGCTGCACACCCGCTCAGCAGCTCAAGGTGCCACTGACACAGTGCACCCAAGTCACCGTCCCGTGGCGGGGTGCCTGTGCCGTCCACAAGGCCCTGGGTGCCACTAACCCTGTGCAACCCCAGTCTGCGCCACATGGTGGTAGGCCCGTGCCGTCTGCAAGGCCTCGGATGCCACTAACCCTGTGCGCAACAACTCATGGGCCCTACATGTGTGAGAACCGTGGAGTGGCCGTCATCCAGTCACCACCGGAAGAGGGGAATGTGATGTCGTCGGCCCCTTATGTTGGCACAGTCACATGGCCTGTGACGCCTGTACCGGATGGGTGTGGTGTGTGTGGAAACCTGCCCTCAGGGAGTGGCTGTGACATTCTGACGACTAGACCAGTGACCTGCACACCACCAGCGAGTACAGCTGCGACGGGTAGCAATGAGGGCCCCCCCTCGGGGCATAAGTGGAGTGGACTGGCCTGCCATACGCCGGACCAGCGCAGGCCTTGCAACAATGACTCATGGGCTCTGGGCGTGGTCCAGTCCATGTCCGGACAAGGAAGTGACTGATGCGTGTGTCCCTGCTGCAGTGTTCACGGAACCCGCTACACAAGATGCAATGTCGCACTCCCTTACTGGCATCCCACAGGATGAACATCATTGACGCAAGGGAAGGCACTGTCCCCACATTCATCCACACATCCACAAAGGAATGACGTAAGACATTACACAGCAGTGCGTCACTGGATGTTTATTTGCACATCCACTGCGGTCGTGCAGCTGGAGCGGTACAGGGCAATGCCGAGCACACCACACAATATGGGCCCGTGGAGGGCCAGCCAGTGTCCATCCCGGGATGAGCTGTACTGCGGAAGAGGAAGGGTACAGTCCGCAGTCTGTCCGCCATGTCATTAGTCGTCAAACAGGATGTGGCAGTCCATGTCGCTGTCCAAGGTGAGTGCATCGGAGTGTATCGGGGTTCAGTGGTAGGTCTTGAGGCCATGTGCGGCACCAAGCAGAAACAGGCAAGGTGGCAGAAATGGATGCTAGTGCCTGGCCCTCCTGACCACAGTCCCATCCATGTCCTCGTCCCCGGGTGTGTGCCCTGCCCCACCTGTGGGTGTTGCAGGCTATCGCATGCTACCGCCTTGTTGTGAATTCCACGTTAACACGGGGTTATTTTCCCGTGATAGGCTGCGTTATTGAAAGTTGCGTTACGCTACTCTTGTGGTAGTTATCACGCATTCTTGTGAATATACCCCTTTGAGCCATAGACAGCTACTGTGAGAGATGATCAGGCTGGAATGTCTCAATTTCTTAAATAATGACAATTGTAGCAAATGAGTGTTTCTAGAATTTGTTTCAGCATTCACTGTTTACATTTCTTAAATTCATATTTGGAGAGATTGGGCCAGTATTAGATTTTAAAGAAGGTGGGTCCTGATTTGGTGAGGACATTTTGGTTAGGTACATTACTATTTCTGGCAATTATTCTAGGCAGTAGTATACACGGATCCGTCTGTTTACAGGTGCTTTTAGAAGAGAGAATATGGTGAAGTTCTGTACAACTACTAGGGGCAGATTTACAAGCCCCTTGCGCCACTTTTGCGTCACTTTTAACATGGGAAAAGTGACGCCAAATTGGCGCAAGGGGCTTGTAAATCTGCCCCCTAATGTTTTCCATGGCGCTGTTTACCAAAGAAAAACATCTCCATTCAAGTTTATTTTTCAGCCCTGAATTTATGGCATACGCACGATTCCTCTAGGTGGCAGTCTAAGACTGCTATTTCACAGACAACCTCTAGCTTGTGTTTTTGTTTAGCTCTCCAGAGGCAGGCGTTTGACTATAAATCTTCTTGTTAGCACTCTCGAAACTTTGGAACTTTGGGCGCGGTTCATTGTAAAGTCCAGTCGAGACTGGATTACAGAAACTATCATGTGCTTGGGGAAACCGGCCACTTCATGAAGTGGGACAGACAGTTGCACAATAGTGTTTATATGTAATGCATCTCACGGCTTTGTAAGCAGTCTTTGGGTGCTGTTAAACAACAGACGTCCCAGTTTCCAAATTTAATGTATGCTGTATATCGACCTTGAAAAGGTTGAGTTTGAGTTGCATCTTGGCAGGTTTTGATTTAGTGCCATTCAGGTCACCTTAAGCATTTCAGTTAGTGATCACTTGTCACTTACTCACCAGTCTTGCCAGAAAACGAAAGCATACCTTTCAGTTGTTTTTCACATAATAAAACTATGCTGGTGTTTAAGGCCACGTGCAGCGAAACGTAATAGCTTCGAATGTAAAAGCACAGAGGGGCAGATTTACAAGCCCCTTGCGACACTTTGCGCCGCCGTTGCGTCACTTTTGTGACGCAGCGGCGGCGTACGATTCGGCCAATTTACAACGTGACGCATCTAGGGAGATGCGTCACGTTGTAAAGCCCTGCATCACATTATACCTGCGTCAGGTATAATGTATGCAGGGTGGGAGTTACCACGCGGGAAAACCTCGTAAAAGTGAAGCAGTGAAATCTACAAGATTTCACTGCGTCACTTCTAGGACACCACTGCGTCAAACCTTACGCCTGCTTGAAGCAGGCGTAGGCAGTGACGCAGTGTAGTGGGAAGAGGCCTCAAAATCCATTGCTGGAGTTGCGTCGTGCTTGCGACACGACTTCAGCAATGCGTGACTTTTGCCCCAACAGATGCGTCAGAATTTCTGACGCATCTGTCAATCCTTGAGCCATGGTGTGCCGTATTGTAAATACGGCGCATCCATGGTGGCGCAAGGGTTTCTCAGGGTGGCGCAGGGAAAGTGACGCATCTCTACAGATGCGTCACTTTCTTGTAAATCTGCCCCAGAGAGTTTAAGGCCATGTCTATAGTAAGGAGGGACTTCTGTAATACGGTGGGACTTCCTTTTTTTTACATACACATTGTGTCCAACATTTTTTACCGTCGACTGGGAGGCACAGCTGAACCTAAAGGGAAGGCGGCTAACACCTCCCCGCCCCCGTGGGCAGCAGACAGAGGGCGCGACAGCAGCAGGGCATGAGAGCGCGCCAAAAAAGGAAAAGGGTCAGCAAATGACCAGGGCAGTTTGGATTCAAAGGACCCAATCAAGGATGAAGGGCATGGTCACGAGCGCAGCCACAAAGGTGACCGGGACAAGCAGTCCCCAGGTTTGTAGCCAGAAGAAATTGATGTCGCCACCGCTGGGGATGCCAGCACAACAACAGAACAACATTCTCCCTGGAGACGATACCGAATGGGCAGAAGGGCCGGCTTGCTGTGCAGCGAGCCATGGTCACACGTGGCTCCCTACCGAAGAAAGATTCAGCGGTTCCGGGGCGGCGACCAACAAAGAGTCAGGACCACGCATGTCCGGACTTATCGGCACCTGCACCCAGTACGGGTGAAGACGTCGGCAGGCTTCGCAGGGACATCTGAGCCAACACAGCGGACAATCTGACCGGAAGCTCTGGCCTTCAGTTACGAGGGCCAGCCAGTCAGGTTTCAAACCGCATGGTGGGTCGTGCGGGCGGGGGTGCCCCCGAAACGGTGGATGATCAAGTAGTGGAGGTGAGCAAGAGTCAGAATCTGTAAGGCTGCCGTTCGCATAGGCAGACAGGGTGGTGGGGGCGCAATGTAGCCTCAGGTTATGGCCGCTTCATACAGCGCATAATTAGGTCGGCGCAGGTAAGATCTTGTGCAGCACAAGATTGTCAGCAGGAGGCTCCATGATTTCTCCCTGTTCCGGTGAAACTATCAAGGCACTGTGCAGGCCTCAATGCGGTCTAGAGTGGTTACCTCGGCTCCGCTGCCCTGCGTGCTAGCGGCAGAATCTGTGTCATTCGTAACAACATCATGCTCTCCAAAGCGCAGAGTTAGTGTTTCAGGGAGCACTGCACTCTGCTGTATAATGCAGGTTATGTTCCATGGGTTTGTGGTCAGGTGAAGGTTGCATGCTCCCACATTGGTACACGGGCCGCTTCTTTTGTCGCCTCACGGGGACAGCGCAGCCCTGCCTTTCAGTCACTCCGATTCCACTTTGAAAAGGCAGCGTAAACAGAGTGACTATTCTCTGGGGAAGGCACGACGCATCAGGTATTTTTCAACCTTCTGGGCCTCTACACTCTGCTGGTTAAGACCTATTCTGAGGAGTGTATAGGCAGGTGTCTGTTGCACTCCCCCACGTTAGTGAACAGCACCCGCCTGTGTTGTCCACAGAGGTTGGCAATGCTGCTCAGCCGTTCATCCTTCAGGGTCTCTACACTCTGCTGGATAAGACCGTATTTTAGGCGCGTGTAGGCAGGTGTCTGTTGCACCCCCCACGTTGGTGAACAGCACCTGCCTGTGTTGCCCATGGATGTGTGCACTGCAGCTCAACCTTTCATCCTACAGGGTCGCTAAATGTTGCTGGATAAGGAGGTTTTTTAGGTCTCGCCTGAGCCAGCGCGTATGCGCTGCTCTGCGAGACATTTAGTAAGCGGGTTTTGAAAGTGCTCCCAAAGGCTTTTGCCGGCCACCAGCTTGCGGTTACGCGCAAAAGCGCGCGTGCCTCGCTCCGCCTCTCCAATCAGTGCTGCGCGCGCATCCCTCGCGTGCTTAGCACAGAGCACGTCATCGCGATCACTTTCGCTTTCACCGCGATCGCGATCACTTTCGCGTCTTTTTGTTGCTTGTTTTTTTTAGCTGTGTGGCTTCTTCTGACCAGCGCTCCTCACCTCCCCCCCTCCCCATGAGCCATAACGAGAGGAAAGACAGATGCGATCGCGATCACTTTCACTTTCACGGTCAATGCTTGTTTCTTCTACTCTCTTCATCGTTACTTCCTCTTCTGCCTTAACCCTCTTCACTTGTTCCAATCTTCACTCTCCCTGTGCCTACCAAAAATGAATGTATCCTTCTGTAACCTAACTCGTGCTCATGTAAAGTGCTCCAATACCTTTGACTCGAGTTAACGCTATATAAATCTGCTAAAAATCAAAAAAAAAATGCAGCATGGGGTAAGCCCATTTTCACCAAAACATTGATCTATTTGTAAAATGTATCTTATTCAAGGGAGTCAGTAAACAATCAATCTTCCCATCTGCCCAACCGAGGCGGTAATACACATACCCAACCATTGGATTTCATACAATCTTATATTGTCTCAAAGTAGTTAATTTCACTTGCCATGTGCAAAGGTGCTCGTGCAATAAAGTGCGCGTGAAATATAAATGCAAACAGTGACCAGCTTCTGATGACATATCTTGAGTCTGTTCGCTGAATGCTTCAGTCACATGCACAGTCTTTCAATGCTGGCCCATGCACATGGTACAGACAATTAAGACTGTCACAGTTTTGCCCCAATAAAATAGTGTGACAATTATTTATCAACCAGCATTGGCATAGCCAATAGGTCTCGCCTTTGGGACCTTATAAGTGTTTAGTTATCTAGCACAATATCCTTGGTGCAACAACATCAAGTGTTGCATGGCTAAACACTTATAAGGTCCCAAAAGCGAGACCTATTGGCTATGCCAATGCTTGTTATTATTTGCGGGCAAGCAGTGCAGCTCAGCCTTTCATACTTCAGGGGTCGCTACACGTTGCCAGATAAAGCAAGTTGTTAGCATTGGCGTGTGGGCAGGTGTCTGTGACACGCCCACATGGGTGCACAGTACCTACTTGCATTAACAGGAGGATATGGCATAACAACTAGAGCTGCCGATTGTGGGATGGGGAACCAAGTTCGAGTCCCCGACATAGGCCCAACATCTGGTGATTCTCGGCAAGTCCCATAATTTCCCCAGGCATACAAAAAAGCATACATATGTCATTGTTTCTGTCAGGGGTGCGACAGTCCGCCATATACAGGAGGTCATTGTTCCGGGTATTTGCGAGCAGGTGTCTTTTGCACACTTCCAAGTTGGTGCACAGTCCCTGCTCGTGTTGTCCGCTTAAGGGACAGTGAGGTGCAGCCTTTTATCCGTCGTGGGTTGCTACACTCTGCCATATGAGGCAAGTTATTATGTGTTTGTGGGCAGATGTTGGGACATGCTTTTACATGCCTGCAGCACAGGGAGTATTAAAGAGATCATGCAACTGTAAACTAACGTTACCGAAGGCATCTGGAAAAGGCACTCTTAACCATCGGAATGTGTAAGCAATTTGAACAAGCATTTGCAATGCAATAGGTCTCGCATTTACGCGAGCTTAAGCTATTGGCATTGTAAATGACAATGCCTTTTATTTATGTTTTAAAAACTAAAACAAAAATAAAACGCATTGTTATTTGCAATGTCAAAAATGCATGGCTAAACTTATACGGTCCCAAATGCGAGACCTATTGGCTATGCCAATGCTTGTTCTTATAGCACCAAACACATAACCTCTTTTATATATTGGGCCACTCCTTCCCAATACATTTTACAATTTGTGTCTCGTTAGCGAAATACACATTTATGCGGTTTTTTCTAGGAACTTTCCACTAACAAAATAATGTGACTTATCTTTCTCTGCATTCTAATTCGGTTTTGTGCCACCATTCTAATTTCATTTACCATTTCTCTGACTGTTTAGAGTACATTTGCATAAGAGCGTTATAAATTAAATAATACAATGAATAAACACTGTTTAGGAAGTGCTTATCATTTCTGGCTGTGGTCATTTCTGTTCTTAGGTAGGAGAATCACATGTTTGTAAATTCTCCCCAAAGGTACTGTGCTAGTTCCAGATCGAACGTTACTGAACAATTAACTCCTATAGCCTCATTTATCATAGAAACACCAGTTGGGCACAGCTGCCAACCTATTCACCGCACCTGTTGGAGCTTGTGAACAACCCCCCACCCTATTCTCCCACCCTGGAGAAACACATCTGATTTACACTGCTATTTAATCCGGCTAATCCCTGCTGCAACTCTCCTGAGTATTCAACTAGGCAAGGTTCTCCTATGTCCATAATCCATACTACATCCTTCACACTAAAAAAGCATACCTCTTCATGGCTGACGACCTATGCCTGGTGTGCCTTCTCCACTGATGCATCTTGTTTCTGGAAGTTACTTCTGCAGCCCTTCAGTTGAAACACCCTCTCCCAGCCTTCTCTGTGACTTTCATGACCCAGGTGATCCATGGTGACACCTCGTGCACTGCTCAAAAACATGAACTGTGATTGAAAGTCTCTTGCTTATAATGCTACGTGCTAAGTAACCTCAACGTCCTGGACCCTTCTAGGATGATAGAAAAAAAGACACAGCTACTAATGCCGGAAGTGTGGAAATACGGTAGTCGTGATGGGACGAGAGCGTGTTTTTTCACGTCCCTGTCTCTAAAACGGGATGCACTGGTCATTGATCAAGGCCTCTAGTTCTACAGGAATTAGAAGTCTGGGATGAAGATAAAGATGTGCTTTTTCTGCTAGAAGTGTGACTATCATGTATGTGCTTTATCGTGCATTTAACACCTTCATGGCACACTTGCCTGCAAGGCATTTCACGGCACAAACGGATGAAACTATCACCCCTCACTCACCGCACATACACCCGTCGTTTATTTCCAGTTTATATATGGATGGAGGTTGCAGAGGGAGCCCCCCGGCAGTGCAGAAGAGCATCTACCGGGAAAGGCTTAGAGAGAGGGGTGATCTGCATAATGTCGTCATCAACATGGAGGCGACGCTCACTGATTAAACATTAGCTAGGAGCCGGGATCCGGCCGGCGCTACAAGGAACAGTCGAGCCTGCACTTCCCTGGACTGCATAGCTTATCTGTAACCCTTTGCTCCGCTCGATAGCCAAAGCACCTCGAAAATTGATCGAAAGAGAATCACAGTGGGATATGGATGGAGGTTGCAGAGGGAGCCCCCCGGCACTGCAGAAGAGCATCTACCGGGAAAGGCTTAGAGAGAGGGGCGATCTGCATAATGTCGTCATTAACATGGAGGCGACGCTCACTGAATAAACATTAGCTGGGAGCCGGGATCCGGCCGGCGCTACAAGGAACAGTTGAGCCTGCACTTCCCTGGACTGCATAGCTTATCTGTAACCCTCTGCTCCGCTCGATAGCCAAAGCACCTCGAAAATTGATCGAAAGAGAATCACAGCGAGAACCCCTGCCCCGGGGAAAGGCCAGTGGGCTGAAAGCTTGCCTGGTCTGACCCCTGAGCACGCCTGGTGACAGGACAGGCTCGTGCCCATCCGTCTCCTTCTATTCCAAGCACCGCCAAGGCTGCGGCGCTCTTCTAGGAAGATGTTCCCAAGCCAGATTGCGATGCCTCCATGATGTGTTACATGTACGCCATTGCGCGAATGAAAAAAAAAAGTGCTCACCCAGTAATTAAAAGACACTGTGCAACGCCGCAAGTAAAAGATCCAATCCGGGTGGGCGTGGCCAAAAGGAGACAGGGCGGTAACAAGGAGGGACTAAGAAGCCTCCTTTACAATAAAAAGCAACCGTTTAGCATGAACGATGACACCAGCCAATGGAAAGAAGGGGCGGGGCTTAAACACCACTTCTGAAATTTCCTGATTACAAGAAGCCTCGCAGAGCGAGCAGCGCATGCGCGCTGCAACGCAGGTCTGTGAGACCTAAAAAGTATTTTGGTAAAGAAAATGCCTGTATCTACCTTTAACAGCCTACATAGTTGGAACACATAACACGGGGTATGAAGTTGTACCGCCTATCCTCAATTGGTGAAGGGCATGAATACCTGTATGAATGCCTGTATACTTTGCACTGCACTATGAGCAGTTTCTAGATCATGGGAGAATATGCTGCCTGTTATCTAAGAACAGGCAAGTTAAAAGCGCCTAATTATCAAGGGAGCAACAGTAAGCCATGACCAACCAATCCGACTCACAGGGCCAGCACCTGAACTTAGGGCTCCACATCCTTTTCTTCTGAGAGGATGCAGAACTGGGGCCAGATTTGCCGAGCTTGGAACAGGAACACTGGTGCCAGACTTGGCGTTGGCTCAACACACTGTGTTTTGGTGTTGTGTTGCCAGATGTAAGAAATACCTCTGCGATCTTATCCATGCAACAGAGGAGAGTTGTAGGTACTGCCGTGCTCGTTCTTCAGTAAAGACAGTGGCCTTCTTGGTAGCTGGCCATGTTGAGTTCGGCTGCTGAATTCTGATTTCTGACGCACACTTATTGCTAATTTGTAAAGGATACCGTGGATATCTAAACGGCAAGAGCACTTTGAGTTTGGGGAGATATGTTAATCTTGGAAATGGGTGCTGAGTATATATTGCAATTAGGTCTTGCCTGGAGAAGGCAGCTGCCTCCAGAGGCAAGGGGTCCCAACCTGGCAATTATACCTTTTCATTTCCAGTACCGTCTGACGGCGCGTGCGCGGCGGTGCCCAATTCACACCTAGTCATTTTATAGTTCTCTTGCTTTTATGCCTGGAGCACCGCAAAATTATCATTACATAATCCGGCAGGGATTCGATGTCACACACATAACCCCAGTTCGCAACTACCCATAAGAGCGGAAGCTTGGAGGCAGGGTCTCGTGTCGCTGGCATCACATGCACATCCGATGCAAGTGATTGCATCTCACCACTGGTGGCAAGTGTTAGAAGTGCCTCGACGCAGGGAGAGGATGCCAGGACTTGCCGGTCGAGTGGGTTATATAAAAGGCACAACAAATGCCCATTAGCCAGCACCGTCAATTGCACCAGTGCAATAATATGTCACCACTGCTCAGAAGAGCATTGGTGCGGGCATCCTGATAGGGTTTTGAACTAATGCGCCAGCGTGAGCCGCAATTGTTATCTAGCTTGTGTCTGAAGGATCACTATTAGTGTCTTTGTACTAGCCACCTATCAAGCAGGTGATGCTTAACTATATACTCACTGACTGGGGACTGACGCTGGCTAGGACTAGGACAGATGGAATCAGGCAAATGCCAGGGTCATAGATATGCTCAGCGCTAGGGCCAGGAGCATTCACTTAGCCCCAGAGGGGTTACCCTGGCAAAGGAGCTTTCTTTCCCATTAGTACAAATGTTGCCTTTCGGCTAGCACTGGTACAGGCAGTCGCATACTGGTGTAACAAAAGTAGAGGGGCCCCCCCTGCAAGGTACACGGAGGGGCCCCTGCTCTGGATTTAATCCGGAGCTCTATGGCCTGAGTACTGTGCTGAGGGGGCCCCCTGCAGCTCGGGCCCCCCCGCACCATGGGGGCTGCGGGGGCCAGTGTTACTCCCCTGGTTGGTAAGCACCCACACAACCAGCCGTGACAAGTGTCAAACATACCTACTGGCAAATAAGGGCCATTCGTGCTCTGGATCAGGTAGGAAGGTTGTATTTTATTGAAGGACCAGGGCCCAGCCGGTCTCAACACCGTATTGGCAGAGTACTTTCATGAGAGTCATACGCAGCAGGACGGTTGATGTGGTGTGAGCTATGTGCTGCTGTTCCAGAGGGCAATCTCAAGTAGCGCTCGGGAGGATTATCTCATAGGAGATGGAAACACAAAAGAATTCGGTGACTGGCACTCCCAGGCACCAAGAAAGAGGACAGGTAATGCTGGTTAGGAACGGTCCTACTGCAGAAAGACTAGAGTATTGACTGGTGCCAGCGCTGCCTCAAATTCAGTACCACAGGCGGTTAAGGTGCTCGCTATGAGGAGGGGGGACATCATGCAGAGCACATGATCGTTAAAGAGTTAGTTGAGCTTTTATCCTCTTTTTGTTTGTTAATCACAATTTATAAGTCACAAACCAATATAGCACAGTAAGCTAGGAGCCGGCACGGAAGAGAGGTGTGCAAACCGGGAGCTATTGGGTAGGACGGGAAGCATTCCCAGTCTTTAAATATATGTTGAGAGATGCCACAATACGGAAGATAGAACCAGATTAATGACCTCCAGCCCGGTACTAGTTGATCAGTATTACTGAGCGATGGTCTTTGGGTTAAGGAATGTACATGGGAGATTCGGTTCAATCCCAGAATCACGCAAAACCGCTTACAGGTTATATTGCTCATGGAAGAGTAGGATGGCTGAAAACCTGCGCCCAGTCATACCAGCAACACAGTGCCGGTGAAAAAGCTTGCTGGTGCCAGCATAAGCTAATCATGATTTCAGTGATGCTGAAGGTGAGCTAGGCAACACACAATGCCGATAGAATAGACACAAACAGGGTGCATTCACGGACAGCAACCTCACTCAGAATCACAAATGCATACTGGGGGGTGGGACCAAGATTCCCTAAAAGGTGCTGGGGGATTCAATCAACAATAGGAGCTAGGTCATTAGAACCTATCGGGGGAGGACTAATAGTCAACAGCAAGTACTAAGCACATGTTGGACCAAAGGTACGGTACACAACGCAGCCTGAGGACCAGGAGCATAGGCTGGACACGTTGAGAGGCTCTTTTCTTGAGAAGGAATAGAAGGATGGATGCAAAGGGTAGGCTAGGCACACACAATGAATAAGAGAATGGAGGTGGACCAGGGCAAACTCGGACAGCACCCCCTGACCCGGATCGTGGGACATATTACATTAGGAGAACAGTATCCAAGGGGGTTCATCAGGGCTCAAGTCATAGCCAGAAATTATCCTTGGTCACGAGCCAATACGTTAAAAATCAGAGCTTCAGATTAGGCCCTTGCGAGGGGCAGTGGCATGAGCCTCACCATCTGGAAGAATGAGGCGGTGCAGGAAAAGAGTTGAAGTCCGAGAACCCTTCCTCCAGGGTGTCCCTGGGGGTACACAGATGAAAAGGTTCACCTGCCTGGCAGACAGCAATAGGTTCCTCCGGAACATCGTACAGGTGGTAGAAATCTTTTTGCTTGTGTGCCTGAGGGGAGCTGTCAGTGGTCCGTAAACCACATCCAGCGTGGCAGGAGTCATAAGGTTTAACAATAAATATCTTCACATAAGGACGTAAAAGAGCAATTTCCTGAACAAGGTCCTTGGGATGCCTTATGGCAGGGACTCTGGAGACAAGTGCCCGGACAAGGTCCTTGGGATGCCTCACGGCAGGGATACTTGAGGCATAAGGTAAAATGGACAGCGCAGGGCGGACACGGCACTTGCAGCCCAGGCATGGGCACCGGGCCACGAACGCCACACATTCGGTAGCAAGTTGAAGCCTGGAAGCCACGACCCACTGTACCAAGTGACAGAAGTAGAGCTGTCACAGCAGATGGAAGCAATTTATGACAACCTGGAAGAGACATGATGACTGTAAGGTTGATTCATTGCAGGGTTTAGGCAAATTATGGTCATTAAGATGGAATAAAGGATAGGATGTATACTGTATAACCTGTTATGAGATGGCTTACGTTGTAATCCGAGATAAGCAAAATGAGCATGTTGATGACCAATGCCATCATGACAAGCGTGTACTAACATATGATGTGAATAAACTGTGGCCGTTCTAACACCACAAATGTCTTGGTGTATATAATTGATGGGAATGAAGGAACGGCACGAGGATCCATGAGATACTCGCACAGCTGGGGTGGGTTTTACCGCCGACTGGAACGCACAGCCGACTAGAGGGAAAGTGGCTACCCCCCCCCCCCCCCCGTGGGCAGCAGCAGCAGGGCGCGAGAGCGCACCAAAAAAGGAAAACGGTCAGCGAATGACCAGGGCAGTTGGGAGTCAAAGGACCCAATCAAGGAGGAAAGGCGTGGTCACGAGCGCTGCCATATAGGCGATGGGGAATAGCAGTCCCCAGGTTTATCGCAAGAAGAAATTGATCCCACCCACCCACACCAGAGAAGGCATGCGTTGCAGCTGCAGTGGGACGAGGGGGCAGGGAGTCACAAGTTTTAACAATAAATATCTTCACATAAGGACGCAAAAGACCAATTGCCGAAACAAGGTCCTTGGGATGCTTTAACGGCAGGGACTCTTGAATGAATGAATGAAAAACGTTTTGTAAAGCGCGCACTACCTGAAAATGTCTTAGCGCTGAGCAGATCAAGTACCGAAAGAGGAACACATCAAGCTGAGTTTAAAGTCAGATAACTCCGTTTTTTTTTTTAAAGTGGGAACAGCCAGGTCTTTAACTGCCTTCTGAATATCTGCAGGCTAGATTGTGACCGGAGAGCAAGAGGAAGCGAGTTCCATAGCTTTCCCCCCAAGTAAGCAAGCGTTCTTCCGCCCCAATTTACTCGTTTGATTCTAGGGATCATGACCATGTGCGCAGTGCTAGATCTGAGGATTCTGCTGGGCGTGTACCAGAAGAGCCTTTCTTGAAAATAGGATGGACTGGTACAATTCAGAGCCTTATGCATAAGGCACAGCGCCTTGAACGAGATCCTCTTCTCTACCGGTAACCAGTGAAGGCCATGCAAAAGGTGAGACACTGGTTTAAACTTGGGGATTTTCAGAAGAGTTCTTGCTACAGCATTCTGTAGAGACTGCAATTTTTTTATCAGGTATTTAGAGGTGCCTAGATAAAGGGCATTGCAGTAGTCCATTTTGGAGCCAATGAGGGCCAACATTACAGTCTTCTGTAAGTCAGACGGGATGAACAGAAGGATTTTTTTGAGAAACCGTAGAATGAAATAGCCGCCTTAGGTCACTGTATTGATTTGAGCAGAGAAACATAGTTTGGTGTCGAAGATGACTCCCAAGTTTCTTGCCTACTGCACTGGCTTGGGTAGATTGCCCAGCTCCTGGGGCCACCAGGATGCATTCCAAAAGGAGGTCTCTTTCCCAAAGAGCAACACCTCCGTTTTGTCTGAATTTAGCTTAAGACAATTACTCTGCATCCAACTCGCGACTGCAGCCATACATCTGCAAAAATTGTTTGCATCATTCTCAACCTGTGACGAGATGGATACCACTATCTGTGTGTCATCCGCGTAGGATAGTATGGTTAGACCAAAACTAAGAATGAGCTTTACCAGGGGGGTGACATACACGTTGAAAAGAGGGGGGCTAAGCGCAGATCCCTGAGGCACCCCGCAGGGGGGGGGCGAAAGGGCTGGACTTTGCCTCTGCCATCTCTACCCACTGTTTCCTGTTTTCGAGTAATGAGTTCAGCAGAGTGAGTGCAGTATTCCTGAAGCCTAAGGAGTGCAGACGCTTCATAAGTAGTGCATGGTGGACCGTATCAAAGGTGGCAGAGAGATCCAGTAGGATTAATGCTGCTCTTCCGCCCATGTCCACCCTGACTCTAATTTCCTCCGATGCGGGCACAAGTGCTGACTCCGTACAATGGTTTGCTCTAAACCCGTATTGGGCAGAATCCGGCAATTGATGGGTGTACAGATACAAGTGAAACAAGTGCAATTGCCCGAACAAGGTCCTTGGGATGCCTCATGGCAGGGATACTTGAGGCATAAGGTAAAATGGTCAGCGTGGGCGGACACAGCACTTGCAGCCCAGGCATGGACACAGGGCCACAAACGCCACACATTCGGTAGCAGGTTGAAGCATCGAAGCCGCGACCCGCTGTACCAAGTGACAGCAGTAGAGCTGTCACAGCAGATGGAAGCAATTTAGGACAACCTGGAAGAGACAACATGACTGTAAGGTTGATGCATTGCAGGATTAGGCAAATTATGGTCATTAGGATGGAATAAAGGTTAGAGGTATACTGTATAACCTGTTATGAGATGGCTTACGTTGTAATCCGAGATAAGCAAAATGAGCATGTTGATGACAATGCCATCATGACAAGTGTGTACTAACGCATGATGTGAATAAACTGCGGCCGTTCTAACACCACAAAAGTCTTGGTGTATATAATTGATGGGAATGAAGGAACGGCGGGAGGGCTCACAAGATGCTCGCACAGCTGAGGGGGGGGTTTCACTTAGGTGGCCTCTCAACTCGGCAGCGCACACGTAGTCTGCAGATGTATACCTGAAGCTGACAAACTGTAAAATCCATGCTGATACACAAAACAACAAGCATTTGCACTGCAATAGGTCTCGAATTTGCGAGAGCTAGAGCTATTAGCATTGTAAATGACAATGCCTTTTACCCATGTGTTTTGGTTTGGAGTGGAGTGGATGTATGTACTGTGGAGTTGAATTATGTGGCTTGAATTGGAATTAGTTGTGGAATTGTGTGGGGTAGAATTGTGATGTGTGTAGTGTATTTGTGTAGTGGAAATATGTGGCATGGTGAATAGATAGGGATGAGAGCTGCACTGAATAGATAGAAAGGAAGATAGAGAGGGATAGGTAGTTTGTACACAAAGTGGTGAATGAACTCCAGACAGAGGAGCAGAAAGAGCATGTGATAAAGAGAGAAAGAAGGGGACAGCAGGGTACAGACGCATAATGAGGGATCGCCTGTGTACGCAGAAGAGACCCTAAGAACAGGAAGAGAGTTTGGGTTTGAGGGATGGAAATGTCGAAAAGGCATGGGAAGGAAATTGTGCTTGAAGACGCGGGAAGGGCACCCAGAAGAGTGGGGAGGAGGCGAGAGGTGGACCAATGCACAGCATGAGGAGGTACAGGAAGGTAGCATGTGTGAGCAGGCAGTATAGAGAGGAGACAGGGAGTGTGAGAGTGGGATGATAGGGGACAGTGGAATTGCAAGATGAGAGGGGGTAGTGGCAGTGTGAGGGAGAGATGAGAGGGGCAGTGGGTGTGTGGGGGAGAGATGATAGGGTTGGTGGAAGTGCGAGTTAGAGATTTGTTGTTTTGGAATTGTTTGTTTTGGAATTATGTGGTGTGGGATTGTGTGGTGTTGTTTGGAGTTGTGTAGTGGAAATATGTGGTATGGTGTGCTTTGGAATTATGTGGATAGTATTTAAATGGTATTAACCATTGTGGAATTACGTAGAGTATGATTTTGTGTTATGGAGTTAATTATGTGGAAATGTATTGTGTGTTGTGTAGTGACATGTTGTGGACTTAAATTATGTGTTCTGCTGTTAAATTTTGTGGCATGATGTGGGAATATGTGGTGTGTATTGGAGGTATGTGGTGTGTTGTGGAATGTGTTGTGTAGTTGAAATATGTAGTGTGGTATGGAATTATGTGGTTTGTATTTGAAATATGTGGAGTTTAATTGTGTGGCATGTAACTGTGAGGTGTTGAATGAAATTATGCTAGTGTATGCCGAGGACTGTGGTAAAAACATGCAAAGCTGAGATTGTGCAGGGCGCCGTTTAAGGTCTATAAAGAATGATTAGAACATGCAATATATTCACATGAGTATGCTGAGAGTAGGTAAAAGAGCGCAGAGCAAGGTGCGCATAGCAGAGATCAGAATGAATGACGTGGTGTGTATGAATAACATAAGGTAGTGCGTAGTTGACGTGGCACATGCAGATCTTAGCAGAGGGCAGCAGACCATGGCTCAGGGGTTGCAAAAATTGGCAGAGGGATGTAGAGCATGGTTAAGGGTGTGCTGAGAGTGGCACCACATGCAGAGCATGGAACAGGGCCGGCAGATCATGTCTCTTATGTGCTGCACAGTTGGCACAGGGATGAAGAGAATGACACAGAGCCTGCAGACCATGGATTAGGCAGTGTATAGCCTGGCGCAGGGATACAGAGCAGGGTGTAAAACTTGTTCAGCGTGGCTCAGGGTGCAGAGGTCGCTACAGGTCTTGCACACCAAGGCTTTAACAGTGCATAGGCTGGCACAGGGATGCAGAGCGTGGTTTAAGACTTACTATTGGTGGCTGAAGGTTGAAGAGCATGAGACAGGGCGTGCAGACCATGACTTGGGCAATGCAAAGTGAGGCAGAGCTTAATTTAGGACGTGCTTAGCGCAGCACAGCGTGCAGAGCCTGGCACAGGATCTGCAGAACATGGATAAGGTGGCACATGGGCTGGCACAATGATGCAGAGCATTGTATATGATGGCATGGTGCGCAGAGCATTGCACAGGGTCTGCTAACCATGGATTTTGCATTGCACAGCGTGGCATGGGATTCAGAACACGGTTTAGGATGTGCTCAACATGGCACACCGTGCAGAGTATGGCACAGAGCCTGCTGTCTGCAGACCAAGGCTTAGGCGGTGCACAGCGAGCACAGGGATGCAGAGCGAGGTTTAGGATGTGTTGAGCATTGCACAGGTCCTTCAGACCATGGCTTTGGCAGTGCACAGCCTGGCAGAGCACGATTCAGGACATGCTGAGCATGGCACATGACTGCAGATCGGGGCTATGGATGTGCTCAGTGTAGCATGGGCCGCAGAGCTTAAGTGAGAGTGCGGTAGTGCAGAGACACTATGGATGAAAGTGGGAATTGACAACACACTGTGGCATCGTTTTTCAGTACCACAATTCTGTTGGTTCCTTAATGTTGAGGCATCTGAATTCATAAAGGCGTGCACATATAAAATGTAGAAAAGTGGCAGCACATATCTGCATTAAGTGCTGGTAGTCAACTTTTTTTCAGTTCAGCACTGTTAATTTTTGTTTTCATGTAGATATCTCTGTACATATCATACGTACATGTGCACAAGAACAAAAGCATGGCATTATCTCTGCTCTTTTCATGCAGAAACAGTATCTCTGGGAAAACAGAGCAGTGGAAGTTGAAAGCCTGGGAGACTAGTCCGGTACTCACACGCGCAGAGCTAGACGATGCTGTCCAACATCAACAAGCCAAACCCCCGTCTGCGCTCAGGAGGAGTTGCATCTGTCCTGACTAACCCTGGGCAAAGCACTACGCTACGCTCGCGTAGTTTGCGAAGTTTGCGCTACTTCGCACAACGCGAATTGCACGTAGCACAGTGCAAACACGCGTAGCGTAGCGTAGTGCAGCGGTCATTTTTTGCTTGCTTGCGGTCCTCAACGTCAAGTTGGCGACCGCGAGCAAGCAAAATGACATCCCGGCGAGACTTTTTCCTCGTTCGCGATCAGCAACATCAAGTTGCCGATCGCGAGCGTGGAAAATAAACCTCCCGGCGAGATTCTCAACGCGGGGAGGTCAGGTTTCTCATTGCGAGTGGTCGCGTATGCTCGCGACCGCTCGCGATGAGAAACTACCAGTCCGCGTTGAGAAAGCTGCCGCTCGAGTAAAAATCTACTCGAGCGGCAGTAAAAGACAGCTCGCACTGTGCAAGATGCCGTTTTCAATGATTGCACAGTGCGGACAAGCATCCGGCACTGTGCAATCATTGCGAACAGTGCACTACGCAGTTCGCGTAGTGCTACGCGTAGCTCGCGTAGTGCGAACTGCACTTTGCGTAGCTTCGCGTAGCGCTACTTCGCGAACTACGCCCAGGCTTAGTCCTGACGCGAGTGAGCTTCGAGTCTAGCTGCTATTAGTGACTCAGGTTGCCCTGGCAAACTGAAGGCTGGAGAATCTGCCGGGCTTTCAGAGTGTCTGCCTGTAGCAGCTCTGACAAGGTGGAAAGGAAACCCCTGAGATTCCTTAGCCGTAAGTTTCCATGGCAGCGCAGATTAATGGATATTTATTTATTTCAGCATTTGGCGTGTGGTGGAGCTTCGAGTGACTGAAAACAGCAGCACTGGTGTTGTGTGAGAAGCCTGCTTGCCGGAGCGCTTACTGGTTAAATGCTTTAAGTAGGGTTAGTGGGTGGGGGAGGAAGTAGCAGCCTACAACTAGTGGACGAACAAAATAATTTTAAAAAAAAGTCCCTGGGAACCAACGATCAAGACAAAAAGCTTCTTTTGTCTTGATCGTTCATTCCCAGTGACTTTTTTAAAAATTATTTTGCTCGTCCACAAGTTGTAGGCTGCTACTTCCTTCCTCACCCACTAACCCAGCGGGCTGCTGGGAGGAAGCAAAGGATGATAAGGAGGGACGAAGAAGGGGCATTAACCAATTGCAGGCAAGGCTTTTTAAAGGACAATCACAGTCACAAATAAAAAGCCAATGGGTGAGCTGTTAGCCCTGAACTGTTTACAACAGATCGAAAGACAGCACAAGCGCAGTCTAAGCTCGACCTAAAAAAGAGACGGAAGAAAGCCAGGAGAAAGCAAAGAAAAATCCATGTATATAGCTGACCTACCAAACATTTTAGTGTAATATGAGGGCTACAAGCGGATCATCTTGAATTAATAAAACCTATTTCACTGCATTGCCTTGCCACTTTTTGTGTATAATGGAGTGTTATAAAAATAAAGCATTCTAACACTGCAATTATTATTATTATTTTTGTTTTTAAAAAAACAGATTAATATGTCTTGGAAAAGGCTGAGGACTTTGGGCTTTGCACGCAGGGAAAATAATCATTGAGTAGACGCAGAGCATACATTAACTCACACAATTAACAACATAATGTCCATTAGAAGGTACTGTAGTAAATCTTTTTCTACTGTAGGATGATCACCTTCTCAGCGTTTATCACTGCCTTCTGGGTGCCAACCACTCACTCATTGACTGCTCAAGTTATTTATGTTTTCAATGGGAATAAGGAGACCTTACAAACTATTTATTAGACATGATTGATTTGATAAAAGACTAGAACTAACGTCTGTTGTTTCTGATAGTCGATAACTACTAGAATGCATTTTTAAGGAAGAGAGCTTAAGTGAGTTAGGTTTTAGTAAATTTTATTAAATTGGTCTAGTAGTCCAATTTGTTTATCGAGTTTTGTATAGTGCGAACTTGACCCGAAGGTATTGGAGCGCTTCACAGCATTTACACATCAGCAATTACATGAGTCACACTTGGAGTAAATATAAATACGTGGCAGTAATATGTGAACGAGGTATATGGAAGATACAGTATAAATGCATATATCGTTTTACAGAGTTAGCAGGGCAGCAAGTGCACAAGTTACAAGTGGAGTAAATAAAAATACATATTAACAATAGATAAAGGAAAAATATATGACGGACAGTAGTATAGGTGGACAATATTTGAGGTAGATACCGGACATATATTGGACGGCATTTGAGGCAGATACAGTATATATATATATATTTATATATATATATATACACAGCAGAAAGTATACAAATTACATGTAACGTAAATAAAATATTTAATATATGAAGGAGAAATTTTAGACGGACCATAGAATAGATGGACGATATCCATGCTGAGGTAACTATGGTAGGGTGTTGTGAAAGGTGGGAAGAGTAGAGGCACAGTTTCCCCAAGGTAGTGATGCTCAGATTTATTTAGAGGGTGTGGGGTGGGAGCTAACAGACCAAATGGGTGGAATAAGGGTGAGGATTTAGATATTTGTTGAAGAGAAGAAGTTTCAGCTTCTTCTTGAAGTGAGGGAATGATTGATTGTCACATAAATCCTGAGGCAGCAAGTTCCAGATTCTAGGAGTGTTCCCGGAGAAGGAACGGGTGCGAGATTTCTGTCTTGAATTTTGGCAGAATCAAAAGTAGACTGTCAAAGTTTTGAAGAGGTCTCTTTTGAGCAGCTTTTCATAATTTATTTCTGAGGTAGGCTTTCTGTGTAGAGAGCTTTGTGGGTAATGGAAGCAGTTTTAAGTATAGCTCTTGCTTCGATTGGTAATCAGTTGAGTTTCTTGAGAGTGGGAGTGATGTGGTCGAAGCGATTCTCACCCGACAGTAGTCTAGCCGCTGCGCGGAGTGTGGCATTCAAAGGGACTAAGTGTGTTTTTGGGGTACCCATAATCATTGCTTTACTGTAGTCCAGCTTGGGGAGGACTAAGGATTGCACCGCAGTCTGCAGGTCTTCGATGGGGATGAAGAGCTTGACTTTTTAAAGGTGTCTCAGCGTGTTGTAGGCACTTTTTGCAGTGGCATTAATATGCTCTTTCATACTCAGGTGTCTGTCAAGTGTAATCCCCAGGGATTTAACAGAGTTGGATAAGGATAGTTTGCAGTTTAATGCAGTGAGGTTGTCAAGCCAGATATCTACGGAAAAGGTTGGGTTGGATGAAAAGGAGTTCAGTTTTGTTGGTGTTTAGCTTAAGATGGTTACTGGTCAGCCAGGATGAACCATGGAGAGAGTGCTATTTAGGTGTTGGATGTCTTTGATTGATGAGAGATTCATATAGAGTCTATATCTTCATATAGAGAACATAACATACGAGAGATAGGCATGCGTGCAGACTAAGGGACACATCATGTTCAGGAGTGGAGATCATGGCTTCTAAGGCAGAAATTTGTTCATCAGTATCACTTTAACTTCTTTCTTGAAGGAAGCAGTTGAGTGGTTCAGTCTGGTTCCAGATTCTTTGGGCAATACCTGAGAATGCTCAGTTATATGTTTTTCTCTTTATAGAATTTCCCTTGCCCTCCTCAGAACAAACATATTTGAAGGAAATATTCCTCCCTTCATTACCCTCACTGGTTGTGAACAACACCCAGTATGTAACAGACTCTCCCTTTAGGTTTTGGAAATATGGCCAAGCCTGAGGAAAGAGTGCCACTGAGTTGCAGCAGGACCAAAATACCATAGAACACTCAACAATAAAATGTAGCAAGAGCCAGTAGCCTCTGGCCAATGACATTTGTAATCCCTACAAACATTCTGTATCAGTATAACCCATATTAAAAACCCTTCTAAACACAGAGTTTACACAGGCATCTGCATCATTATAATAATTTTAGTTGCTTTTAAGTGCGATTATTCATGAAAACCCAGATCATGTTTAATATTTTAATATTAAATGCCTTGGGGATGATCTCTTTTCACACTATTATTGTGATATCAAAACTAGCTGAATTATTTATATCAGGTTGAATGATTAATTTTAAAGTAAGGGATAATTATTTAAATGCAATTTAATAATTCAGACAAAAGCTGTTTTACATTTGCTTCCCAGAAAGAAAGGACTCCTATTGTAATACAGTACCTCGACATCAGCAATGAACCAATCATTGACAGAGCCAATTGGTTAGGCCTTAATGTGGTACACATGCACACAAAGGCATTCACAATGCTGTTTGCATGTGCTAACATATTAAAACCGACCTTTTTGTTTTGCCAACGTTAAATTCCAAGATTCCTGCAGAACAACAGGCTGTTACTAAGTGTGAGCAGCACTAGTCCAAATTGCTGCATCCACAACAATGGACCCAGGAAGCATGTTGCCAGAAGAGACTACTAGCTGAAGCATATTGGACACTTCTTTATAGGCATACGAAATAGATGTTTAAGCTCTCCAAATGTGCTTTGACACTCTCCATGGATGAGTTTCTTTGACCGCTTTGTTATAATTATCATATATGTTATTTTCTAGGTATTCCATTTTGAATTATATGTTCATTTATTCAGATACACGTTTCAAATGTAAATGCATATTTGTTAGTTTCATTATTCATCACAACGTGATAATTCATTCTGTTTGAATATATAGTCATTTTTTTCTGGCCATCTTTTAAATTGCCTTTTAAGGCAATGGGTCTGATTCACAAACTGCACTTTGGAGTATATATTGTAATACTACAAAACATACTACAAAGTGTTATTCACAAGCTACATGCAGAGGGTACGCCTCCGCATTACCTGTACTTGTGTGTGTGGACCAGACTCTGACTGTGGAGTCTATAAACACACACACACACAGACACACATACGTAAGTATACGTTTTAGTACTAAATGTGGGAGAAACTGAAGGGGTGGGTGGAAAAATGGGCAGCTACTACAAAATGGGATGGGAATTAGGGAAGAGTATGAGAGGTTAAGGGAGGCTCAGGGAGGGACGTCACCCACCCACACAACAGTAAGCCAATTTCTTTACACAGAGGGTGGGGACATGCAACATACACTTTTGTAGTAAATTTACACTTGAAGTTTGTGAATACCGAAAAGTAGCACACTTACACCAAAGTGTAAGTTACTCAAAAGTGTAAATTACCTTTGTGCATCAGGCACAAAGTTTTTAAACAAGGAACAAGACTTCATGTAAACTGATATCATTACTTCTCAGTTTTTGTTTTTAAACAATAAACAAAGTTTCACAAATGTGATTTTCCTTGGATATAAATTAGCTAGTGAGGGTAAAGGATTGGCACCTGACTTCCTATGAAATGTGCTACTTTACAACCTTGCACACATTAAGTTACACACCCAAATAGGGTTTCCTAACTTTGGAAGAGCTTACAGGCAACATTATGCTTAGTGGGAGAAGGCCTTGTATGAATTAACTCCTTCCACCTTTTCTGAAAAGAATTGGATGGAAACACACACAGCTTTCTTACATGACCTGCAAGCAGACTTGTTAGAGACATGGGGCCAGATTTATCAATCTTTCACACAATGCAACACGCAAGACAACTTGCTGCGCTGTGCGAAATGGAGAGGGCAGAAATGGTCCATATTTACCTATATAAGTTGCATGCCTGCACTCGTTAGCACCAATTCAGGCACTCTTGCATCATGGTGAAAGGATGCCTGCGTTGCAGGCAGGATTGTTTTTGTGCAGGAAAGGACATCTGCAGCACACTTGAAAAGAGGAAACAGTGAGGAGAAATAAAGATATTTCTTCTCATTGCACCTCCTCTGTTTAGGCGTAGCATTGTGACACATTCCCATGTTTGTCAGTCTTGGTAAATCTGGGAATGCTATTTACACAGAGGAGCAAGAGAGGGAAACATACCAAGGGCGCCCTCTACTCAACTAATTACATTATACACCAAAGCCCTTGGTATGGCACACACATCAAATCCTTTTTATACAGATCTTCAGGGTCCACTTCATCTATAGTTAAGATAGTGCTATCTCTAGTGTACATCTAAAGAGACATCCCTGTGTGTGAGTACTGTCAAAACAAACAAGCAAAAAACTCCAGTGCCGATGGGAATATAGAGTGTAGCTATAAAACAGCCTTAGAAGAAAAACTTAGGGAGTGCCTCACATAAGCAATCACCCGGGAGTGATTGGCAGGTTCTCAGTAAATTTCTCACTATATCATCATCAGCACCTCTCCTATGCATGGGAAGGAACCAACACCCCAACAAGTGTAGATGAATGTTGTGTCTGTGTTGTAACCTATCTGCTAATATTGTGTGAACAACACATCTCAACACCCCCCTCCCCCGGATGTCCCCACAGAGGGAGGAGAAGCTTCTTCCTCACAAGAAAAAGTAAAAAATGTGTTGCGAGGCAGTAAGCTTTCGTCTTTAATTATCAAGTGCCCGCACTCGTAGTTAAAAACACAATGTCACGTTTAGACCATATTAAGTTGTACGGCCGACATGTTTCATTGCCATTACATAATTCCTGGCAATTTCTTCAGGATAGGAGGACCTCTTATCACCCATACGTGCACCGGACCTATAAATGTAGGGAAAATAAAGGAGAACAGATCGCATGAAGATCCACACATTTCATATGTAGTACATACACCCAGCAACCCATAGTCAAAGGCAAGACTTTTTTGTTTTTTTGTTTTTACGGTACTCGTACAGGGATGTCTCTTTAGATGTACACTAGAGATAGCTCTATATTAGATATAGATGACGTGGACCCTAAAAATCTGTATAGAAAGGATTTGATGTGTGTGCCATACCTTGCGCTTTTGTATATATTGTGAAATCTGGGAGCGGGTGGATGCATGAGAAAGAGCTTTATTGAAAGAGCATCCTCTTGCACAGGGAAAACAAATTATTATAGTTTGACCCGTACCTACAACGGAAGCATCAACAAAATTAGTATTCCCAATGTTCACACTCTACCCCATAATTTACTACTGTAGGCACTTCGTTAAATGCCACTGATGTAAAAATGTTATCTGATTCAACACTTCAAACTCAGGAATGTTTGCAATATACACAACATATTCCACAAACTCCAGATATATTACAGATACATAAGTATGAGAGTGTTCTGCACATGTGTATCTGCACAGTCAGCGAATGGCACTAAACAGAATTACTCCATGGCTTGCGCTGCAGTGCAGGGATTTTTTAAGATGGCGACTTCAAGGCACTGTGCGCACACACACACACTAAAATTGTGGGTGACTCAAATACACAACCTGCAGAAATACATGCCCTACCACCTGCCTTTCAAAAGGCCGATCCGTCAGTATCGTATTGTGTTGGATTAAGCATTCTGTGTACAAGGCTACAATGTAGAAATACTGCATTGGCATTTGAACATCAGAGATTCAAGGGGGAAGTCAATAAAAAGAAAACAACTTTGGGGAAAGGTAGCTGTTCTACAGGGCATGCTTCCTTTCGTCCACATGCAGCACACCATGGCCCATAAAAGCGGAGGAAGTCATGCTAAAGGGAACAGTGCAGTAGATTTGGCTGTACAGTGCAAACCTTTGAGTGAGCTGCTGTAACTCGATCCCGTACTGAGTTCAGTGCAGACATTTTAGTGGCAATACAGGCAACCAAGTGTGGGCAGAGTTGGCAGAGTGGCACTACTACATTTCGTTAACTTAAAACTCCATCGAATTCTGTGGAGTTCCGCTCCTCCCTACGGCAGCAGCAGAGTCACAGACTGCCTCCAGCTGTCAATTGCCTCTCGGCCGGTCTAGGTGCACGGTGCTGCCAGTGCCACCCCTCGAGCTGCCATGGTGGTGATCCGCGGTGTTTCTCTTCTCCTACTACTAATGAAACCTTGTAGACCCCGCAAAGACTGCACATTGAGAGTGGAGACCTTAACCCGATCTCCACTCTCCATGCGCGCTCATACACAGTCCTCGCAAGTCCTGCAAGGAAGGGGTTTCTTACTTTCCTTAGTTACAGAGGAGAAGAAAGTGAAACACCGTGGATCACCTCCATGTGTGTGCTTGGAAGCGGCTCGCAGCGCTGTGAGCGCGTCCCCGTGCCAGATCCGGCAGCAGAAGGAGCTGCTCACTGTGGGGTGAGTATAGAGAGGGGGGGGTCTCGGAGTCTAATTGTCCTTGTCACACTGCGGTGTAACAAATGGAGGCCATTAGAGAAGTCAGATTTAATCCACTGTAGTTAAATTTTAAACGAATTAAAGATTGGTAAGGAGATCCTCTTAAGTTAGCGCCATGTCGTCATTGGTTACTGGCTGTATACCTTGTGTGAAAACAAACTTACATCGGAAACAATGCTCAAGTGTGATTTGGTAAACTTAAAGAAGTTGGTCACTTTCTTTTGCACATGATTCTCAGAGGCATGGGATGCCCTCCAGCTTCAACATAACATGGAGCAATCAGGTGTACACTAGGGGTGGGCAGCGGGGGCAACTCCGCTACACGGCGGAATCAGAGTTTTTTTTGCCAAACTCCACGCTCCCATGGAGCGCGGGGTTGGCAAAACTCTGCAAACTCTGCTGGCGGAGCAGAGTTTGCCACCCACCCGTACAGGCAAAATCGAAAGGAGAAAATCCTTCTGATGGTTTCCCCTATAAATATTCATACAGTCTCAATGAAGATAATGACCCTATGGTCCTTTATACCTGGGGTTGGTGTAACCATATTCCTAAAGAGAGAGCCAGATTAGATTTAATCAGGGCTGGGCATGAAGAGAGAGCTTCTGCTCATACTGGCATCAGCACTATTGTATCAATCCTTCAGCAAGGATAATGGTGACAACATTTTCCAAAGCCTATGAAACAAATTGGGCAGCAATGCAACGTTTGTCAACAAATAAAACATTTGACTGCTGTGCTGTGAGACCAGCACCTACCCCCAAAGGTACGTTGTGAGCAGTTTGCTAACTTTTTTCTCAGGAAAATCAGCCTTATTTGACTCCTTGGTAGGAGACCTGGATCTAAACATTAATATCAGAGAAATCATCCCAGCTAAAGAGGTTTCAGTGGATTTGTCAGCCCTTCCCCAATTTAACAATAACATCATGAGGGCAGCATCGAATACAGACAAGTCCGGCTCGCCTCTGGGTTTCGGCACCTATAGATATATTGCTGAAGGGAGGTGACACTATAATTTGTGCCTTGACGCCTATCTATAACATCTCACTGGAAAGTGTGATGCTGGGATTTTCTGCTTTTAGAACTGAACTATGCTTAGAACCATAGAACATCAGTATGTAGGGACTTATGGGTCCGAGTCCAACTAGCTATAGTGCCTCATTTGCCCTCTTAACCTTACCAGAGAAACAAGTGAGTTGGCACCCCAGAATACAACACTCTCAATCCTCTCAGGGATTGCGGTAAAGGAAGCACCCTTTCGCTCTCTCACTCGTACTCGTCCACAATAAGATAACAAGGAGACATGAAGGTAGTTTAGAATATTTATTTAAATTATCGTGCTCTGAAATGCAGTATGCATGACACAAATGCATACTAAAAATACTGTTAGCATGGTTAATATTCTATATATCATGAAAAGTCCTGTCATTTTATAGGACAGAATAACCTAAACCCCCCTTGCTAATGAAGCTAAATATTTATATATCAAAGATCTCTGGGATTACTGGCAGACCCCTTACCTTGGCATACACAGATGGAAGTGTATATCTCAGCAGACCCAGTGCTCTTGTTGCAGAACTCTCCTTCCATGTGTGTCTTTTTTGCTCATGTACTCATCTATATGATCGGACATGTGTGTGCGTAAACAGCTGCATTCTTGTGTTATGTCTAGGTGCTAGTGCCTGGCCAGAAAGAATAACAAGGTACATTGTTGTTTGACCTTGTCAGTGGTGTTCAGACTAAATCCCAGGAAAAGAACAGAATGCAAAAACATATGCAGGTTCCGTGTGAAAGTACAATGTGGCACAAAAGCGTGTTTATATAGTAACGACATAGGGAAAACTACAATGGTCCATGCAGGAAACAGACAACACCGTAATGTAATTTGAAAGTAAGCACGCTCAAAACATTGTTCCAAAAATATGAATGTCTATAGACTAAAAAGAGAAGAAACAAAATGTCAGTTTGGGAAAAATGATCTAATCAAGGTGATTTGGAGGAATCCATAATGCTACTCGCTATTTCGTAGGACAAAGAATACATAAAGGAATTTGACTCTGCACATAACGATTGGTCCACAGCCCAAGTCATGAGCTCCAAAGAACAAACATGCTCTCCGGTCCCAGCTGATGCTGAGATAGTTACTAGGCACCCTGCATCCATGTTAATAGAGCCTGTATCTTGTTATCCATGCGCCGATGCACATGGTTCCTCGGAGGCCAAAGGCTCAATCTTTGCATTGTGTAGAAGGCGCAAGCCCAAAGGACAGTTCTGAAAATGGGTTGCTAAGGGACTCAGCAGTCAAAGTCCAAGGCACAGGGGTCTGCAAATCCAGGCATATGTCCAGGGACCATTCGAAGGGACACCAGATGCATTGGAACACGGGTTGAACGCAAGTAAACCAGGCAGGCCGAAATGTCAAACAACAATCAAGATCCAGTTCTTGTTGTAGACGCATTCCAAAGATTTGATTCATATGCTCACAGTAATGTTGGAGAGACGCCAGCTCCAGAGCGCCCACTAGAGGAGCATCTATTGCAGAGAAGCAGGAACAGGATGAGAATGTTTCAAATGAGGAATAACTGCAACAGGAATGCTCTGAATACACTAGAGAAAATGGAGTGACTAAAAGCCGGGACTACTCCAAAGATGGTCTGAAAAGAACTAAAGAGGCCCGAGCCCAGAACTTTAAAAAAAGGGTGCAAGGCCGGCTGTACTGGAAGCAATAAAGATTTGATATATTAATTCTTCGAAAAGCAGGGGAAGGTTAGTGTTTAATAATGATTGTATTTCACTAGAAGTTCTAGCCACCTGCAATTCGAAGATCTTGTGACTGGATGTAAGAGCTACTTCTTGCTGAAACAATAATGCTTTGGGTCGGCTTAATTTGTTGAAATCTGCCTTCAAAGTCAGAATGGAAGGCCATAGTGAGCTATCTGCAATCCCATGCGGAGGGGAAAACAAGACACTGGTGCAACAAGTGACTAACTGGGAAACAGACAAAATATACGGGACTCCAGCCCGTATTCCGCAACAGTCTTGATCGCTAAGATTGAGATAACTCCCGTTAGAGAGTACCGTAATGAAGGGGCAAACTGTGGGAACTGGGATTCCTTTTAAATAACAAGCTAAATTTGGTGCCATAGTGTTACACGCACCGTGAATTTTTACGTGTTTACAAATAAGTGAATGTTCGACAGTAGAGTTGCATTCTTCACCAGAGATAAAAACTTTCTTGTCACTATGTTCACAACGATAAGCAAAGGGGAGTGACCATACCTCATGTATGTAACTGCTACTTAGGGGTTCATGTGTACCTACAGGAAAATGTTTCATGCAAGATGTGAATTGAAATGTCGAAATGGGTAGTGAAATAAATATGTGTATTAACCACACCGCCAAAGGCATTTCAGCTATAGTGAATGGGAGTTGTTCTAATTTTTCTAAGTGTAACATTGTATAGGTCGCATCTTTCATGGCCATCAATTGCTGTTTATGTGTTAAGTGTTTGAAGCGTTCAGCTAAATAGCATAATAGATCTAAGCTGATTTAGCCCAAGATACAATGTTGACATGTCACTCTGCACAATAGCAATAAGAGACAATACGTTATTTAAATTATAAATAAGAGATGCCAACGAATTAATATTATTATCGACAACAGCTAACACTATGTCCAAATTATCTTGGTCTATTTGTCTCAAACGTGCAACAGCTTCCATTTGGGATCATTTCCAAATTTCATTATAAGTAGCATATATAAATCTTTTAGAATGTGGGGATTTGGGACCCAAAAGACAATCTGATAAATTCATGTCCTCGGTTAGGAGAGAAAGATATTGTTTTACTGCAGACAGTGTAGAATGTTCCAAACATTGTTGACCAAACTTTCCCACCGAATAAGTGGTAATAGTACGACAAAACATTGGCTGGGGGTATCAGGTCTACTTGATTTAAACCCAGCTGTGGAATTGAGAAAACAAGCATAACAACCATTTATGTCTACTGGCCACAATAACCACCCCCCAGAATTCGAAAATGAAGAATTAAATGTACCATTCTGCACCATGTTATTTAACTGTTCTTCAGTGTAATTTGGAAGATTCTGGCAATTATTAAAGCGGGAAATAGAGGGAATGGTCGGGGCCTTCATGTCTTTAATTTTAGCCAATCCTAAACAAGTAGTTTGCTGGATTGTTTCATGTGTGAGAATTAAACAGGCTCGAAACAAGGTTTCCGTGCCCTGAACCTGCCAGGACTTCCTACCCCAAATCAATTTCAAATCAATGGTGTCCTTCCAGTAATCATAACCTTTTTAAGGGCCAATTGATTAACGAACATGGTAGTATATATAAGTTTTGTTTGATTAAGCATATATATTTGGTAGTGTAGGAAGTAATTTAAAATAATATGACATGAGGTCTTGAAGCATCATATCCCGTGAAATAGGTATACTTATCTTTTTGCCTTTTGGAACTTTCTGGACAATGTTCCCATTGTTAAAATGGGGATGCAGTTTACTAGTTCTGTGTAGGAAATGGTGCCCATAATGATGGTAGCAGAACATATCAGCATAGTTAGTGGAATTAAGGTATAGAACTTCTGATTCAAAACAGTATATTATTCTAATTCAGAAAGCATAGATTTTACAGTGTCAACATCCCAATCATCTGAATGTAACCCAGGTACTATTACATCACCCATAGAAACTTTGAACACATATGATATCTGCAGGATCTCCGTCGGACCAAATAAGTCGAAAGGAACTTTATCCCAAACCATTCCAAGAGTCATTGGAACAGCTGAAATGTTAACGAGGGACAAGTCTCTACATTTTATGCGATGAAGAATAGGAGGCCAACACCCCATCAACCAGTTCTGTAGCAGAACATTCCGGGAGGTAATGGCCGTTGATTAATAGAAAAAAACTGTCACAAATCCAATCTACATAAATAAAAAAAACAAGTATGATCCAGACATAGACCCAAGGAGAGACTAGATAAGTGCGTTTCAACCATGAAATAAATACCCAAATCTGGGCTTGAGGCATGTACAAAACAGAAGAACTGTCTGAAGAAAAATTATCTTGATCCTTATAGTACCCGGAGGTACTCAGCTGAAAAACAGGTGGGTGGCTCTCACTAGTTGGACTTGAAAAGGCATACTCAGATGGACCCGCCAATGGTGGATCATTATAAATGACATCTGTTGTAGAAGATGTTATATTAGAAGCAGGTATCATGTCAGGGAAATTGTCGACGGATGGCTCAGCCTCCCCTTCCCTCAGTTGGGAAGTATCAGCATCGGTTGTGCTCAGAGGCTGCAAAGCAATGTTGTGCAGGAAAGAACTGCTATTCCATGCCATACTATGAAGTATCAGCCACATGGTGTAGCTTGAGGTGGTAAAATCACAGTTCTGGTGCCTTGAAGACCAAGGACTGGAACAAGAGCATGGTACGCTGGGCTGAATTCCTTTTTGACGGCCACCTTTTCTCAAACCAGATCACCAATTTTTGGAAGCCAGCCAGAAACTAGAAGAGCAACTGCAGTAGCAAAAGGGAGAAATACAGGCGAATGTTTGCATGAGTTAGCTTCACAGAACTCTTCTAGGTCTTATAAGACAGCACAATGGTTATCTAAGTCAAAGGTTGCGGCAGCCGCCACAACGTCTGGACCATCAAGGTCTGGAACATACATCTTGATGCCAAAAAGTACTTCATACGGGGTCCGCCCACCCAGAGATCTTTTAGGGAGGTTATTTAAAGCTCGTTGAACCCCATATAGATGGTTCAACCAGCCACGCCCTGTACCTAATACTCTAGCTGTTAAGGACTGCTTTAAGTCTCGGTTCATTCTCTCCACAACAGAATTACCCTCGGGTCTATACGGAGAAGAAAAATGCATGCACCTATACACCCATGGACTTCATCGAATCGCAGTACACTTTAGAAGCGAAAGCCGGACCTTGGTCCGAGTGGAATGTGCAACAGGCATATGTCCTGATATAGACTTGCAAGTCTTTAATAGCAGTTCAAGCATCAGACGAGAGCTGTGGCCATACCCAGAGGAATCTAGAGAAATAATCAACTGCCTCCAAAATATATTTGAACGCAGTATCAGAAATCAGAGGACTGCAGTGACCTAAGTAAATACAGCCAAAAGGCTGGTTCAAAATAAACAGATGTGTCTGTGGTGGACGTGACACAGTGGAACTTTTGATTTGTTGACAAATGTCACAAGTTAAAACATATTTTCTGGTTTGCTGGTATAAACCCTGCCGCCAATACCTTTACGGTAACAGCAAAATTGTGGCCGCCACACCGGCATGTGCAAAAGCTATGCCTTCATGTGCGGTCACAACTATATCATTTCTGCGTTCTAAATGGGGAATCACACAATCACCAACACTAGGAATAGTTACATAAGGAACATTTTGGTCATTGAAATGATAGAAATCTTTCGAAGGGAAGCCCTTTGGCAAAAGGTTGCCAGTTTTTAAAGCATTCACGGCAACCAAGATATCATTGTCTATATGAGTTTTAGAGTGGGTTACCGCTGCAATTTTAACTGTGACTACTGCAGATTTGGCTGCTTCATCAGCCAGAGAGTTCCCTACAGTGTGTGTTCCCACACGCTGATGACTCAAAGTATGTATTACATGAGCTTGTGGCAACCTATCTTTAAAATCTGCCATTTTCACCCAAAGCAGTTTGTGCTTGATTATGCTACCTTTAGAATTCCTGAATTCATTTTGTTTCCAACAATGTAAATTGTCATCAAAAGATTGCACACAATAGTATGAATCACCCACTATAAGAGTGGAGAATGTAGGATCTATATTTTCAAGAGCCAGAAGAAAAGCCTTTAATTTTGTGGGTGAAAAACGCCATCCGAAATAGTACCTAGAACAATGGCGCACGCGGCAGTATATTGCTGCTTAGAACTTATAGCCGGTTGTGCAGAACCATCCGTACAGATGATGGATCTATATTGGTCAAGAGGCAGAAGTGAAAAAAGGTAAAGGGTACACATGTTCATATTGCAAAGATTCTTGTGTTTGCAAAGAAGGATCAAAGACAAAGTTGACATCTACAGTTGATGAGGATGTAGCCCATTGTATCTACCAAGGGTGGAGGGCTTTAGCATTAGGAATGCTGGCTTTAGTGACGGCCTCTAGGGTAGGCACTTGAGAAACTACAATAGTGTGTTTACCATGGGAAAATGGCCGTTCCTTCAGGAAGGTCTTCTGGACAGCAGTTAGAATTTTTTCAGTTGAAGCAAAACGCAGTTCTGCAGAAGAATACAAATGCAATTTATATGCAATGGGAACTGTTTCACCTTCATTAAAGGTGACATAAGTAAATCCAATTGCACCCGGCAAAACCCGGATGACCAAATTCGTAGTGTTGACACGTATGCAAATGCTGTGTTTCTAGTAAGTCAGACTGTAAAGGCCTGAGTGTTTCAGTATGGACTGACATCCAGCATGACGTGGAAAAATCAGGGCATATTAAGGCATAAAGAGATTTAATACTTTGGGCATAAACAGGTATGTCTGTCCTGCCAAAATTAAAAAATCCCAGTAGACTGCAATTTTTATGTGTATTCGGAGGCTGCAGTTGAGCACACTTTTCTAGAAAATGAGGGGCAAGACTTTTCCCTCATTGGTCAATACATATCCTAAGAAAAGGACACTGAGAGAAGCTATGAAAGACTTTTTGAAGTTGAACTTGTCACCAAGTTCAGTAAATCACAAAATAATGTGATCCACTCTCGCCAAATGGGAGGTTTAATACATCATCAGTTAGGTAGATATCATCAACATAGGATTATGCATCAGGGTTGATCTCATGTAGCATCGATGTAATGTGTGCCGCAAAGACTCCTGTGCTGTTCTTATAGCCCATAGGAAGTCGGCGTAGCGCTTCTGAAAGCTGAGGGCGCTAAATTGTGACTGAAAAAACATTAGAAATATCCAAAGTGTTTTTATAAATTTTACTGACGATATTAATTAGTGCCGTACTATGTGTATTTTGAACTGTAAGTGCACGTATAACTATTCAAATGTCTGTAATCTAGGACAATACGATAGGAATGATCAGACTTTAAAACGGGGAAAAGAGGATTGTTCATTTGAGATACACAGGGTTCAATTACTCCCTGGTACTCCAGTTGTAAATGCATGTCTTTAACGGGTGCTTTTGCATTCCTCTGATAGGATACTTTGGTTGAACCTGAGGTGTAGACCGTATAGGAATAATTCAGTAAGGAGAATCCTTATCCCAACCTGTATGATTACGTAAAAGTGCGGGGGCCAAAGCAAGGGCCCATTCGGGTGCATAAGCTTGTTTAACTTTGTCAGGCACAATGTGTGAAAAAGAAGGGAGAATCACATCCTCTCCCTGTGGGCATGCAAGAACAAAAGGTGGGGGCCAGTCGACCTCCGCTAATAGAATATCATAAGATGTAGTTAAATTGTCCTAGAAGATTGCTTTAATGGTGCGTTTAACATTGCCTTCAATCTGCATACCCAAATGATATAGCCTGTCAGGGGAGCTATGTGGGTGTCTTCGGTTTCCACAGTAACAAATGTTTCAGTTGCTTTCGCTATCAGAAATTGGTGGAGATTCCGACATACTATGGTGAACTCTGCTGCACTGTTGAAGAGAGTCACAGTCCAACTCCTGTTCAGGAGTAGGGTTCTCATTGTTGGTGGCATATTTAGCTGTTAACTCTGCAACTTTCTTTTTATGAAAAGGGGATTTGTAGGGAGGGCGTCTATCCTCCTTCTTTATCTTCACGTCAGATGAGCGTTGTGTTTCCCTTTTCGGTTGCACGTATTCTCCTTGTCAGAACACTCTCCTCTGTCATACTGGTGGTCAGATGCATCCTAAAAGGAACTAGGAGAACAGGAATCAGGAACCTGATACCAGTCAGGAGTTCTACTCTTTGTGCGAGTGTTAAAAATGGGGGTCTCTAGTTGGCAGAGGTAGGTACCTTTGTCCAAATAGGGACCCTTGCTTCTAATCAGGGTAAGGGGGATACACACTTTAGATAACCCCTGCTCACCCACTTGGTAGCTTGGCACGAGCAGACAGGCTTATCCCAAAGGCAATGTGTAAAGTATTTGTACCAACACTCACAGTAACACAGTGAAAACACCACAAATGGACACCACACCAGTTTAGAAAAATAAAATATCTTTATCTAAACTAAACAAGACCAAAACGACAAAAATCCAACATACACAGTTAAAAATATGACTTTCAAAAGGTTTCAAGAACCTGTACCATAGAAAACTATGGATGCGTACTTTTACACAAAGTACCTGAAGATGCATCAAAATTCACAAGGCCAAACAGCCGCAGAGAAAGGAAGTGTTGGAAAACACAGCGATGCGTCAGTCCCTGAGTCCTTGGGGAGGTGAGGCGCCAGTTCTGCTGCACTCAGGAGAAGTGATGCGTCGAATCCGGACTGTAGGGGGAAGTGAGGCGTCGAAATCCAAGACGGTTCTGGTCTGCGGGTGATGCGTGGAAAACTTGGTGCACAGGTACGATGCGTGACACACCGGAGGTGATGCGTCGCTTTGCGAGGCTTCACGCTGTCCGGCGTCGGTGCTGGGGGATGTGTGGCGAGACTTTGCGTCACCCGGCGAGACTCGGCGAGGCTTCGCATCGTCCGGCGTCGGTTCCGAGAGACTTTGCACGGCTTTGCGATGCTTCGCGCCGGTTCTTGCAGAGATTAGTTGCAAAGCCCACCTCTGAGGCCTTGTAACTGGGAGGAGGCACCTCAGGCAAGGGTAGGACTCACCGATGGCAGAGTCCAGCAGCACCAGCAGATTTGCATGAAGTCCTTTGTGTCCCTGAGACTTCAGAACAGGAGGCCAGCACACTTTAGGCCCTTGGGGATCTCCTTCAAGCAGGGGACACAGCACACAGCAAAGTCCTTCTCCTTTCCTTGGCAGAAACAGCAACTTCAGGCCAACCCCAGACACACAGCAAGGGCAGTACTTCTCCTCAGTCTCTCCAGCTCTTCTCCTTGGCAAAGGTTCCTCTTGATTTCCAGGAATGATCTAAAGTCTGGGGTTTTGGGTCTGATACTTATACCCCAAAATGTCTTTGTTCTCTTTGTGCAAGGGGCTCTGAGCCCAGTTCAAACCAGTTCTGGGGGGCACTCTCCAAGTGCACAACAACATCCATTGTCAGTGTGAGCCTTGGCTCCAGACACACCACAGGGGGGCGGAGCCAGCATTGTGGAAGGCAGGAACAGCCCTATTCAGGTACAGGTGCTACTCCTCCCACCACTCCAAATGCAGATCAGGCCTATTCAGCCTAGTGCTGACTCATCCAGACTCCTGGAGCCACTGCACCCTCCCCAGCCTCTGTCACTCCAAAGCCAGACAGCCAATCCACAAACAGGCAGAGGCACACAAAAAGGTTGAACAAGAAAATAGCCACTTTCTAAAAGTGGTATTTTCAAACACACAATTTAAAACCCATCTTTACTAAAAGATGTGTTATTAAATTCTGAGTTCAGGGGTAGTAAACTCCATTTTTCTATCTTATCCCTATGGGAAGATATGCTTGTAAAAGGTAACAAAGCATTCCCCATTCTGTCCTAGGGGCAAGATAGCCTTTCAATAGTGAAAAACTAAATTGGCAGTATTTCACTATCAGGACATGTTACACACACCAGTACATGTCCTACCTTTCCCATACACTGCACCCTGCCCAGGGGGGTACCTTGGGCCTACCATAGGAGTATCCTATGTGCAAGGAAAGGGAAAGGTAGGGCCTGGCAAGTGGGTGCACTTGCCAAGTCAACTGCGCACAGGCACTGCTGTGGCAGGCCTGAGACCTCTTTTGAGGGCTACTCATGTGGGTGGCACAATCAGTGCTGCAGGCCCACTAGTAGCATTTGATTTACCAGCCCTGGCACACTCAGTGCACTTTACTAGGGACCTACTGGTAAATCAAATATGCCAATCATGGAGAACCAATCACAATAACAATTTACAAAGAGAGCATATGCACTTTAGCACTGATCAGCAGTGTTAAAGTGCCCAGAGTCCTAAAGCCAACAAACACAGGTCAGGAAAAAATAGGAGGAAGAAGCAAAAAGTTTGGGGATAACCCTGCAAAAAGGGCCATTTCCAACAGCGATCAAGAAAATCATATCGCCTCTCAGAGGATTCTGGGTGCGGAGTACCTCCTTGTTGTCTAGGTTTTTGTTGCTGTTTATGTTTGTCCCAGGGTTTCTTAGGAAACTCACAGGTAGGGCGGGCATCCTTGTCAGAACTAGGCTTCCCAAGCGGTGGTACTGAACGTCTGGTTCCCAAACTATTACGACCCAAAGATGTATATACATTAGCAATAATGGCTGGCAACTCTCGTTCGCGGTCCGCTATTGCCACTGCGGCAAGTTGCTGGCATATAGCCAAAGATGCCACTTCACCTTTGATCATAGAAATAATCATTTCGGAGACGGCAGGAAAATTTCCTACAAGTTTCATCCCCAAATCGAGGGCAGGACCTGCCCCATGATCATTCTGTATCTGTTTAAGGACATTCGGTAGAACGGCCATTGAGGGAGTGCCATGACAAAGAGTATAAACTTTGGCAAAAATAGTCCCCCAGGGGTTGCAGTCAGAGAGAGGGGGAACCCTGCCATTGAGTAAACACATGGTCAGAATTCTGTGCTTGTCTTGTGGTCCGGTAAGCGGAAACACAACTTCACGTTGATCTATTTTCTGAGCAATCCAAAAGGGTATTTCTTCATAATTTGCGGGTCGCTCGCCAATAACTGAATGAACAATTTCGGGACTGATAACATGACTGCAGGCACCTGTGGTTGTCCCTGCAGGGCAACCCTAGCTGGTCCAGCATGCTATAAATTGGGTCATGCATCTATATAGGACAACAAGAACATTATAAAAGCTTGAATTTGCACTAAATTGATATTACATAAATCCGGATACGGTGTATAATACTCAATACTCAAGGGGCCCATTCAGACAGTGCCAAGCACGTGGGGAAGGGTGCCATTAAACCAAGTCTGGTGCTCCCAGACTGTAAGTGGAATTTCAGTAAGGGCATATGTTCGATATGTTGCAGAAGCTGGTGCTACTGTATATTCATGATAAGTATTATCATTTGCGTCGACAGCCGGGAAATTGACCCAAGAATAAAATACTTCAAAGTGGAACGCAACGTCCACTTCAATGATAAAAATCACAGCAGCCCCAGCATTAGGAACTTCGTGTTGCAGTAAATGCTGAGTGACCACTGGGCGGTAACTAGCACCAATAGCTATGGGTTGAGCCATAGCAAAGCAAAAACGATTCAAAGTATAACACAAACAGGGTATAGAAAACCTTTTAATATTCAAGCTTAAAGAAACCAACAGAACTAGGTACTGCCTAATCACTGCGGAGGAAAAATCCCTAGTACCACAGACGTCTCAGAGAAAAGGTGCTAGGGTATTGTGGACAAGAACTACTCAGGGTTCCTGAAAGTAAGTATCAAGTTAAATGTTGGTGACGCCATGTTGCAGGGAATCTTCTCTTAGAATATTTTTAGAGCCATAGAACATCAGTATGTAGGGACTGAGTCACCATACCACCTCAGTACCTATGGGTCCGAGTATGACTAGCTATAGTGCCTCACTTGCCCTCCTAACCTTACCAGAGAAACAAGGGAGTTGGCACACTTGACCTTCTCAGGGATTACGGTAAAAGGAAACACCCTTTCGCCCTCTCACTTATACTCGTCCACAATAAGATAACCAGGAGACACGAGGGCAGTTTAGAATATTTATTCAAACTATTGTGCTCTGAAAGCAGTATACGTTCCACAATTAGAAAACAAATACATACTAAAAATACTGTTGGCATGGTTAATAATCCATATATCATGAAAAGTCCTATCCTGTCATTTCTTCAGGGGGGCTGGCAACCTACATCTCAACAAAATCCATACCAATAGCGGTGGTAACCGGCCCGGAGACAGATGTAGCTTTAGCAGTCAAATTTACTCTCTCCTTGGCAGGGGTACAAAACGAAGTAACTCTTTTTAATGCATATATCCACCCAAAACGGACAGCAAGTGACTCAGCAAAGTTAACCGATCAGATAACTTCTCATCTAGGCAGTGCCGAAATTCCAAACCTTATATTATCGGGAGACTTGAAACAATACCTAATGGGAACATCCAAAGCAAAGGAAGTTTGCCTCCAATCCTCAAACTACAATATACCAACACAAGGAATCTTTACGCATGGGAGGCCTAACAGGGAAAACAGATTCCTTTTGGAAGAATTAGAACATCTAAATCTTAGGGCCCTTAACGGAAGAACAGCCGGCGATATTCCTCCGGTGGCAAGCTACTACACTGAACTAACAAGTTCACTTTTAGACTACACGTTTGTCAGTCTCTCGCTGTTTACACATGAAACAGGTTTTAGAATGGGCGATAAGGGGGACAGCGATCACCGTCCACAAGAGACTATTTTAGCGGCAACTGCTCCATCTAGCATTCATCCTGCTCCACACTTAGGCTCAAGCTTTACGATAAATTATAAGAGGATCAAGTACACGGCAGAAAGCATAGAGTCCTTAACAGATACAGCAATCAATCTTTTACTCGCTCAACCATTCGAAAAGAACCTGATATATACCTGGGAATGCTTCACCATCAACCTCAGCAATTTAAAAGCTACGGACCTAAAAATGAGGAGTTCTCCGGTGCCTGCACAAGAGAAAAATATAACCAAGGCCGAAAAAGCGCAAATAAAAGCCCTTAAGAGAATGATAAATGGCTCCATAAGATCTTTGCGTCACGATCCAGGGAATATACTACTCCTTTCTTCCCTGCGGCAACAAAGAACTCAACTAAAGAAGCTGAAATGGAACATCAACAATAACCACGAACAGGACTTCTGGGCAAAACTCTTGTACAACTTAAAGCACAACGCCAGTGATCGCTTTTGGAAATCAGTAAACACAATTATCCACCCACCTCATGGGGGACTTAATTCCCACATTTTGGAGGATACCTGGGCAAGCTACTTAAATTCCCACTTTAACAGTCAAAGCAATAGCCTGCCCAAACTGGAGCAGAGTGGAGCAGACTCGGACGGTTATGATACTAACACCGGAAGTAGGGAAAGAGGCATCAACAATCTCACTGACTGCTCCGCTGCTACCCGATCAATGTCAAGTGACACATCCAAACCTCCTGTGTTAATCCATCATCAGGAGGAAAGGTCAAACGACACTGAGCATCTAACAATCAAGAAACAGATCAGGAAGGGAAGAAAGGATGGAGCGCCGGGCCCGAATGGAATCCCGCCTGCAGTCTTCAAACAAAGGCCGGAAGAATGGGCAGAAATACTCCTTCCATTATTTCTGGATGTAAGACGACTGGGCACCATTCCAGACTCATGGAAAGGCTCAACGTTCATACCGATCCACAAAAACGGCAGTAAGGCCTTGCCAGCCAATTATCGGTCAGTCGCACTGATCGATAATGAGGCCAAATATTTTGCGGGAACACTGCTAGACGAATTAACAACCTGGGCAGAAAATAATGATATAATCCCGCTAAATCAGACAGGATTCCGAAAAAATTCTGGCACGATTTCTAACATCCTGGCACTCTCTCTGATAATGGATACAACAAAATTGAGGAAAACACAGCTGCATGTCTGTTTTATCGACTTCAGTGCCGCATTTGACAACGTGGAGAGGCCAAAACTGTGGAATAAGCTAGCTAGATGGGTCATTCCAAACACCCTTTTATCAATGATAATGCTTTTACATACCGACACCTGGGTACAGATAAAATTAGGATCAGGGTCTCATCTGTCAAGAAAAATTAAAACAACGAAAGGACTTAAACAGGGCTGCGTGTTGGCACCTATTTTATTTAACTTATTCATGGCAGACTTACCACAGACACTTAACACATGTAACTCCCACGCGCCCAGACTGGGGGACACCCACCTTGTCCAACTTACTATACGCGGACGACGTAGTCCTGCTTAGCCAAACGGTAGTTGGCTTGCAACATCTTCTTAACGGACTGCAGGTCTACGCAGAAGAAAACAGCCTGACAATAAACTTAAACAAAACCAGGACGATGACAATTAACAGCAAACGAAACTAGAGATTAGAAGCATTGAGTCACACCTCGCCTAGATCATGAGCCCGAATCACACTTTACCACGCAAAGACCGAGTACAAGGTGACGGCGATTGGCACGAGGACAGCTTTGCTTGCAAAACTAATTGTAATTTGGCCGCTTGAGGAGCGCGAACAGGAAGTGCCGTGTTAGCTCCGTGATGCGAAGGCCCCTGCAGGCCATGCCACACGAATAGGGCTTATCTCTACTGCGACGACAAAAAAAGACCAAGACTAGGCTCACCAGAGGGTAGTCCTCCATTTCGGATGCAGCGTTAGGAGAATCTCTGGCAGCTATGAAACCTTCTTCGTCCTACGTGGTCCTATGTGTCCTGGCATCGCTTGCACTGAGCGTCCACGCGCGCCCTTCACCGCAGATCAAGCACCAGCAGGTGAGTGAGAAGGGTGAGAAGTAATAATACTGACTAGCTTTGTGGCTGTAAGTAACGGGAAATAGCATTACTTAGCTCACGAGTACGTGTCTTATCATCCTTAGAAAGATGATAGGCTGAGTCAGCCCCACGAGGATTCGGGGCTGAGACATGTAGTGATGTCTGTGCTGTTATATAGCAGAGTGATGGAGCTGTGTCTCTGTTGTAGTATAGCAGAGGAGATGCAGGCATGCCTGTGCTGAGGTAATGCAGTCACGTTGTGATGTGATTGAGGTGATGCAGACATGCCTGTGCTGAGGTGATGCAGGCATGCCTGTGCTGTGATAGCAGGGGTGATGCAGCCACGACAGTGCTGAATACAGAAATAGCGCTGCACTGTTGCCTCGTCGCTGTAATGCAGCAGTCCAGTCCTAGTTTGTGCTGTAATGTAGCAAAGGTGATGCGTTCTTGTCTGTCGTGTAATTTAACAGATGTGTCGCAGTCGTGTCTGAGCTGTTATGCGATAGGTGATGGCGTTGTCTCACTGAGTTGCAACACCCAGGGGTGATGTACTCTCGTCTCTGTGCTGTAATAGAGCAGAGGCAAGCCGTGCCTCTAGGCTGCAACGTAGGAGAGGTGTTGTAGTCTTGTGTCTGTCCTGTAATATGTAGTGGGAATGGGGTAGTGTCTCTTGGGGGTCTATTGATTGTGTCAGGACCTTAGGTGTTTGAGATCAATACCGCTAAAACCTCCAGAAAGCATAACAGCGACTTACTAACACACAGCAGGTCCGTGCAGCCATTTTTGTACGAATCAATGGTAGCGAAAAGGTTGCAAGAGAGGTATCGAATCCTGTGCCGTGTGGCTGATTTTATTAATTATTATTCGCGGACCGCGAACAAAGTGCTTCACATATTTATTGTCTGTAACCGAAAAGGCGGATTAATGGCAATTTATTTTTAAGTCCGTTCCGTGAGTGTGTGAGTGGCCTTGTAGTGTTTACATAATTATCCGTTCTTAGGTATTTTTTGTAATTTAAAGTTTACCGAGGTCTTTAAATCAGCAAGCTGCAGGCCAAACTTCTGCAGCTCTTGGTGCCTCCTGGTCTTCTTAAGTAGAAATGCCAACCACAGCTTGTGCCACCCAGGAGGCGGAACTTGGGTGGCACAACGGCCAGTCGCGGCCGGCAAGACGGGCGGGGGGAGTAAATCAACCCCTCACCAGGGAAAACATAGAGATAGTGGGGACCAAGGAGAGCACAGGTGTGAGCAGAGACGTTGGGAGAGACATTGGAAGACTTCAGATGGATGTTCAAATACTGTTTTCCCACAAACAGAACATGCAACCTTTATACAGCATTTTTCCCCAAGGCAATACATTCATGTTTGACACATGATTCACAAAAGATAAACATGGGCTCCTTTACAATTGTGTACATCACTTTCTGTGAAGGCTCTGACATCGGCAGAGGTCAGTGCAATAAACCAGCCATTAAAAGGGAAGCTACGTGCATGAGGCTAAGAACGGTGGCAAAGTGTGACAATAAACAATCAAAATCACTTCCTGGTATCGAACGGGCACAGGCGCAGTGAACCTCACCTGGCAAACCCAGCACTCACCAGAGACCTATAAATTCCGAAGCGCCCTTCATTAAAGTGACAGGAAGCAGGCCTGCTCACAGCTCGAGATGGGCACAGCAGAGCTCTGCGGGAGGGTAATAAAATAAACAAGAGAGGAGCGGGGGCGAGGGCGAGCGCGGCAGCCTGCTCAGCTGACCAAACGCTCGTGCGTCATGGCCTTTGCCGGCATGTGTTTACAATTATCGCGCACGATAATTGGAAACACATGTTTGCCGCGCGTACCCATCTCAAAAGGCCAGCCACGACGCACGAGCGTTTTGGGACTGCTTTCAAAACTCACTTATTAAAAGTCTTCGCCTCTAAGCAGCGCTTGCGCGCTACTCGAGGCTCGACCTAAAGAGGTACCTATGGCACCTGGGCGGCACACATATTGAATCAGCGGAGTCTTATAAGTACCTGGGTGTCTACTTCGATAAAGAAGGATCATTTACCCGCCAACAAGAAGAGATCAAAAGGAAAGGGATGATCCTTGCCATAACCATGAAAAGTTTATCTGCCAAACTAATGGGCCCCACGCTGAGCCCTCTCCTAACGGTAGCACGGGCTAAAATTCTACCTACAATCACCTATGGTAGCGAAGCTCTGCGAGGAAGAGATATCAATCTTTTGGATAAAACACTTGTAAAAGCATACAGAACTATGTTTAGCCTCCCGAACTACACCTCCCCGGCGCAACTTAGACTGGAGTTTGGCCTGTTAAAGCAAACCTGGGCCAGATATGGAGCATACATCAACTGTTGGAACAAAATCAGAACATCAACCCCTAATTCACTAAACCACCTCCTGTGGCAAGATCTCCAACAGAGGGAGAATTCACCCGCAAGATTGTATCTTCAGGAGGCACTGGCAAACACAGGTCTATCGCCCCTATGGAATACACAGTGCCATCACTTAACTATGAAGAAACTAGTCTGGAAGTCGCTGAAAAAACAGTCATTGGTGGAGGATAAAGCTGCTTTTTCATCCAGAACACATGCCTGGATGACGCTGAATTCTTATAAGACTCTAGCCCCGCAACCATATTTTAACCTGGGCTATCCAAAAGCACAGAAATTAAAATTCCTAAAGCTACGACTCGGAGTGATACCATGCACGCAGCATCTTCCACCATGGAAAAGGGTGCAGACTTTTACAGCTTGCAGTTTGTATAAAAACGGCCAGGGCGACATCATCCATACCATTTGCTCTTGCACAGAGATGCTTCAAGAAAGGAGGCAACTGCTAAAAATCCCCTTTAATCAAAGGGGAATTCGGACAAGGAGGCAAGCAGTTTTGGCTTGCTTCGACCCATCATCACCTCAATTGAACTCCAGACTAGTCAGATTTCTTGAAGCTGCCAGAGCAAAAATGCCAAACTGTCACTAAAGCTGTTTTGGGGTAAAGGAGATTTTGGATTATTTATTTTTACAGGGGTAGTAACAATCGCCGCAATGACCGGTCAACTCATTTTGGCTGCTCTCGCATGTTTAAATCTGCATTTTTTAACTTGCAAGCAACAGAAGCGTTTTTTATTTTAACTATGCTGAAATGTTATTATTGCGAATTAATATTTTACACATGGTTTTATTTTTTGCATGTATTGCATTGGTTTTAAGTAACTCTGCAAAATAAAAAAATAAACTGATCCTACTGTCATTTTATAGGACAGAATAACCTAAACCCCCCTTCCTTGCTAATGAAGCTAAATGATTATATATCAAAGATCTCTGTGCCTACTGGCAGACCCCGTACATTAGCATACACAGATGGACGCTCTACATCTCAGCAGACACAGTGCTCTTGTCGCAGAACTCTTGCTCCATGTTTGTCTTTTTTGCTCATCTATATGATGGGACATGTGTGTGCATAAACAACAGCTGCATTCTTGTGTTATGTCTAGATGCTAGTGCCTGGCCAGAAAGAATAACAAGGGACATTGTTGTTTGAATTTGTCAGTGGTGTTCAGACTAAATCCCAGGAAAAGAACAGAACACGAAAACCTATGCAGGTTCCGTGTGAAAGTACAATGTGTTTATATAGTAACGTGTGCAAAGGACAATGAGGCCTACTGCGTGCAGAATTATGCTGACATAGGGAAAACTGCAATGGGCCATGCAGGAAACACACGGCAAGTGGACTAGTCCCTGATCCTTGGAATCATGCAATTAGAAGCCCACTGCTGAAAAAATCCTCGTTGGAACCCAACAAGATCGAGAACTACAGACGAATATCATTGCTCCCAGGCATTAGTAAGATCATAGAAAAAGTGGTAAATGGCTAGCTGACCGACTTTCTGGAAAACGCACAATCTCTTGCACCAGACACAAACCGGGATTTGTCCCAGCTATTGTACGGAGACAGCCGTTTTATTAGCCTCGGAGGATAAAAAAGAAAAAGCACTTGACCGAGGAGGGAACGCTGCACTCATTCTTCTTGATTTGAGCGCAGCCTTTGATACCATCTCCCATGGCATCCTCCAAAATAGACTAGAGGCGGTAGTTGTCACAGTGAAGGTGCTAAAATGGCTGACCTCGTTTTTAGACAATAGAAGTTTTCAGGTCAGGGAAGGGCCTTGCCTGTCAAAGGTCCATCTGCTCAGGTGCAGAGTGCCCCAGGGCTCGTTGCTGAGCCCAACTCTTTTTAACATCTACGCTCGCCCTTTAGCAGACATTATCTGTCAAGCTGGCCTCACTATGGTGTCATACGCTGATGACACCCAGATCGTTGTTTCCATTTCACCCAACACCAGACTATTCTCAGAGACACTGTCCACCTGCCTGGGAGAGGTGAACAATTGGATGACAACCAGTTGCCTTAAACTGAATAGCGAAAAAAATGAGGTTATGGTTGTTGGATACAACCCAGCCCTGTGGGACCACATTCTCTGGCCTTTATGCCTTGGTGACCGCCCTTCCCCTAACATCAAGGTTAAGAGCCTGGGGGTTTTAATAGACAACAATCTAACCATGGCCGCCCAGGCAAGGAAAGTCTCAGGGGCTTGTTTTGGTCTCTTGAGAGCAGTGCTTAATTTGTGCTGGTGGTTTCCGGTGCTTAGCACCGACACTTATTTCTCAGAGCGGGGTCTATTGACATACGTGAGAGTGCTAACTCACATGGTGGTGGCAATGTCAGCACTTCTCAACTGTCTCCCAGTGAAGCGCAAGCCGATATCACGTGGAAAATCCATGCTTTCAGTCAGTGTTGCAGTGGGCCACTGATTTGGCTGGATTTTGTCCTCTGTGCGGCAGCGTAACCTTTTTAAAATTCGACATTGCCCGCTTTCTGATGAGGCACACGCACGCGACGCACCGCCACCCGCCCCAGCATACTGCGCAGTCCCAGTGCTGCGCTATTCAGTCAGTTGAAGAAGCAAGCAGCGTGTCATCATGTGACAGCAGCAGGCCTCAGAATCAGATTAAAAGGCAGTAAATAAAAGTAACGCCTCTTTTCCTCGGGCAGATAAAATAACCATCACGTAGGGTTACGTTGTTATGCTATGCGTGGAAAGACGGTTGGTAGTGAGTAAAATTATCAATGGCAATGCTAGGAGCCTCCAGTACATATAGACCGGCCTGGTTATCTCCACGCATTACTACTAGTGTGTGGTGATTATGAAACTAAAGTGATTTAACACACACAATAAAAGGCTTTAGTTCCGAGGCCACGCCAGGCTGCTGCTGAAGGTGCTGTTCCTCTCAGAGGAAGCGTCCACGGGTGCTGCCGTGGTGCGCCTTTTCTGTGGGTGTGACTGAAGCTCTCAGTCTGCTTCCATTGCTGTACATGCTCTGGGAAGGATGACTGAGCCACGGCTGCCTGACGCATACTTGTCTTATGTCTCATTTACTGAAGATATGCTATTGTATCACTTTTAGGGCACCCTGCTGCAGCTGGCGCTGGCTAAGCCGTCAATGTCCACAAAGAACCAGCCCCTAATAATGGTAGGCTTGTTGACATAGCCACTCTCGCTCTGTCATCTGACTAGGGCACAGCCATAGCACAGACGGACGTCAAATGATGGGCCTGGCAGTGGCTGCGAGGGAGCTGGCAGTGGCCTTGGCCGACGGACTTAATGGAGAGTAGAACTCTAAACCTTGTTTGGGCTGGGACTTTCTTGTCCTGAGCGCATGTATCCTGTTCCGATGCAATGTAGTTTACAAGTGCATGGATGCTACATTTCTTCATTTGACATAGTCAACAAAACAATTCTGTAATGGTTGTTTTGAGTTTGAAAACTAAGGGGCACATGCATCAAAGATTTTTGCGAGCGCAAACGGTGCGATTCGCAAAAATCGGCCGTTTGCGATCGCAAAATGGCCTTTTGCGATGCATGAAAGTGTTGGGGATGCGCAATTTAGGTAATCGCAATTTTTTGCGATTTCCTAAATTGTGATTGCATTTAAGGAGAGCGGCTGTGGCAAGACAAGGACCCATGTTTGTAAGATGCAGCTCGGGGTTACGGCTGGTCAGGGTTGATAGACATCTGTGGTCCATGGTGCCCCTCTCTTCTGACCGACATCACGTAATATAACATTGATATCTATGAAGCATTTTTTTGTTGAAGCCTCGACCTCTGTTTGAAATCACTAATACTGACCGTTTACATCCCGCATATCTGAAACTGAATTGCCACTTTGCCTGTTAATGATAGGCACTATCTTGCTAGAATTTGCCAAGGTGCTACCCCTTCTAATGAAGGTGACCTATACAGTACTGGACCTATATCCTTCATGTTTTTATTCTAAGATGGCCTATCCCACCCCAGGATCAGGTAGTCATTATGTTATGTTATGTTATGTTATGTTATTTTATTTTATTTTTGTATAGCGCATATACACCGACAGGTCTCTTAGCGCTTTGGAAGAAGCGGGACAGCGTCAAGGCGGGGAGGTCTTCATGGTGTTGAGAGATCATATGTTGTATCTAATGCTTCCCTAAAGAGAATAGTTTTTAGCTGCTTCCGGAAGAGAAGCAGACCAGGTTCTTTCCGAAGGGTATCGGGCAACTGGTTCCAAAGTTGTGGCAGGAGGACCGAGAACGCTCGACCCCCTTTGGAAACCAGGTTACTCCGAGGGCAGACCAGCTGGACGGCTTCTGCTGACCGAAGGGCCCGCCCTGGCACGTATTTGATTAGGCGTTCCTTTATGTACCCTGGGGCATGTCCATATAGAGCTTTGTGGACAATACAAAGTCCCTTGAATTTCGCTCTCTGCGTAACAGGCAGCCAATGCAGTTTTCGCAGCAGTGGAGTGGCATGAGTTCTTCTAGGCAACCTGAAGATCAGCCTAGCTGCGTCATTTTGTACCACCTGAAGTTTCTTCATGAGTTTCTCAGGGAGCCCGACATATAGCACATTGCCATAGTCGAGTCGTGAAACAATGGTTGCTGATATTATAGTTTTCAGAGATGACACTGAAAGCAGAGGAATCAATTTCCTCAGCTGTCTTAGGAGACCAGTACATGTGCCCACCACTGAGTTGACTTGATGGATCATAGAGAGCTCAGAGTCAATCCTAATTCCCAGGCTTTTACAACTGGCGATGGGCTAGGGGGCCCCTAACTCTCTAGGCCAAAACAGGCTGCTCCAGGGATTGTTTTTTGATGGGAAGGCTAGTACTTCGGTTTTGTCTGGATTGATTTTTAGGGAGTTTGCAGTCATCCAGTTGACTGTAAACCTAAGGATGTGCTGAACTGATACTTGGGCACAGGCCGAGTTATCGATCCTCAGGATGAGCTGGGTATCATCCGCGTAATTAAAAACCCGGCAGTCCATATTGGTTAGTGCAGCTACCAGGGGCTGCAGGTATATGTTGAAGAGGAGCGGGGACAGTGCAGAGCCCTGAGGGACTCCGCAGAAAATATTGCCCTTTTCCGATACCTGGGCACCAAGTTGGACCCTCTGTGAGCGACCTGATAGAAAAGATTCTAACCAATTATAGGCGTGCCCTCGAAAGCCCAGGGCCGACAGCCGGGTCAATAGTGTAGTGTGGCTGACCGTGTCGAACGCCGCAGAAAGATCTAAAAGAATCAGGGCACTCGGCTCTTTATTATCGGCCTTCATCCTGAGATCATCAAGTACAGATAGCATGACTAGCTCCGTGCTATGGTGGGCTCTGAACCCAGCCTGGCGAGGTTGGAGCAACTCATTACCTGTGTTTTTGATGCTGTTCAGGATTTAGCTTGTATCTCAAGGGTGTCCAATATTGGTCCAAGAAGGCTGGAGCTGACTTACAATTTTAGGATATCAATATAAGACATACTTGCATACAAATATTGTAAAAGGAACTAATTTAGATAATCACTGGTAATTATTAGAATCTGAGATGGACCCAGCTCTTCTGGGCCTACTTTGGACACTGCTACTGTACAGGCATACGGGCATGGGCACTTAGACATACAGTGGTCAGCATGCCCGACCATTCTACTCATGCCTACAGCAGCACTGCAGAGTCTATTTGAGAAATATTATGTCCGATAACAACTCCTACCTGAACTGTTAGCATGCAAAAGTGGTTGCTCATATCTCTCATTGATCAAGCTGCTCCAGTCGTGATTAAAAACCCTTGAAAATAACATAGGAGGCCAGCGTGAGCGGATCGAGCCACAGAGAGTCTCCGGGCGCTCTGGTGGCACAGCCACTAGGGCTTGGTGCTACTGGATAAAGCAAATGTGGTGCGCTGCATGCTGTTTGCTAGCCACACGGCGTTTTTCATTCCGCCTTGCGTTTCCTCTGCTGCATCCATAAGGCACGCTATTAAATGAGCCTTATTGGACACAGACAAGTGCCACGTTTGTGGGGGCAGCGCTGTTGTCTACTGGACCCGCTAAGTTAGCACACAAAGTCTAATATCCACTATTTTTGATTGTTGATTTGAGGAATAAAAGGTTACGCTTGTGTTTTTCCATATTGAGAGAGCCAGGGACCAGGGTTGAGTGACGCTGCAGTGGCACAGCAAGGGTGCCATGGGCTCTCTGGCAAAGAAAGAAATTGGGCACCAAACCCCTGGTTACGTAGTAAAAAGAAACAGCCATGCTACTAATCGGGGTGCAGTGGACCTCTCCCAACCCTGGGTCCATAATGCCACTGCACAGAGCTTTAAATGGAAATATAGAAGTGCAGGTACTCACTCGAGTGAACTTGTTTGCTCCTTAGAAGTGCCAGTACGTTCCCATTAAATGGAATTGCAGTACTGCTGAGAGGTGCAGGTACTCTCCCTTTCAAATTAAAGAAGTGCAGGTACTCAGTAGCAGACAATACCTGCCCATTTAAAGCACTGCCACTGCACCTACTTAAATCGTGATAGCTATGCCACTTTGAAGTTGTGTGGGGGTACAAAATAAGTAGAGGGCATGCATGGACAGGAACAATTTTAAGTAGTATTGTGAAACCTACTATGTGGGATGATGGTTTGTAGTCTCTGGAGTTGGTTTCTGCGAAAGTGGTCCAAAGCAGAACACCATGGTGTGGGGATGAAGGCTTTTATAAAGCGACTGATCGCTGTCATAAACCCCCCACTTGCAGCTTCTTTGAATATGCCAGCATTCACCATATACTAAGCAGAAAGATTTTGCCACAGTCAAGACTAACTATGAATATAGGGGCAGATTTACAAGCCTCTTGCGCCACTTTTGCGTCACTTTTAACATGGGAAAAGTGACGCAAAAGTGGCGCAAGGGCTTGTAAATAAGCCCCATGGTCTCTTATTTTTTGGAGGAGGGGCTTCTGAAAAAAAAACATGCACCATTTTTTATTTAGTTTGCACATGGGGTAACCCAGATGTGTTTCTCATTCCTCAATACCCACAAAGAGCTGTGGTGGTAGAGGTATTCCTAACAACAAGACATTCAGTGTGACTTCATGGGGTGGCGATCCTGCAGCACTGCTGGTGTCTCAGACACATTATGGTTTGTTATGGGACAATTGACTTGGGAGTCCTGCTCTCTGTACTGCCCACTGCTAAGGACACATGGCACATACATCCTGCGCTAGAAGGGACAAAGATGTTAGAGTATATATTTAAATCCAAGTTTACAAAAAATGATTCCCACTTTACCTAATTCAAATTTCAAATTGCTGTAACGCACATGAAAATGTTCTCAAAAGCCCAAGAGATTAAATCAAGGAGGCACTTGAGGGTGCAGTTATGGCAAATACTTTGCACCCATCATTTGCACACTTGTTTCGTTGATGGTGAGATTCTGCTCTCTGAAAGAGCCTTTTGGTTTATTTTGTCAGATAAGATATGTAAAAGTTGTATCTTTGAACTTGTGACACACAATTAGACTCTGCCATAAATGACAACACAAAGCACCTTTGCACATACCCCAGTATTGTCCTTTCCCCCAAAATGGCACATAGAGCATTGGAATATTTCACATGTCCGTTTCCAAGGCATTAGTCATTTTAGACGATTTATTCCCAAATTGTGCTTTAAATGCACTTTTGAGTTCATCTTTTTCAAAATGTTCACAGGGCGGGTGTAACCTCCTATTAAAACCTTACTTAAGGAAGGCTCCCTTGCTGAAATTCAGATTGTGTATTACATCTGGCTTTCACCAGTGCCAGTTGAGGATGTGTGTGGAGCAAATAGAGTAAGTGGGTGGAGCCAGTGGAGGAAGAGGGTGGATCCGGGAAAAGTGGGTGGGCCTCCTACAAAAATGTAAGCACCTGGACTAAATATTTTACAAATTAAGCACTGCTTGAGAGCCCTCAGAAAGGCAATTATATAGCTCCCAGTGCATGCTTGTAGAGTTGCGGTACAAGGTCTTGTACTTCCAAGCCGGGACTTTGGTAATTCTCTTTATCTAGGCAGTCCAGCTTATGTAATTCAGAAATTGTAGGTTATTCAAAATACTGCTGCTCGAAAACTGCTGGACCTGCCTAAAACACAGTCTGCACATTTGGCTTTGACAAGCCTTTATTGGCTGCCGGTGAGAAAAAGAATTGAATTCAAAGCCCTGTGCATAGCCCACAAGGTAAAATACACTCGTGGCCCGCACATCCTTAGTCACCTTATCACACCATGCTACAATATAAGAGAGTTAAGATCCAGCAATCGCTCCCTCCTGGTTACCCCCAGAATCAAAAGAGGCTAAGGGTGGAGGGCGATCATTTGTATACTTGGTGTCTAAACTCTGGAACTCCCTGCCCAGTTACCTTAGAGCCAAAAGTAATCTGTTAAGTTTCAGGAAGCAATTGAAGAACAAACTCTTCTCCTAACCAATGCATCGCCTCCTCACGATTCCTGCCAGCTCTGGAAAGCCCGTTTCTACAGGTAGAGCCTAGTCTGAGCCTAGCCAACAGTTTGGTAGCTTGGCGCAGAGTCAGGCTGAACTTATAGGCAATGTGTAAAGTATTTGTGAAACACTTCAAACACTCATAAAGAGAAAACACCACACAAAAAGGATCCCACACTAAGGTAGAGAAATAGAACTTTCTTTATTAAATAAAACAAGACCAAAACAACAAAAATCCAATCAGTAAAACCGGAAATATTCAGTTTGAAAGATTTTTGGGAAAATAACCCAAAAAACACAGAGCGACAACTGTTGATATCTGGTCACGTTGGACAGGGACAAAAGTCAAAAGTTCAATCCGACTGCGATGGAGCATGAGCCAGTTACAGGGACCCAGTTAGGCTCACTAAACAAAGTACCTTAAATCCTGGTTGTGGAGCGTTGCGAGGGTCTGTGTCAAAGATGCGTCATGCAGCCGAAGCATTGCGTCGGTTCTGAGATGCAGCAAGGCTGCGATGCGTGCGTCTGCTTCATCATCGAGGATCTCATTGATGGGGCTTGCGATGCAAAATCTGGCATTGAGGATGATATGTTGGTTCTGAAGAGCTGCGGGGCTGCGATGCGGAGTATTTATTTTATTTATTTATTTATTTATAAAGCGCCCGAATCACCCCAACAGGGGTATCTCCGCACTGTGACTGCCATTACCAACCAAGGAGAGATGAATCAGAACAGTGTGGTTTTCAGCAGCTTTCTAAAAACCAGGAAGTTAGTGCATTGACGCAAGTGAATAGGGAGTTGGTTCCAGTAGAGTGGAGCAAGGTGGGAGAAAGCTTTACCACCCATGCGAGCTTGTTTAAAACGAGGGATATGGAGGAGAGCTTTGGACCCTGACCGGAGGGGCCTAGATGGCATATATCTGGCCAACTTATCTGTCAGATAGCTAGGACCCATGTTGTTTAGAGATTTGTAAACCATACAACAGATCTTGAATTTAATCCTCTTCCGCACCGGAAGCCAGTGTAGTTTTTGGAGTAGAGGAAGAGAGGCTGTTCTAGGAGGGGCATTGGTCACCAAGCAGGCCGCTGTGTTCTGGACTACCTGCTGTTTGTTTAAGGAGGTTTCCTTGGCTGAAATCAGCAAAGCGTGGCAGTAGTCAAGGCAGCTTAAGACCAAAGCCTGGATCAAGGTTTTCTGTGTGGAAAGTGGCAGGAGAGGAAAGACTCTTCGAAGGAGACTGAGTATGTGAAAGCAGGCCCCAGCAGTAGTGGTGGCATGCTCCCCCAATGTTAATTTATGATCTATCTGGACTCCTAGGTTCTTTACCACCTGTTTTGGGGTTGGGGCAGAGCCTAGTTCCTCTGGCCACCAACTAGGAGACCACCTCACTGCTGCTTCTCCAAACAACATTATTTCTGATTTTTCAGCATTAAGCTGAAGAAGGTTATCTCTCATCCAGTCCGCGATGACTTTCATACCCTCCGAAAAGGTGGTCTGAATGTTGGTGTTGGTTTTGTCAAAGGAGAGAAGAAGTTGAGTGTCATCGGCATAGGAGATAGGAATGAATCCTAAATTCCTCAGTAATCCATGGCATTGTCATTGAGGCTGCAATCGACGAGAGATGCGAGGGCCTGCACCAAGGATGCATCGCGCAGCGGCGGTTACAATGGGATGTGATGCAATGCGGGTCTGTGCAATTGGTCCAATCCATGGAGCAGCTGCGATGTGTCAGTTCTGCTCGGGTTTGCACTGTGCAGCAGAGGAGATGTGTCGGTTCCACCGGATCAACAGAGGCTGGTAGAGCACCTTAAGCCCACTTTTCACTCAGGGGTCCAGGACTGGGGTGACACGACTAGGCAGGGTAGACTCACACATGGCAGAGTCCAGGTGCAGATGCAAGGTTGTTGGAAGCCTGTTGTGTCCCCGAGGCTTTGGATCACTAGGCTAGCCAGCTAGCCCTTGGAGTCATTCTGGGTTCAAGAGATGCAGGTCCAGTCCTTCTCACCCAGGCCAGAGGCAGCAGGTCAGCATGCAGGGTAGCAGTCCTTCAGAACAGCAGTCCAGCAGAGTGGCAGTCCTTTCAACAGCACAGCAGTCTTCTTCCTGGCAGAGTATCCACAGGTCCAGAGGTGTAGAGTTGATGTCAGAGTTCCAGTATTTATACCCAGTTGTGCTTTTGTATTGGTTAGAAGCTTCTAGAGGCATGTATTTGACGTGCACAAGTCCCTGCTTTTCTGGTCCTGGCTTCAGACTAACTGCAGGGGGTATACAGCCCTTTGAGACAGGACACAGCTTAAGTGTAAGTAGGACTAGGCCCAGCTCATCCCATCCATTCTGCCAGTGATGGCCCATCCAGTCACCCCTAAGCTCCCCATTATGTGTTGCTGTTTAGGGGGAATACACCCAGTCATGTGACCCAGAGGTAGGCTGCAGGCATCAAATAGCTAAGGCAAGAAAATGCCCAATTTTTAAAGAGGCATTTTCAGAATTGTAACATAAAATCCGACTTTACCATTAGTTAGGATTTTTCATTACAATTCCAGACACACCAAACATGCACTGGTTACCTGTTCCCATTTGGAAATTGCTCTTACAAAATGTAATAAGGCAACTCCAATGTTATCCTATGGGAGAGGTAGGCCTTGCAGTAGTGAAAAACTAATTTAAGAGGTTTGCACTACAAGTGCATGTAAAACTTACAAGTACATGTCCTACTTTTAAAATACATTGCACCCGTTCTCTGAGCTATCCAGTGGTGTTTTGTATGTATTAAAAAGAAGGTTTGGGCGTGGCAAAAGGTTGACTTTGCCAGGTTGAAATAGCAGTTTAAAATTGCACACACACACAGACTGAAATGACAGGCCTGAGACATGTTTAATGTGCTACTTAAGTGGGTGGCACAATCAGTGCTGCAGGCCCACTCGTAGCATTTATTTTACAGGCACAAGTAGTGACACTTTACTATGAACTTACAAGTAAATTAAATATGCCAATTGGGTATAAGCCAATCTAAAATGTTTTAAGGAGAGGGCATTTAGCACTGGTTAGCATTGGTAAGGTGTGCTAAGTCCTGAGGCCAGCAAAAACAAAATCAGCAAAAACAGGAGATCTGAAGGCAAAATGTTAGGGGGAAAAGCACACCAAGGATGCCAGATCTATGTGTGTCCTCCCACCTGAAAGTGGGGAGAACTAACCAACCCCTTGGCGAGAGATCCTGGAGAGACCATCAGCATTGGCATGGTCTGTTCCAGGGTGGTGTTCCACCATAAGGTCCATTCACTGTAGGGAGATGGACCACCTCAACAGTTTGGGATTCTCACCCTTCATTTGCATTAATCATCTGAGGGGGTCTGTAGTTTGTCTGAACCCAGACGTGAGCACCAAACAGTATTGTCTCAGTTCCTTCAGTGTCCAGACCACTTGAAAGGCTTCCCTCACTATTGCACCCCATCTCTGTTCCCGGGGACGTAATCTCCTACTGATGAAGGCTACAGGTTGATTCAGGCTCTCTTCATTTAGCTGTGAGAGCACGGCCCCCATGCCATGCTCTGATGTGTCCGCCTGGACAATGAATCCTTGGCAGATGTCTGTGGCCTTGAGCACGTGTGCTGTGCACATGGCCTCCTTCAGGGTGTCAAAAGCATTCTGGCTCGCCTCCGTCCAGACCACCAGTCTTGGTTTCTCCTTGGAAGTCAGCTGTGTCATGGGTGTAACAATGGTGCCATACTCCTTGACAAATTTCCTTTATTAGCCAGTGGGACCTAAGAAGGCTCTCACCTCTGTCTAGGTCTTGAGGGCTTCCCAAGTCAGAATGGTCTCAATCTTGGCCCGGAGGGGCTGCACCTTGCATCCTACCACTTTGTGGCCCACGTAGACCGCCAAACCCTGCCCTATATGGCACTTACTGCCCTTGATAGTCAGGCCTGCCCTGTGCAGAGCCTGACGCACTTCCCTGAGGTGGCACGAATAAACTGCAATGTCGCCTAAGTAGGCGGCACTGAAGTTCTCCAGCCCAGTTAGCAGCTGGTTGACCAACATCTGAAACATAGCAGGGGCCTTCTTCAACCTGAATGGCATCACTCTGAACTGGAAGTGCCCTTCTGGATCAAGGGATGTTTGAGGGCTCAATATCCCCTAACTCCAGCATCTTGGAGACCTTATCAGATAACCTGTAAATTTTACTTTTCTCAGGTGTGCTGTCCCCCATGTCAATATCATGGGTACACCATGTAGTGAGTAAGAGTAAGGGAGAATAACGAGGCAAACTGCCCCAACAACTGGCAGCAGTCTCTCTGTTGTTCTAGGATTAGTGTAGGGGAGAGGCTGACACCCTCCACTGACCGATCCTGCTCCTTGAAGAAAAGATAACGGGAATAGGTTCACTTTCCTCCTCCACTTGATCACCCACACAACGTATTCTCCTCCCACACACCAACATCACATGCCACACCACCTCCTGTCAAACTCCTCTCCCGCATCCGCTGTCTCCCGAAACCCAGGCCTAGAGCACAAACTAGATATTGATGGCTGAAAACGTTCTCTGCTCGATGAGACTGTATTCCAGCTAAAGTCCAGACTATCATCTCTCTTAGACTATCTCCCCCCAGCCAAAGATGCGCTATCCTCGGTGCTCAATACCTAGGACTTTTAGATTACCTCTCTCCATGTGTTTAAGGCCCACTCTCTCCCAAGCTGACATTGCCAAGCTACAGCAACCAGCTACCCCCAACCTACTTGCAAGCTACAGCAACCAGCTACCCCCAATCTCCTCTACTCCAATTTCTCCAACCTGCCTTTCGTCTCAAAAAACATTGTAAGATGTGCAGCAGACAGTTCCAATCCGGCTTCAATCAGTGCTTCAGCACAGAACCGCTCTATTACAGGTGGTTGACGATGCTCTTTGAATTCGAAACACAGACAACTATTGCCTCCGGATTCTTCTCAACCTATCATCAGCCTTCGACCCGGTCAACAACCAGATGCTCCTAGACACACTCAAAGATTGAATGGGCATTGATGGCATGGTCTTGAAATGGTTTGCTTCATTCCTCATGGTCAGGTCAATAGTGAGTAAAAATTGATGACTATTTCTCTTCGCTGATTGCGGTGGGTGAGGGGTCCCCTAGGGCTCCATCCTTGCCCCAACTATATTCAACCTATACATTGAGCCACTCAGAGCCCTTCTTAAGAAGTCAGGGAACTTCTATCACCATTATGCAGATGACACACAGCTGTATCTAAAGGTCTCCTCACAAAACAACATTTCGCTGCTCACCTAAAATTCTGTTTATGTCTGGATGAACACTCATAACCTGCAGGTAAACTCTTCTAAAACAGAGGGGCATATTATCAAGGGCTTTATCGCCGCTTTATCAGCACTTTTTGCCGCTAAAGCGGCGATAATTTTATCGCCCTATTAGCAAGCTGTCGCTAACAGGCGTTAGCGACAGCTTTCAGGCGTTAGAGACAGCTTTCAGGCGTTAGAGGCCGCGTTAACCATCGCCTTGCATGTCAGCGATAATTATCGCTAATGACATGCAAGGAAGGCGTTCCCTACTAAAAGCGACTGAAAATAGTCGCTAATCCCACTACCCCCTATTAGCAAGGCAGGCGAAGCGATATAATAATTTGCGCTAAGCGCGTTTATCGCTATATTTTATCTCCTGCTAGTGAGGATGACTTACCTGTTTAAGGTATAGGAGGTGAATTCTAATGCTGAATCCACCTTAGCGATAATGCGAGAATATCGCTGCTTTTCCAGCGATATTCTCACATTTTACCGCTATCGCTGGAAATTGTATCGCTATGGAGATAAACCTTGTTAATAGGGTGTTATCTCAGCGATATTTTCCAGCGATAGGCGGCGTTAACCAAAGTCTCGCTAAGCGCGGTTAGCGATAAATATCGCTATTCCTTGCTAATATGCCCCAGAATTTCTCCTTATCTTCCTTTCAAATTCAACACCTCCGCTGCAATCCTAGATGGACACACACAACATCTTTAACTGTAAACCCACCAATGTTGACTATGCCAAGTCTCTGGGAGTCATCCTAGACCAGGTGTCTCCTGTCAGTCGATCGTGAGCTACCAGTAGCTCGCAGATGCCTTCAAAGTAGCTCCCAGCCTTCAGTTCATTATTAACTAAGAACCTCAATAAATAGCGTTTTGTTTTCCTTTTAAGGTTAAGGAAACGTGGGGGCCGATTCACAGAACTAATCTGAGATAAAATCCTAAACTTACTACTTTTGGTATTCACAGAAGGCATTTAGTAGTAGTAAAGTTAGGAATTCTAACTTTACTACTACTAAATCCCTTTTATGAATACCGAAAGTCGTAAAGTTAGGATTTTGTCTCAGTTTAGTAGTAGTAAAGTTAGGAATCCTAACTTTACTACTACTAAATGCCTTCTGTGAATACCAAAAGTAGTAGGTTTAGGATTTTATCTCAGATTAGTTCTGTGAATCGGCCCCGCTATGTTTATTTTACATTAGTATCAGGCTGCAGATAGCAGAGCCTGATAATGAGCAGTGCTCTACTCAGATTTATGGCCCATGTGGGTCACAGAGGTTCAGCACTGAAGCACTGACATATTTAACTCTTAAATAGTTTTTCTCAACTCACTATTAGAGAATGCGAAAAAAATGATATTTCTGAATGCCTTTAATGAGACAAAATTAAAATGAAGAGTTAACATAATGATTGCTATCTCTTCATTTTAATTTTCTCCTTTTTCAAAGTGACTGAAAAATACAGTCATTTTCTTTTATATGAGAGAAATGTAAAGTGAAGACAAATGCTTCTATGAAACATTGTCTTAATGTTTTTCTCTACTTTTCTTAAGCTAATTAAGTCCTAATGTTTTATGAAGTGCGCTTCTTCATTTCAAATTCCTCACATTTAAACAGATGGCTGTATTTTCCTTTTATAAATATAGGACTATGTCTACAGGCCACTGGGAGTATTATGCCTGCTGTTTGTAAAGACACACTGACTGGGAGAAAATTAAAATGATGTAATGCATATAAACTTAAAGTTAACTCTTCAGTTGAATTTTCTCCCATTTCTAAGTGTTGCATTTACACAGAGCAGACATCTTGCTCTCAGTGGCTGGTAGACAAGACACATTGCCATATTTATAACTGTAAAATACAGCCAATTTTTTTAAATGGGAGAAATTTAAAGTGCAGAAAAATGTTCCATCAAGTGCAGAATAATGTTCCTCAATAAGAAAGTTTTTGCAGAACATTTTTCTGTGCTTTAAATTTCTCCCATTTAAAAAAAAAATGGTTGTATGTTTGTGTTGTGCATGTAACGGTGCCACAAATGGCAAAAGGTATCTCCTGTGCCACAAGTACATATTACAAAGGCTCTCAGTCACCCATACACATATATCCCATTCATTCACACACATGTTCATACATCCCCACAGACCATGCACACACTGACGCACATGGCAGTCCTATCATAGTTACCCCTAGTCACAGTTTCTTGTTCAAACCGTAGTATCAGGCTCCATGGACATTAGGTTTAAAGTCAGTGAAGCTGGGTGAGAGTGTGTCTGGTAACATTTCGTGAGTTACTTGGCCTTCAGTAGCTCACGACGATTTTCACTGATCAGAAGTAGCTCTTATTACACGAAAGGTTGGGGACCCCTGTCCTAGACAAAACACTCAACCTACATTCCTAAATCATGCACCCTGGCCATCAACTACGCCTTCTGTGGGGAATATGCTGTTACATCCCAGAACAACTTATTGTAACTCTCTCCAGACTGGTCTCACCAAAACCCATCTCACAGCTTTGAAAACAATTCTACACTTGGCAGCATGGTTCGTCTACCGGTACAAAAGAAATGTCTACATTAGCCTGATGCTGATCACTCACCAATCATTTCCAGTTGAAGCAAGGGCTATCTACAAGACTGCTTGCATCACCCATACAGCCCTGCTCACATCCACTCTCCATTTCCTGGCAGACAAACTCAAGCTGTCAGGGGGCTCCAGACCATCATGAAACGTCATAGCCATCTTCTCATGTGGATAAGTTTGCTACTGCTTATACACGTTTCAATGTGGAATCAACTTTGTGGTCCCCTAAATCTTTCAATATCATGTCCTCTACAGCAAACGAACATTGGCCCAGCCACATTAGGTAACGTTGAATCTACCAGCACAGTATCAGAGAAACCCTACTCCTCATCATCCATATGGTACATCTTGGCCATAAATTTAGGCTTTAACAGTTATTCAGGGTCCCTCCATTCCCTAAAAAAACACACTTCTAATAGACTTGTGTATGGTGTTTCAGAAGTGGACGGCAGCTCATATTTATCAAATGTTTCCATTCAATACAGGTGGGTCTTGCGCTTCAGGTGGCCATGGCACAAGGCCCTTATTTTCCCCAACATGGGTCAATGTCTGTTTTCCATTTATTTTCCTGTTGTATGATTTCCAAGTGTATTTGCTGCCTGAGATAGCTCCAGCACCGTTGGCCAGCAATTGCTGGTAAAAAAAAAGCAAATGTCAGTAAAAATGCAGTGGTACACCTACCTAGCTCTTGCAATGCTTGTAGGAAAATAGACTTCCGTATCTTGTTGTTGTGAAATAAAGGATGCCGTAATTCACCCCCTTCCTATTTCAAAAGTGTACAAGGGGAGGCAGCCACACAGGAGTCTCTAGTCTAGTCCATAACAGCCTCTGTTCTATTCATAGACAGTGGTGGCTGGTGGGTAACGATGGGGCCCAAAAGCACTATCCAGCACTATGCCTCGGGCTGCACACAAGCAGGCATGCATACGTACACAGTGGCAGACACACACATAAAGACATTCACACATACATACACATGCACTCCCCAGCACACAGATAAACACACACATGTTTAAGCCCAAAAACTTACCTGGGCAGCCCACGATTTCATACTCCTGTCTTTCTGCAGCAGCCAAAGGCACACCCATGAGCTTCCACCCAATCAGAAGCTGGAATAGGTTGAAGGTGCCAGGGTAGACCTTTTTCTCTATTCCAGCTTCTGCTTGGGCATGAGGACATTTGATTGGCAATCCCTGGAGCTCCATTAGGTGACATGCTGCATTGCGTGACCCTAGTGCAGCATGGCAGATATGTATTGTGTATGTGTGAGGCCATGCTGTAACAGCCGCCGCCTGACACATGCGAAATACTTCTAGTGGAGCCCTCTTCTGCTGGCAAGGTAATATTACAGCTTTTACAGGCAAACAAACGATAGGTGAGATTGTTTGCTGACATATGAAAGGTGTACTATGCCAAGCAGTAGTGTAGATTGGATCAATCAATCAGGCGTTTGTTGAGCGCGACTACTCACCCGTAAGGGTCTCAAAGCACTGGGGGTAGGGGGGTGCAGGTTCCAGTCCATCAAGGAGGGGGTCTGTCGAAGAGCCAGGTTTTGAGGTTTCTTGCGAAGATGGGGAGCGATGTTGTCTGTCTGAGGTGGAGTGGAAGGGCGTTCAAGGCTCTGGCCGTGAGGAAGGAGAAGGAGTGGCCTCTCGATCTGGTCTTTCTGGTGCGGGGGACCACGGCGTAGGAGAGCTGGGCTGATTGTAGGGTCCTTTGGGGTGCATGGAATTTGAGTCGGCTGTTCAGGTATGCTGGTCCGGTGTCGTGGAGGGCCTTGTGTGCGTGGGTGAGCATCTTGAAGGTGAGTCTAGCCTCGATGGGGAGCCAGTGGAGTGTGCGCAGGTGCTGGGAGATGTGGCAGTGTCTTGGCAGGTTGAGGACCAGTCTTGCGGCGGCCTTCTGGATGTTCTGTAGCTTGCGGGTGAGGTTTTTGTTTATTCCGGCATAGAGTGCATTGCTGTAGTCGAGTCTGCTGGTGACCAGGGCGTGAGTGACGGTCTTTCTGTGTTCGAGGGGGATCCATTTGAAGGTCTTACGTAGAAGGCGGAGGGTGTGGAAGCAGGAGGACGAGACGGAGTTGATCTGGTGGTCCATTTTGAGCTCGGAGTCCAGGATGATTCTGAGGTTGCGTGCGTGGTCCGTGGGGGTGGGCGGGCTTCCGAGGGCGGGGGGCCACCAGGTGTTGTTCCAGGCATTGGGGTTTGGGCCCATGATGAGTACTTCTGTTTTGTTGGTATTTAGTTGTAGGCAGCTGTTTTTCATCCATTTGACGATGGCTTCCATGCCTTCTCAAAAGTTGTGTCTGGCGGTGTTGGGTTCGTTGGATAGGGAGGCACTGAGTTGATGCTCTGGTGGCCCTTAGGGGCAGCCACTGCTGTTCCTAGACCTGGTTGGCAGTACCCTGATGTTGGCCCCCTCAACATTCCATAGAAGACATCAAAGAATCCGTTTCTTGGAGAGACTGACTACAGCTGACAGAGCGCTCTGCCACTAACACCACACCTTTCCCGAACCTTTGTAAAACACCTCTGTTCATGGTCATACAACAAACTAGGAAGGGGTGACCATAGGCTCGAGGAATAAATCAAGGAATCCTGGATGAAGCCAAAAGCTTCAACGTATGTCAAGGAGGCAACATGCCTAATTTAGTTATGATGTAAATGAGGACAGAAAGGACACAGTGGTAATTCAACATCATTGTTGAATCATCAATACTTGTTAAGGCTGCACTGGATATTTTAAGCTATACATAGTCACATGATTCTTTGCCTGTATATTATGAGGTTGCATTGAGCATTCAAGTCTCTTCCATGGCATAGTAAGTTATATCATGGCATATCATCATTGTGACTGAGCAGTTAAGACTACATCTGTCTAGTTGAAGCAGTGCAATTGATGATATGCATAGGCAGATGCTGGTTGTAGCTGGGCCTCTACTGACATATGGCACTGTGCCCCGGGTTTAGGAGCTGTGCATTGACATTTGAGATTAAGCTTTTGCATACTATGACTATGTTTAGCATATGATGACGGCAAATGGGTATATGATGGAGGCATTCTGCAGATTATAGATTCTTCACTGAAATATCATGCAGAAACCTAGTTGTTATGTGGGTTGGAAATTAAATATGCCTATGAAATTTGATAACGTCTTTGTTATTAATTATGCACATACTATAATCTTTTGTCGCTCGATTGAAGTCACTTCCTGGGACATCATAGTGGGCAAGTTCCTGTGACTTCACTTATTGTGATATCATTTAGGTTAAAAGGTCAGGGAATGTTACTGTGAGAAATAGGATTATCAGTAGGGGTGGATGGTAGTCCACCACAAGTAATAATGTCACTATTCTTGTTAGGTCCAGTAAGGATTTTTGTCATTTAAGCCTGAGCTCAACCCCTGGTAGCTATGGCACAGAGCAAAAAGGCCTAACTTAAGAAAACGTGTAAAGCTTTTATAAGTAACAAAACAGTTAAAACGTCAAAAATGAAGTACAATAAAATCACACTCCAATTTATATAAATAGAGGGTAATTTTATTAACAAAATGACCAGTGCTTAATTTGTAAAAAAAATAAGTGCCAGTGCTCTTGGCAGGAAGCCACTGCAGTTTGTGCCATACATTTCCCCTGCCATGCTGACAATGATAGTAACAACACAACTACTAACCATCACACTCTTACAAGTGTGACAATTCAGACTATTCCAGGCCCCTCAAAGCTAAAACAATGGCTTGGGAGGCAGGTAATAGTCATTTTTAATATATATTGAATTCATAATTGACTGTTGTTGTGGTCATCTCTAAATTAGCCAGACAGCACCATCTTGTGGCAGATTGTCACAAGCGCCAGTGTTGACAATTAAATGCGGATGCTGAGTACCGAGTAACAGAAATCACCGGCACAAATGAGCACTGAAAATAACACCAAAGCTACAAAATCCCAATGGAGATATACATTTTTAAAGTTTAAGAGAAAGTAACGCCAAAAAAACATTCAGGCCAACCGTGTTACATGTGTTGGTACCTAGGCGCCATTTAAGGCTGACCATGAGAAAGTACGGGTCGGTTACAGAGACCAGATACAACCAAGTCAAATTTTTTACCTTTGGACTTAGCCTCTGAACTAGATGTCAAAAATTCTAAGCAGGGCAAGGTAGCAGGCTGCGGTCAGAAGGGCTCAATGAGCTGGATAGCCGTTGGACAAGGTCCCAGTGAAGCAGTTTACACTCTATGAGAAACCTCTGAGCAGGAGAAATTCAAAATTTGTGCCCCACAATGGTCCTTCGCCATCCGGTTGCTTTTAGCACCTTCCCCTGGTGAAGATTTCTATGTTCGGACTTAGTCACTTTCTTGGAGCTCGGATACCTCCAGCGGGGCAAGGCTGCAAGCTCTGTCCGAACAGGGCTCCAGGAGGCTGGATGGCTTCTCCATGATGTTCTAATGAAACGGATTTGCTGAACGGGAACAACCTGGATCTTTGGCCTAGTGCCTGGTCCTCTAAAGGTCTTTGGAGCAAAAACAGTCTCTTAATTCCAGGTTTTTCAGGATGTTAGAAGGAGTACACTTTGGCACAGCCAGGATCTCAGGAACAACACTTGGGGGCCAAGAATCACTGCTACCAGCAGGGTCCAGGGCATGTCCAGTTGGAACTGGTCAGCTGGGCACTTTAGGGAAAGGGCTTCTAGCAGCTTCTTGTGTCCCTGTGGCTTAACCGGAGGTCAGCCAATTGACCCTTGGAGTGCATTTCTTTGTCCTGGGTACAAGTGGGAGCGGGTCTAGGTTGTCAGGTCTCCTCACAGGTCTCAACAACAGATACAGTCCTTCTGTCTTCCACAGGTCCAATAGTGTTCTGAAGAGGTTGCTCAGGGGTAAAACCGTGCCCTTGTGCCAGCTACAGTTGCCTGTGACAGGGGAGTTAATCAAATTCCTGGGCACAGCCCAGATGGTCATCCTGCCAGAGGAACACCCACCCCCCCAAACCTAAGGCCTTTCTTTTGCTCTGGGAGCAGTTTTCATACTTTATCAAGGGGGGAGGCGGGGTATTCAGCTGCCAGGTGACCATTAGAGTTCATGCAGATGGGCCTCCAGAGGCTTTAAGCAGGAAAACGATTGCTTTCTAAAAGTACATTTTCCAAAATATGTATTACATTTCTGACTTCCGCAGGGAATTGGGCTTGAAATAAATAGTTCAAAAAGTCCATTAATGGTATTTTTAGCTGTTTCCTAGCCAGAGATGACATTATTTAATATTGTATCCCAATTCTTTTCAATGTAATAGTCAATCCTATGCAACAGCCAATCCTTCTACAGTGAAAATAGCTCTTGGGGCCTTTTCATTCTAAGGACATGTTTAACAATAAAAGTTTACATGTCCTACTTTCAAACACTATGCACCCTGCCTTATGGGCCGAAGGCATATGTAGATGTGACTTAATAGTATTTAAAAGGAAGTTTAAGGCCTATCAAATGGGGATATTTTTACAGGTCGTATTTGCAGTATAAGACTGCCACAGTCGGATTACAATGGTAGTCCTGCAGTGATGTTTGCACTGTCACTGTAGTCAGTGGCACCATGGGTGCTGCTGTCCACCAATGACATTTAACTTACAGGCCCTGAGTACACTTTGTAGCATATAGTAGGGACTTATAGATATGTTAAATATGTCAATTAGGTGTATACCAATTTGCCATGTTAGGAGTATTAGCACATACACTGGGCACTGAATAGCAGTGCACCAATGTGTAGAGTCCACAATACAGCAATAAAATCTAACAAAAAAGTAGGGTTGACCACACAAAAAGGGGCATTTTTCTACAGGGACTTCATGTGATGTCAGTGAATGATGCCACTTCCAAATTCCAATATCACTTTCTGTATAGCGGAAACATTGTACACCAACATCTCTTTCCCATCTACTCTCCTTATATTTCCTACAACACAAGAGTGTATTTATAAACAGAATATCACTGAGATAACTGATGATGCTGACACCCTCTGTAAATATAAATAATGAAAATGCACTCTAGAAAAAAAATCGCCGTACTTCTAACACTCTCTATAACAATAAATGAAATGTCACTGTATCATAGGAGTTGAGTTATAGCACTCACAACCCACTGAAGTTCACAAAATTAAGTGTGCAGAAAGTTCAGTGTTTGATAAACGTGCTTCTCATATAAAATGACTCCCAGTTCAGCAATGTTCATTCCACTGGGTGCATAAAGTACACAAGCAAATCCTTTCAAAAACTTAGTCCAGATTTCCAAGACCTGTAAGAATGACCAGGGAAACAGGCATCTAAGACAACATGAAGAACAAAATGAGACTTCAATTCTCCAGGCATTTCAAGACTCCAGCAGTACATTTGTTTTCTCTTTTTATACTGATGATTCAAGATGGCTGCCACCATAAAATCTCACAAGACAAGATGCGATTTCCAAGTCTTACGATATTGTGTTTGACTTTGACTTTCACTTTGTAGTGGCTTTATCCACAGTGACCCCCATCTTGGATAAGGCATCATTGCAAACTGACTCCTGCAGTGAAAGTAATGCAGTATGATTACATTAAATTTTATTATGAACTGTGAACCCATCTCTGTTTCCCTCTTCAAACGTATCCGAGATCATGACACACCACCTCTGACTTTTTGGTGAATCACAGCCCATGCTATCACTCTCTCTTCCTTATGACATGGTACTGCAGCTCAGGATACACCAGGCTTTGAGCTGTGGAGGGGTTGTTCTGTTCAGAATCATGAGCAGCACAGTTGATTCTCTAAGAAAGTATATTTACTCAGTTTGTTAAATGCACCATATTGAAGACCTCTTGATACCCCCATCTACTTTAGACTATGTAACTAATACTCACAGGAACAGGACATTCTGGGGGCTTGTTAGGACAAGGTATGAGGTTTATGAGTCCTTTCTGCCAGATGTATGTCAATTGAAGCGAAATGCAGAGACACAAAACCATTACAAAGAAGAGACTGCTACCAAAGTGTGTGTTGTTGGAAGGTGAAAATATTATGTGGTATAGCTGGGCAGCTTTACCATGTAATATTAACACCATACCCAAAAGTGGATCTCAGATTCACACTAGTAATCCTTAGCTCAGTCCTGGTAGAGTGGCAAAGACCAGTCAGGCTTACTTAGAGGGATGTGTGTTAAGCATTTCAAAGCACCAACATGGACGATAAGTAATTGACACGACTCAAAGGAAATCCGACACCAATTTATAAAAATAGAGCTTATTTTTATATACATTTAGGTACCAATACAGTTCGTATAACCCTAGTTATTGATTTTACAGTGAGAATTAAATCCATACTTTGCAGAGCTGTCAAATGTTGCGGTCAATGGAGAAAACACAACGTGAGACTCGGTCACTTGCAGGGTGAGTTCAATGGAGCCCACTTAGAGTAAAGGTCTTGCGGGTCCACGGACCAACCTTTGACAGTCAGAACAATTTTACCTTGCCAGGGAGTCCGGGTGCAGAGTTGACTTGGCTGTCCTTGGTGCTGAACAGCAGCCGCGGTTGCTGAAAAAGCCCTCTTGTGACACTCGGTCACTTGCTGGTTGATTTCAGGGGAGCCCCTTGGAGGAGAAGCTGGGACGAGCCCCTGGACCAGGAATCATCAGGCAGAACAGCTCTACCTAGTTTGGGCGTCTTGGGTGCAGAGGTGTGCCTGGCTATCCGTGGTGCTGAATGGGAGCTGCAAAGGCTGTCTTTACCAGGCGTGCCAATGCAGGCAGGTTTGGGCTGCAAATACTCAACAACTGTGTCACAGAAGCAAACAGGTGATGTTGCAAGATGCTTCCTTCTTTTTGGAGTGTCGAGTAAAGTAGTCAATAGTCACCCAGACCACCAACACCTTCGCCACAGCAAGTGCAGCGAGTGAGCAGATCTTCTTCCAAAGGTCCTGGGAATGCTGAAGGAGGCTGAGACTCTGTGAGGTTCAGGACTACACCTCCCAGAAGGCACATGGCCAGTTAGCCTCTTTTGATTCTGGGGGTAACCAGGAGGGAGCGATTGCTGGATCTTAACTCTCTTATATTGTCGTATGGTGTGATAAGGTGACTAAGGATGTGCGGGCCACGAGTGTATTTTACCTTGTGGGCTATGCACAGGGCTTTGAATTCAATTCTTTTTCTCACCGGCAGCCAATAAAGGCTTGTCAAAGCCAGATGTGCAGACTGTGTTTTAGGCAGGTCCAGCAGTACTGTCCGTTTCAGCCCCAGTCACCTCCAGGTTATAATACTTTAACCATGGCTGCCAAATCTTCCCGAACATTTTTGGGCATCCCCTGGCGGCATATACAGTTTTCTCTGCCCCCGTGTATAAGTCCATACTGGCCTGCTATTCCGCCATATTAGGCAACTCTGTTTTACCCCAATACCCGGCAATGTCATGCTTAGCCACTATAAATTACTCAATAGGAGTTTGTATCTGGGGATATCAACATCTGTGGGAATGCCCAGCAGGACGTATTTCGAGGCCATAGGGATTTGTACTTCCAATATATCATTTAGCTCCTTAATTATTTGTGACCAGTATCTTTGTATTTGCTGGCAGTCCCACAGGGTATGTATATAGGTACCTTGCTCTGTCCTGCAATGCAGGCAATTGGGTGTCTCTGCCCTGCCCATTGTGTGGAGTCACGCTCTATCATAGTACACCCTGTGCAATATTTTAAACTGTATTAATCTGAGACGGAGCTTAATTGCCACTTCTCTGGGGTGTATCAGCGCTGCTTCCCAATCTATGTCCTCGAGTGTACCTGTGGTTTCCTCCCATTTGCCTCTAAGGGCTAATAATCTATGGGGAATATTATTTATTAAGGTTCTATATGTCCAGGAGACTGCCTTAGAGGATATCTCTTCTTGTAGTAGTGTCCCTTTTAGCGGTGCATATTCGGGGATGTCCGTTATATCTGTTTTTTGCTCTCTCCAAGCATGTTGTAGTTGTAGATATTTGTATTGTTGTTTATGTGACAATTGATATTCTGTTTGGAGCTCTGCAAAAGTGATTAATTCCCCCTTTTTGATGATGTCTCCTAGCGACGTGATCCCAACCATATCCCAGCCCTTGAAGCCCTGTAGCTTCGTCAGCTCCGGCAATCTCCTTCCCTCCCATAACGGTATTGCTTTGGTTAGTTTCTTGTCCCAATGCATCTGTTTTTCTGCTCCTTTCCACGCCTCGATCGCCCTCTGCGTGGCGGGTAGGAGGCTCCATGTCCCAGCACCTCCGTATAAGTAATGGAGATAGGAGGACCTCCGAAACTGGAGCCTCTCAAGGGCGTATGTGGAGTGGTCACCTGGAGCATGGCACCATTCGTTGATAACTATCAAATGTGCCGCTCGATAATATGCTTGAATGTCTGGCAAGGCGATACCCCGTTATACTGGCTGCGTTGTAGTGTTTGCAATGCCACTCTAGGATGCCCCACATCCCGCAGAAGTGTACGCAATTCACTGTTAATCATCTTGAAAATATTGTCCGGGATCTTGTGATATGTATTTTTGAGTATATATGGTAGTTTGAGGAGTGTTACCAATTTGTACATGGCTGCTCTTCCTAATAGAGTCAGGGAGAGTCGTCTCCATCTGGCCACGTCATCCCGGAATTCCGCCAGGACTCGTTTAATGTTGTGGTTAAGGCAGTCAGTCATGTTTGTCGAGATGAACAGTCCCAGGTACTTAAAACCCTCTGCAGTAATGTTTAGGTGTTCTGGTATTGAATATGTATCTCTAGGGTCTCCTACGGGATATAGGCTCGATTTCCCTCAATTGATATTGTATCCGGAATGTTTACCATATTCCCCGACTAGTTGGAGTATCAAGAGAAGTGTCGTGTCAGGGTTAGTGACATGAAGTAGAATATCATCTGCGTACCGAGAAATCTGTTCATTTTCCAACTGTCCGCTAGTGTCTTGGAATCCACTGAGTCCTGGATGTGTCCTGATTTGACAAGCCAGCGGTTCCAGAACCAGGGCGAAAAGCATGGGAGAGAGGGGGCAGCCCTGGCGGGTTCCTCTTTGGATTGGAAAGTCGACCGATTTTACTCCATTGACTCGTACTCAGGCTCTAGGTTGGGTATATAGGAGTTCTACCCAGGTCATAAATGTTTGCCCAAACCCAAAGCTCGCAAGGACGCACTTCATGATAGGCCAATGGACAGTGTTGAAGGCCTTTTCTGCATCCAGGGACAGCAGCATGTGTGGGGTGGCTCTACCTTTTACTGTATCTAGCCAGTTGGCCAGTCGGCGGAGATTAAAGCGGGTGGCGCGGCCAGGCGTAAAGCTCGATTGGTCTCGATGGATCAGAGATGTAATTACGGGTATAAGCCGCATTGCCAGAATAGAGGCCAGGATCTTTGTTTCAATATTCAGAAGTGAGATTGGGCGATAAGATCCGCAGCACTCTGGGGGCTTGCCTGGCTTTGGTATAACAACCACTGTGGCCTGACGGAGATCTAATGGTAGTGCCCCCTCTTTCCTTGCCGCTTGGAGCATCTTTAGGAGATGGGGAGTTAATAACCCAGCATTTTGTTTGAAAAATTCTGCTGGAAGTCCATTTAGCCCTGGGGTTTTTCCTGACTTTTGTCTATTTATGGCTTCCTGCACTTCAGTTATAGTGATTTCTGCCTCCAGGGCATCTTTTTCATCTTGTTCTAAGACAGGAGTCACTATGTTGTCAAGGTAGGCCATTATCTGTGTGGGATCTGCTAAGGGTTGCGCTCTGTATAGCCCCGTATAAAAATGTGCAAAGGCGTCTGCTATAGCCTGTGCGGTGGTGTGTTGTACTTACTATTCTTGTATTTGGGACACCCTGCTCGCCTCCCTTTCTCTTCTGCCCAGCCAGGCTAGGAGACTCCCTGCCCTGTCCCCCGCTTCATAAAGTCTATGATGTGAGGCTTGGATTTGATTCTGTACCTCTCGCTCGGTCAGGTCCCGAAGTTCTTTGCGCGTAATTACCAGCTGCCTCAGGCGGGCGGCTTCAGTGTCAGGAGTCATATTACTCTCAAGTTCCAGGAGTCTATCCTCTAGGGTTTCTATTTGTTGAGTTTCTTCTCTACGCTTGCGCGCTATAGCATCTTGGATTTTACCCCTGAGTACTGCCTTGTAGGCTTCCCAGAGAGTAGTATGCGAGGTAACCGAGCCCTCGTTCTCCTGGAAATATACCTTAGTTTCCGTTCTTATTATTCCCCTGATGGACTTGTCCCGGAGCTCCCACGCGTTCAGTCTCCAGTCTGGTCTCTGCCTGTTACCTATGCCTCCCACCGTCAAACAAAGGGGTGAGTGGTCTGATATACCTCTCGCCATGTATGCTACCTTGTCCACTGTTCATATTTCACCCGCCGGGGCAAGAAAATAATCTAGTCTAGAGAAGACTTTGTGTGCCCCAGAGAAATAGGAATGGGTGCGGTCTAATGGGTGGTGTTGCCGCCAAAGGTCAACTAGTCCCAGCGAGTCCACAAAATCCGCCAGCGGGGTAGGAAGACGCCTGTGGCTATATGTGTTCGGTCTATAGTTGGGTCAATGACATCGTTAAAATCGCCTCCAATAAGGTGGGTAGGTGCATCTGATTCTAATAATATCTTGGCGAGTGCCTCTAAAGTTTGAGTTTGCAGTCATGGCGGGGCATAAATGCTTATTAATGTGATTTTGCGCCTTCCCTAGTATCCCTGGACAGCAGCAAAGGTCCCATTGGGGTCTACCCAGGTTTTGGTCGTGCGGAAGGGTGTTTTTTTTTATTAGTATGGCGACACCACGTGCCCCCGGGGAAAATCCCGCATGGGCTAGAGTTACGTAAGTCCCCCTTCCAATAAAGGCGCACTGCGTGCCCCGCAGGTGGGTTCCCTGCAGTAGGACGATGTCTGGTTTCAGTGGCGTAACGAAACTTGAGGGGGCCCCCCTGCAGGGTACGTGGAGGGGCCCCCTCCGGACTCAAACTGGAGCTCTCCGGCCAAAGTGCGGTGCTGAGAGGGCCCCCTGGAGGCTGGGGGCCCCCGCAGCGCTGGGGCTGCGGGGGCCTGTGTTACGCCCCTGTCTGGTTTAAGTCTCTTAAGATATCTGGTGACTAATCCCCTTTTGATTTTGCTGCCCAGCCCATTGACATTCCATGTCAGTGCAGTGTAGGTTCCGTTATCTGTATGCATGGTACCTTATTTTCATTGTCACGGGGGGGTCTACCCGTTGGTCACTTGACCTCTGTTTCTGCCTGTCAGGTGGAGTGCTTCTGGCTATATTAGGAACATGTGTAATATCCAAATAATGAAACCTTTTCATCTGAACCCGATCCCCCCCACCCCACTCTCTCCAACACCCTACGCCCATTCCCAAAACTATCAACATGACAACTTTGGCATAAGATTCGTTTGAGAGGTCTGTCGTCCCACCCTTTCCCCAAACCCACTACGTTTTAATCAACACAGTAAAGTCCGCTCAAAAACGTAGAGCGCAATAGTATGTGGAGGAAGTGTGGCAGTTCTACCCTCTGTCTGCCGGCAGCGTAGCCCTTATCTCAGCCTTCTTCACCACCTTTTTCTTGGTGTTGACCTATGTCTTCTCTGCTTCGTTCCCCGGTGCTCTGTTCTTCAAGGCGCTTAATGTTCCTGAGAAGTGGATGGTCACTGTCGGTGTCTGCGTGGGATTCCTTATACGATTGATCTGTGTGTGTACTATCTCTCTGACAGGAGTGTTTTTTCCGGGCTTGGTCCTGAGGCGAGTCTTCGTCTGATTCCGAGCGCTGCTGTATCCCTGTTCTGTGTTGGGTTCCCCTCAGTGGGGTCTCCGTCCGTTTGCAGTGCCGTCCCCTAAGCAGACGTCGCTTTTTTACTCTTTGTGGCCTGGGATCCCATTGTGTTGTCGTGCCTTTGGGTTGTACCTCACTAGTTCTTGTATCAGGTTGTCGTGACATAGGCCGCTCCTCTATCCAGGCCCATGCCTCTTCTGGAGACTGGAAGAATTGCGAGGTACCTTGAAAAATAACCTTGAGCTTGACAGGAAAGAGGAGCATATATTGGATCTGCTTAGCCCTCAATTTTACCTTCACTGAGTCACATGACCTCCTCATTTTCTGCACTTCCCTAGAATAGTCGTGGAAAATCATGATCTTGGCATTAGCCAGCTTGATCTCTCCCAGCCGTCGCGACTCCCTGAGGATTGTGTCACAGTCTTGATAATTGAGGAAACGTGCAATTAAGGGCCGCAGAGGGGCGCCAGGTGGCGGTCGCACATTCAGCATCCTGGGGGCCCGTTCAATGATGAAGCAGGATGAGAACTTGGCCAGGGGGAGAGAATCGCGCAGCCACAACATCAAGAACGCCACTGGGTCAGGGCCCTCAGTTCCTTCCGGAAATCCAATAAAACGCAGGTTATTCCTGCGTGCCCTGTTTTCCGCGTCGTCCACTCTCCAGGCGACCTCTCTCATAGTTGCCTTCAGGTCTTTGACATCTGAGTGTAGTTTATGCGTCGTGTCTTCCACCTCTGAGATGCGAGTTTCAGCATAGGTCACCCTTTCCGCAATATTATGCATGTCCTGCTGTAGAAGGGAGACCTCCAATCTAATTTCTGCCATTTTACCCTCAATCGCATCTCTAGAGGCGTGGATCGCCTGAAGGAGGGCTGAGTTATCTGGTGGTCCCGGGGACTCTCCCTCCGTTTCCATGGGTGGCGGTAGCCCTTTTGTGTATTTATCCATTTTGCCCTGTTTCTGGGTTTTTGATTCCTTGTCTCTCGCCATTTCATTGGTAGCTGGGTTAAGTCTGTCAACGAGTGAATTGTTGTTTCCGCAGTTCCCGCCGGAGAGTCCACAGTGCGGCATTGCCGTGTGACGTCTGTGTCCATTGATGGTTCAACAACGATGTCGCCCCAGCTTCCTTGGGAGTAATATGTCAATTAATATTGTTACCTTTCCCTTCTTGCCCGACTGCTTAACGATTCAGGTCTCTGCCCCAGGATATCTGCTGTCCGCCCCTCGCTTCTCAGCTTCGTGGGTAAATTGTAGTCCTTTAATCGCTGTCCGCGCAGGGATCCTCTCATTAACGCTCCCAAGCGCTAGTGGAGAAAGGTCAGCCCGTCTTCTGGACTCAACAGGCCGTGCGGTAACCCCCTTCCCTCAGCCGGGTCCCCCTCCGCTGCGATTACTGGGTCTCCGCCCGTCATTGGGTGTCTTCCACTGCTCAGCAGGGGAGACATAGGACTGCTCACCCCTGTCTATTCAGTGCGCAGCTGCTTTTGTAATGTCTCTCATCACAGGCGGTGGACAATCTCTGCCCACGGGCTGGTTATCCTAGGCCACCCACCCTCCGGGATGTTTTTTCTCTGCGCTTCTAACCAGGCCTGCTCTCTCACCTGTGGTCTCCGATTCTTCTGGGAGGCTATATCCCTTGTCTCCGCCAATCTGGGCGTGTGCAACTATCTCCCCAGGGCTCGCGGTCCAACTGGCCACACTGGTGTCCCCCTCATGGAGACCCCAGTCACCGTCGAGCATGGTGCCGTCCCCGTATCGCTGATGGGCCGTAGGCCGGGCCGGGCCTCTGGGGCCTTAATGGCAAGGCCGCTCCTTCTAATTGCCTTCGCCCGGTCCTCCCTCGGCTTGATTGCCACCCGGGCCCCAACGCCACCGGAGGCTGATCCGCCCTCACAGGATGGGGGGTCTCTAGGCCTTCACTCACCCCAAGGCAACTCCGTCAGCTCGGCAGGGATGGGCCGCCACTCAAGTCCCCCAGGTCCCAGCTCGTCATCTCATAAGGACGGGGCTTCGGTTGCGTGGGTCGCCACTCTTGCCAGCCCTCCGTACAGCAGGTAATCTTTAGGGTGCGGCACCAACACGGCTCCCGGCGATGTGCTTGAAGTGGGGTGACTGTCATGTAAGAAAAGGGAAGGATAGGGCCTGGCAAGTGGGTGCACTTGCCAAGTCGGCATGGCAGTACTAGACTGCACACAGGCTCTGCAATGGCAGGCCAGAGTTACATTTACAGGCTGCTTCTGTGGGTGGCACAATCAGTGCTGCAAGCCCACTAGCAGCATTTGATTTACAGGCCCTGGGCACACATGGTGCACTGTTCTAGGGACTGATTAGTAAATCAAATAGCCAATCATGGAAACACCAATCCCTAACAATAATATACAAAGGGAGCACTTGCACTTTGGCACTGAACAGCAGTGGTGAAGTGCCCAAAGCATCTAGACCAGCAAAACGGAGTCCAACACACAGCAAAAACACCGGAGGTCAAGGCATAAAAAACAGGGGAAACCCACGCCAATGATGCGAGGTCTAACAAGCACCTTAAAATGTACTAAGGTAAGTTGTAGGATAAGTCTAGCACTATTTGCATTTAACCTGTTGTTTAAGGAGTGTGGCTTCTGCAGGAGGAGGTATAATCAAATAAACCTTAAGTTTTTTCTTAGGATTTAAGAGGTTTGGGCGGCTTTAGGGCATCCAAAGAAGTGGTAAAACAGCCATCAGCCTGATCCATGGAGTAACACAAATCAAATGAGTGTGTTGAGGTAATGGAATAATGAAACAATTTGAACAATATATGATGTGGCCTGGTAGACGGGCCTACGGCAAAGGTTAAAGAAAAGGCAGAGTGAATGCTTCAAGACATTTAATAAGTTTGCAGAACCATAAGTTAATTTTCTGAGTTAAGAAAGGGGCACTCTGCGGCATATGAGCGTTTACAACAGTGTACTGGTTGGGTAAAATGTCAAGATTCCAGTTTAGTGGGATAATATATAGTGGCAAGAACATTAGATCTCTCAGTCCAAAGCCGCAAAATAATAACAGGTTATTGTGATGCACTGACAAAACTGTAATGTATTTGAGAATTGAGTTTGCAAAAGAGGCGTGTGGTCATGTAGATAGTAGAACAAAGGCACTATGTAGGTGATAGTCTACGCGGAAAAGGTTTCACCGCTTGGGATAACTTTGTGAATTTTTTCTGTGCAAATGATAGAACCATTTATTTCTACATGATGTGCCTTTGCCTCTTTCAGTGGGAAGATTTGCAGGATAAATTTAAAACCATGTTGATTTATGCTGTTATTGGTTACGAACCTTTTATGTATAAAAAAATTGAGTCATCCAACGAAACAAACAATTTTCTGAGGATGTTGAGGTGGAGAGTTTTCCTTCAAGGATACCACAGCAACCTTCACCTCAATCCAACCTTTGTTTCACAGGTGGTGACGGGGGCTGAGGATTCCACCATTATTGTGTGGGACATAGAAACAGGCACAAAATACCTGCTCCTAGACAATGCTCATGGAAATGAAGAAATAACCTGCATGGCCTTCGATGATTCACAACGCAAATTGATTACAGGAGCCAGGAATGGAACCACAAAGGTGAGTTTACCCTTGTGCTAGTTTATTATGAACAATACAAAACACATACTTGTGAGCTCTGTGTACTACACAATTCTAAATTCATATGTGACCCACAAGTCTCACCGGGGGAGTTTTGAAAAAGACAAGACCAGTCACCAACCACCTACTTCAAGCATAGTCTCTGATGTGGCACTGCCCTGTCTGTGGCTCAAAGACCTGAGTGTTTCACCATTCTATCCTTCCCATGGCCTTTAAGGGTAACCCTGGGCTCCTGCCAGTGGGTGCTGTTTCATCATTCCCACTTTGAATTGACCCCAATGCGCTCTGTTGTATGAGGGACACAGTTCTTCCATTTGCTGCTGTCACACCTATTTCTCAATGGCGGTTGCAAACACCAAGTATCTCTTGTCAGATTACCTTTTTCGGAGTTGAAGTCGTAAATGTCTTGATGCTGTGACATAAAAAGACATTCTGTCACCACACTGGGAAATAGAGTACCAAGTAGGCATTACAGCTAAAACCATTAAACATCAAGATTTAAAGCCTAATATGTGTGCTGCACTAATACGGGTAGCAAGAAGACCACAAAATACCATTGGCTATGAATGTCAAGATAACTTAGGTTATATTCTAAGGGAATTCGCAATCAATCTAGAATTTGTAACCATAAAACATTTCTTTTTCATCGAAGCACTCAGACAAGTGGTTTCTGTATGCCTGATGATTTCACATCGGATATAAAATCCAGTTGCATTGTTGGACTCAATGAGGATCCGTTGCAGTTCATCAATACATATTGTATAGGAGCAAAACCAGGTGGGAAATATTTAGTATCTAAGGAGATGCAGCAGGAAGGGAGCAGGTTAGATGGGCTTTGCATTCCTTCCTCTGCCATAAGTACCTATGGCTGTATTTATAACTTTATTATGATTTCTTTAAATGTGCATTGGATGCCTAATTTATCACAGGTCTGGAACATTCAGAATGGGCACAACCTACACAGACTGGAGACAGTGGAAGAGGCAGAGATCACAGCCATCATTCCTCTGCGAGACTCTACTCTCCTGACCACGGGATGGAGTCGAAAAATGTTGACCTACGATATTTCACAGACTGAGGTAAGTGAGTGAGAAGCCATAATGCTAGGAGCGCATATACCACATGTTCAAACTAGATGGTGTCCATAGCAGAAAGGCAGTATTAACAAATAGTGTTTTCCAGACTGTGAAATGTTGGACCCTTCTAATGGGTGGAAGGAATTCGGACAGTGTAGATTTTAATGACCATGATACTGCTCTGCTAAACTATAAAACTGGTGAAACTTCAGAAAGTAGCGCAACAATATGGCACACAGATATGGGCTCTCCCTGTTTAAGGGGCTCATTTAAAGTTCAGTCGACCAGGCCCTTAATGGCAGTGGCAGCTGAGGCTCAGTCTAAGCCACTCCATGATCCCGAAATGGCTTCCAAATCCATGGCAAGAACTGCTGCAGGGGTGGAGGGTGGTGAACAATAATGCCCGGTTCGACATGGCAACACACAACATGGTGGACCTTTGGCCACATTATTGTGCCAAATACAGCCCCCTAATACGTTTGTCTTTGGAACAAATAGAAAGCTAATGTCCCCCTGCTGGCTAGGAGTTTTCCAGGAGTTGCATGGTATACATTTTTGAACGTTTTATGTTTTGCACCACGATGGCAGACTTGATGGTCATGACAGGAAACATACTGGAGGGAATGTCAATAGTGGAGCTACACTCTATTGCCCCTTCAAATGGGATTTCCCCCAGCGTCTGGTTCACCCATGTATTTTCCTGAGAGGTGGAGCCAAAGCGTCTCTGCCATCAGTAAAATCACGTTCTTTGGCCTCTGAATGAGCCGGGAAGCAAGGGGGAAGGCTGATGGGACATCGTTCAATTTTTGGAAAATACTGCATATCTGTCCTCTAAATCATGCTCTACTTTTGTGGTATCAAAGGTTCTTATAATAGTGAAAGAAACACAGGTCAGTGGGTCACAAATGTAGTACCACCTGAAACATGGTCTAATGTAAGCGCTAACACACAGACACTACAGAAAAAAGAGAAACACTCTTTACAGGCTGGCTGATGACAATGCAACATCATTGATGCAGGAAAGCATTATTTTGAACCTATAACATTACAACAAAAATCTTCAGTACAAAACAGGTGCCACTTCCCTCATTCCTTGTGCTCACACCATACCATGAGTCGCTAGCATGATCTTTATAGATTTTGAAGTCGATTTCTTCTCCAAAGTCCCTTACATATTTCCACACTTCTAAGTTTTCTCCCACTATTATTGTGACTGGAGTGTTTCACAGTTACTAGACAACTGGCATCCACCTAACCTTCTGGACCGATCGAGTGGGTAACATAACCTGATTATTAAACAGTTATCTCTGCAGGTAAGGACATATAAAGATAAGAAAATTATAGCAGACTAGTAGGTGGAATGGTATAAGCTTGAACCCAAAGTTGTTTTGTGTGGTCACATGCGTTTCAGAGACCTCAGTCACCAAAATCAATCTACGTATTGAAAACATGTCAAATAATGTGTTGGAGAAACAGCAAAACCACAGAAGATCGCCCGCCTACAAAAACGCCATGAAGGAATACCACCAGCGCATCAGATCCACCAAAAGGACCTTCATCCAGAACAAGATCCTCGCAAACTCCAGCAACTCCAAGGAACTCTTCAGCATCATCTAGGGATTCACCAAGCCCCCCAGCGAATCCACGGACATCACCCCCTCCCAAGACCTTTGCAACAAGCTCGGCTCCTACTTCCATCTGAAAATCAAGGGCCTCTACGACAGCTTCAATGACCAGACACCCGACTCCAGAACTACCCCCTCCTACAGCAACGCTGGCCAACCCACCGTCTCCTACTGGACCCCAGTCACCACCAAAGACACCGCATCGACCATGAAAGGCATCCACTCAGGAGCCCCCACGGACCCCTGCCCCCCGCACATCTTCCACAGAGCCACCGCCGCCATCGCTCCGGAACTGCGATGCACCATCAATGCCACCTTCGGAACCCCCATCTTTCCCGATGACTGGAAGTGCGCAGAAGTCAGACCCCTTCTCAAGAAGCCTGCAGCAAATCCCACGGACCTCAAGAACTACCGGCCCATCTCCCTCCTCCCCTTCGCGGCCAAAGTCACAGAAGAAACCGTCAACGCATAGCTAACAAAATTCATTGAAGAAAACTCCATCCTCGACCCCTCCCAATACGGATTCCCCAGCAACCACAGCACCGAGATCGCCCTACTTGCCGCCACAGACGACATCCGCTCTCTCCTCGACCAAGGACACACCAAAGCCCTAAAGTCCTCGACCTCTCCGCAGCGTTCAACACCGTCTCTCACCGCACACTCACCACCAGACTCCACGACGTCGGCATACAGGGAACCGCCCTCAACTGGCTCCGCTCTTTCCTCACTGGCAGAACCCAAAGAATCAGACTACCGCCATTCATCTCCGAACCCACAGAAATCAACTGCGGAGTACCCCAAAGATCGTCGCTCAGCCCCACACTCTTCAACATCTACATGGCCCCCCTCGCCACCATAGTCAGACAGCACAGACTCAGCATTGTATCCTACGCCGACGACACCCAGCTCATCCTCTCCCTCACCAAGGACCCCATCACCACCAGACTCAACTTCCAGGAAGCAATGAAAGATGTTGCATCCTGGATGAGCAGCAGCTGCCTGAAGCTCAACTCAGAAAAGACAGAGGTCCTCGTCATTGGACCCTCCCCCTCTGCATGGGACAAAACATGGTGGCCCACCACCCTCAGCACCCCCTACTCCCCCACGGACAATGCCTAAAACCTCGGCATCGTACTCGACTCCTCCCTCTCCACGACCCGACAGGTCAACGCCGTTGCCTCCACCTGCTACAACACCCTCTGCATCCTCCGCAAGACCTTCAAATGGATCCCCCCCGAATCAAGAAAGACTGTCACCCACACACTCATAACCAGTAGACTGGACTACGGAAACGCCCTCTACGCCGTGATCAACAAGTCTCTGCTCCGCAAACTCCAGACCATACAGGACACCGCAGCCAGACTCGTCCTCGGCATCCCTCGACACAAACACATCACCCAACACCTGCGCATCCTCCACTGGCTCGCCGTTGAGAAGCGAGTGACCTTCAAGACACTCACGCCTACAAATGCCTCCACAACACCGGACCTCAATATCTCAACGACAGAATCTCTTTCCACGTACCCAAGAGGAACCTCTGATCTGCCGACCTCGCCCTCGCCAAACCCCTGCGCATCCACAGAGCAAGAACAGGTGAAGAACTTTCTCCTACATCGTGGCCAAGGCCTGGACTGAGCTGCGGGTCGACATCAGACGCGCCCACACCCTGCACATCTTCAGGAAGACCCTCAAGACCTGGCTCTTCGACTGACCGGAGCTGCTCCCCCCACCCCCAGCGCCTTGAGACTCTCACAGGTGAGTAGCGCGCTTATAATTCCCTATTTGATTGATTGATTGGTGCAACCTGGGGGTTGACTTACTCTCTCATAAATTATCTCTGCGGTATTAACAAAGGATGAGTTTTCAATGCCAGTAATTACCTCAAAAGGGATGTTGTAAGCAAGTATTGTCAGTACTTAATGAGAGCCAGTGGATGCCACAGGCACTTCTTTTTGGGGACCAGCACTTATTTTTCCGCACTGAGAACAAGAGTAAGAAATACACAAACGGGAAAGACGGAGGAAGAGAAAGATGTCAAAACCGTCATAAAGGCAGAAAGAGTGAGCTTAAAGGGGCAGGGAGAGTCTGGTAGTGTATTAAAGAGGCATGAGGTGGATTTAAGACTACCAACTTTGGTATTCAGCCTGCTGGTATGTAATTACAACCGCCAGCAGCAGGCTTCTGAGCAGAGCTGTGAACACCGTCACTCATTCTTTGACAAATTAAGCACTGAATTGCAATGTGTGGAACGACCTGAACTGTTCTTCAAGAGATTGAAAGGCATGAAGGAACTCGGCGCTGTTAGTTCACACAAGGTAGTGTCCGTTTAATAGCTTAGAGGGCATGAAAATAAAATAGGTTTTGCGCAGTAGCTACAGTCACCTGTCTGCAATAACCAGCAGCTAAACAGAGCCCAGCAGTGGTCACACACACATTGCTTTGTTTCCCCAGTTGGGTCATAGTATTAAATAAAGGCAAACTGCATGGCAAAACACTGGCTAAATATGTGGAATATTTGTCAACTAGAAGTACAAATACGTTTAATTCTGTAAGCTCACTCAGGCAATTGTGCATCTCCCGAAAGTTTTCCACGAATAAAACAAGTAAGAGTGTAGTTCCAATGCTCGGGATACCCAGCGGGCAATTTCCACTTACTGTTTGGACATTGTAGACTAAAATGAAAAGTAGGCCTTGAGGCTTTTTCTCCCTTGTGAAACCGGGTTATTCTTTCCTCTGCGAGAAACGATGGCAATGCAGAAAGCAAAGGTCGCCAAGAATTGAAAATATCACCATAAAGTTAATGGATTCTTGGAGTGATTCTTGCATTATACCAAGGGCCAAAGTCCTGCTCCATTTTGTACATGTTGCTTCAAAGTTTGCTTATCCCTGCCTTTAATACACAATAATAGTTATATTCCATGTCACGAAAGAACGTATAAAAAATCCCAGATTACTCCTGTAGCAGTCACTTGTTGATCACATCTGTAATTAATTAATGTAGTTGGAGGTACTTCAACATTAATTTACTGGTAATCCAAGCATTTATTTGATGTGATCTAAACTCCTGAGCCCATATACATCAGTGAATTGAGAGAGTTCGAATGCTAAGAATGCACTGCTATTTCATGATCGAATCCAAGACAATATATTGGAGCACTGGCTCTTCCCAAAGTGGTATATGCAGATTTATATCACGAGTCTTAACAGTGTTTTAAATGTCCATTTACATTCTGACTAAAGTCTGAACAGTCTTTAACCAAATATTTTTGAAGCAGTGCGGATGATTAAGTAACCCCTTTATGTCTGATGCACTCTGCATAGTAATCTGCGACTGGCACAGCTTTCCAGCCGTGCCTTTGGCATTTGTGTGAATTATCAAAAAGTATAAAGTAACGTTAAGTGAGAAAGGAAATTCTCAAACATACTTCGACGTTTTTTGTGAACTAAGCCCCTGAATCCAAGTGGAATCCTTTACATTGTCAGTGGTTATTTGAAAAACCTGGCGTGGCTTATGGCCTTGTAGACTAAGGGTTGAAGCCCTGAAATTGTTTGCATTCAGAACCAGAAATCTTAAGGCCTTAATGTTCTGGTAGTAATTCTTCAAACATCGTGAAGGACACAACTGCAAGACTTTTCAGTACTTGTTGACAGTTACTATGTCTAAGATGCATTAAAATAGCCAACCCTGCCAAACTGCTGAAAGCTACCAGAGTAGATCTGATAAGAGAGATAGTAAGGAATCTCCCATACTGTGCCGTAAAATCCCCTGTACCCTTCAGTTCGTCCCTGCAAATTTCTGTTTAATGTACACATTGCACTATTAGAAGCATCGATTTAAACATAATGGGGCCGATTCACAAATATAATTCATGAGTACAAGGAATTAGTTCTGCAGGAGTAATCTTTATGTACTCTTGCCTACCTTTAAGAACATCCACCTCCCTATTAACAGAAGTGCAAATAGAGCACAGTCCTATTAGATATAATTACAAGTGAATATTTAATTTTAGATCTGGGGCCATCTCACAAAGGCATGTAAGAGTACTCAGAACAGTATTACTGGAGCACTACTTTCTATGCTCAAAAATGTTTTTGCATAAAGACCCCATTATGGTGATTTGTATTTAGGTGCTGCAGCACAGGTTTGTTATATGTGCATGTTGGAGTTGATGTGTACACCCTCAATATGCTTTTTGCACATGGGTGTCTACATTTAAGAGCGGTAAGATTACATTAAAAAAAAGTGATGTTTGTATTTGCACAGACACCAACTTAGAAAATACTACACATGTGAGTCTTGCATAGGTTTATTACTTGATACTATTATAGTGTTATAAAAGTGGGCGTGTTTAAAACTACCACAGCTGGGGGGCTGTTATACAATGTGTAATGAAACATGTTTTTATTTATTTATTTCAGCAGTCCGATACTTTTCAGACAATCTTCAAATGGAAGAAATTTTAATTTGTCAAGTCCTGTAATTATTTGCTTATTATATATACATCTACAAAGTATAGTAAATATATAGTTACAGAGAGCCTGATTCCTGCGACCTCAATTCACAACTTTCAGAAATTCACGTTTCTAGAGGTATGCGTGGCAACCTATCACTGGTTTCCGAATGTACCCCTTAAAAATGTTTGTAAATTGCATGAGCAGATATACATAAGTGTATTTCCTCATGCATTTCTTTTGTTTTTCTTTAAGGAGAATATTGTTCTGTCAGGAAAAAACCCTATTCCTGTATTTCCAGCAAATGGGTTCCCTCCCATGTTCCCATCCTGTGAATGGATTAGTTCCTGCCCTTGACAGGAGCACATTGCTGACATTTTCTAGGTTGGGAAGGAGGGGGAAAGGATGTCGTCAATATCCACAAACCTGTATGTTTGTAGGAGTCCACATACTAACATGACCTTCCACCTCGGCAACCTCTCCTCCCCACCCATCCTTGAAGACTTAGCCACACATATATCTTTGTGTGAGCAAATCCAGTTCATGCAAGATAAAGCCAACTTTTCTGAATTTCATAGTGTTTTGTATTTGTATCCACATTCTCTATAAATGTGAAAGCCAAATGTAACCATGCAAAAAGCCTTGTGATTCTGGACCAGTTTGTTAGAGCAGCAGCTATTTGTTCTCAAGCACTTATAAATACCAGCTGACCTTTACAAAGGGATGAAGAATGTGATGATGACACCATGCATAAGAGAGTTCAGAACCTGCTTTTATCTAGCTCCATGGAAGTGTAATGGTAAGGATACATTTACTAGAAAGAGGGAAAGTATATTGTCTGTGTGCTCTGGAAGCATCAGCCTCATTTTTGACGATGAAACCCAAGAAATAATAGACCTGGAGGGATGGTTAAGCCCCTTTCATACATTACCCCCTGCATTTCCTGGCTGTTGAATGCTTTTCATAATCCTGCTATATTGGTCACAGTGGTCGACTATAATCAGGGGGTGGCCTGTAGGTGATGCAGCAGTTCTTGAAGAAAACCTCTTCATCTACTCAACGAAGCTACCATTTTGGAAATGAGGAATTTCTTATGTCATAACTGATACCTTAGAGCTGATAAGCTATCAGCTATTGCACATCAAGTAACATGCTTCCATGACCATCCTCTTGCCACACCTTGGTCTTGGTCTGGTAGTTATCAGTGGACAAAATATTAGAGACAATAAAAAGCCCTAGTGCCCTTTTGTGTACTGACCACATCACTGCGAACTTCAGCTGGCTTTTCACAGCCTCATCTACACTCCCTTTGTTCAGCGTCTCAGTAGTTTCTGTCAGTTGAGTTAAAATATAGTTACACTATACAGCCTGTATACCACTTTTTCTGTGTTAAATATTTTAGAATTTACACATCGCCGCTGACTGCTCATGGAAAGGTGGCCAGTTACATACAGAGGACATCTTAGCTGCTGATTACTGCTCGGCTCTTGGACTCCTCGCCACTGCTAGCTTCGATGGAGAAATTATTGTGTGGAAAACAGAAACACAGAGACCGCATCTCTACCTCAGGAAGGGCCAGCCAAGCAGGTACTCTGTTACAAGATCAGGCTAGTTATCTTCGTAGTAACTTCATTATGTTTAATATGAAAACTGGCATGAGTTTGCGCTTAATTGAACTACTGATTTTTACAGCACTCCAAAATCCCTTTAATCAGCACCAACAAGAAGTGGTATGAAAATGATGGAAATACGCTTTTATTCATACTATAACTAAACAAATTCAGAATAACACAAAAGGAATTTTAATTACAACTTTTTAGTTCAAGGTGGAGATATTCTAACTACACAGTGGCTTGTATAACCTAATCATCGTAAGGTCACAACTCCTAACATACAGTTACACTGATGCTTATATATATATATATATATATATATATATATATATATCCAATTACTTTCCAAATGTGCAGTCGCGCACAAGAAAATAGGAACGGACAACTTTTATTGCCGGTGCCAAAGATGTTGTTTATTAGATACTATAGATAAGTGCACAGCTCATGACGCGTTTCGGGCCTCCTGGCCCTTGTACATACATATATATATATATATATATATATATATATATATATATATATATATATATATATATATATATATATATATATATATATACATGAAAGTCACAGATGCTGCACTTCGTGGTTCCCAGTCTCCGGCGTCGGTGCCTGCAAACGGCGGCAGCAGCCGTTTAACATAAAAGGATTTCCGTATTTTGTTAGATTCGTCCAAAATAACGAGATGCGGCACACCAGAAGAAGCACAAATTTTATTGTGCACAAACCAAAGGGCGACGCGTTTCGGCGTTAAGCCTTTGTCAAGCAATTTCCTGTACTGCAATTTCCCATAGAAATACAACCAAAGGTTTGGCGACATAGAAAAAATACTTCCGTACTTCATACATTTCTGCTTGGACGAATCTAACAGAATACAGAAATCCTTTTATATATATATACATATATATATAATTTGTATGGCTTTATATGGCACAAACAAGGTCCAAGGGCATTGGAGTGCAGGAATTTGATAGTGGATAACTATTGTAATGAACAAATTGTTAATCATCAAAGCAAAACAGTTGATAGAGCCACTAGAGTGTGTGAGCTTGTCTGCAAGATAAGTGAGGGTGCTGGTCGTGATGGCTTTGTAAATGTTGCAGCTGATTATGAAGATGGTGTGGAGTGGCAAAGGGAATAAATGGGGTTCCATCAGGATGGTGGATATGTGATCATATTTCTTAAGGCCCTGGCTAACACTTGCTGCGCCATGTAGGGTGCTGTTAAGAGGTGGGCCAATGTGGAGTCTGGGCAGACACAGAGTGGGGCATTACCATTGTCCAGATAGAAGAGGACAAGAACTTGAACAGCAGATCTTAAGTCACTTTCTGGAGAAAAAAAATGTTTTCACTTTCTTCAGAAAAGATTGATTGTACCAGACCTTCTTTGTTTTTCACAATGTGTTCCTTGAGCATGAGGTTGTTGTCCAGGGTGAATCCAAGTGACTTGGCATTACCGTAGACTTACGGTTTTCGACATTCAGCGTAGTATGGGCTGTAGAAAGTTCCTACCCCATAGATCCTAGCGGGGGGTGTTGGTCTGTAGTCACACATACACCAAGACCAAACGCCCTCTCGGCACCTGGTACAGTTCCGATCCAGGACCACGAGAGGGCGTTTGGTCTTGGTGTATGTGTGACTACAGACCATAATAATTGTCACAGGAGAGGGTGCACCTTAGCGTGTGCATACCCCCGTGACAAATCTGGTCCTGACGAAAGCCTTGCTAATTTGCATTTGAGGCTGAAACATGTTGACCGGCCACCGCGTATTAACTTAAGGATGCTACTGGTCAATTTAACCAGTTAAAACATCCACTATCGCCATTTTAATCTTACCTTACTTTTCCAATATTAAAATTGGTCCCTGGGCGTAGTTCGCGTAGTAGCGCTACGCGTAGCTACGCGAAGTGCACTTCGCACTACGCGAGCTACACGTAGCACTGCGCGAACTGCGTAGTGCGGTAGGAAATGCTGTTCGCAATGATTGCACAGTGCCGGATGCTTGTCCGCACTGTGCAATCATTGCAAACGGCATCTTGCACAGTGCAAGCGGTCGTTTTCTGCCGCTCGAGTAGATTTGTACTCGAGCGGCAGTTTTCTCAACGCGGACTGGTAGTTTCTCATCGCGAGCGGTCGCGAGCATACGCGACCACTCGCAATGAGAAACCTGACCTCCCCGCGTTGAGAATCTCGCCGGGAGGTTTATTTTCCACGCTCGCGATCGGCAACTTGATGTTGCTGATCGCGAACGAGAAAAAGTATCGCCGGGATGTCATTTTGCTCGCTCGCGGTCGCCAACTTGACGTTGAGGACCGCGAGCAAGCAAAAAATGCCCGCTACGCGTTTTTGCACTGTGCTATGTGCAATTCGTGTAGCGCGTAGTTGCGCAAACTACGCGAGCGTAGCGTAGTTTTCCGCCCAGGCCTAGTCAGGATAAGTAAAGGCAATTTTAATACTCACGGTGTTATTGTTCACTCACTTCACATTTCAACAAAACCTGCTCCGCTGTAATCAGGCGTCGTAGCACAACCGAGAGGCATTCGGCCCCTCGGGTGGGAACCCTATGATGAAGCATGTCACCAACTAGGTTGGTGAGTGAGGGTTCTTTTAAAACACATATGTGACTCCTTTTGCCTCATTCAAGCCAATCATTTGGAATCACTCTTTCATTGTTTATTTATACATTATAAGGGGACCAAGAGTGGCTCCACAGAAATTCCCTTTCTCTCTCTGTGTTCGAATATCCCTGCAGAATAAGCCATGGTGTTTAAAGTAATTGGGGTCTTATTAGAGAATTAAAAAAAAACTCTAAGTATTTCTAAGGCCTAACTACTTTTTAAGTCTTTTAAGTTTCTAAAACAGTGGGGAACTTAACCAAGGCCCTATCACTACTTTTAAACAATATGGGAAAAATCAAAAAATTGTAAGAATTCTATTCTAAAGACAAATTTTGGATTTCCTCAGTGAAATCAATTATTAATCAAGTGGTTCAACAAATGTCAAAGTCTTGTACCCTACCGCTGCACCACCAATGTTGGAATCTGTCTCTGTATATGATATTGCCACTTGGTGGTAATACTGTGCACAGAGTCCAGGAGTTCCCCTAAAGTGTAAAGGGCTCAATGCTAAACCCAAAGCACTCTATTAGTGGTAGTGTGGGTGAGCAGTATTAGGCCTAACACAGAGGAGTGTAAGACATTTATTGCACACACATGATCAATAAAGGACACACGACTCAAGAAGGAGATCCAGACCAATTTTATAAAATTTACTTTGTTTGTATTTTATTTTAAGACCAAGGTCTTCATAATAAGGTAAGTTTTTAATTAAAAATACTTTTCACTTTCAAAAATCAACACTAAAAACTTTTTCATACTGTCCAATGTTATCCTATAGGGAAAACAATATTGCATTTAAACAGATAAGTATTGAACTTACAGTTCAGTCTTTGGAGCCAAAGGTCAGCAAGCGCCAGGGGTCAGGTAAGTACCAAAACTGCACCACCAGTGGCACAGGGTTGGCCAGATTCAGAAGTCAAAATCAGATTTCGATCCAATGCTTTCCAATGGAGACGGGGGGGGGGTGCCTGGAGCCACACTGGTTGCATGTAAGTAGATCGGTTGCAGGAGCTAAGCTTTGGGAGTTGGGTTAGGCACAGGGAGGGGGCACTAAGCAGCACCAAACATAAACCACCAGCGCCACGGGGCAGCCGGGTGCAGGTTGCAAATTCGACGTCGGGCACCCAATGCTTATCAATTAGGTTTTTCTTGACGGGAAAGAGGCTGCAAGCATGAGGTCAGGATTGCTGGGGAGACTTCACTGCACAGGTGAGCCACTCAGACTTGGGCCATGGGCGTTGGGTGCAGAGTGGGCTGGGAACGCAGATCCACCTGGATCCAGAGTCCCTGGAGTCGGTTTCTTCTGGACAGGTCCTCTGTCCTCTGGAGATTGGAGTCTTTATTGAAGGCAACAGTCCTCCCAGGGTTTTTGAAGGTTGTTGTTTCAAGACAGGTCGCAGGGTCATCAAAGCTGGAGACAAGCCGGTAGGGCTAGGGCCAAGGCAGTTGTTGTCTTCTGGCTTGTGCTGCAGGGTGCCTTCTTTCTTCCTAGGTCATTACAGAACTGATGGTCAGGTCTGGGGGTGCCCTCTAAATACTAAATTTAAAGGGTATTTTAGGGGAGTAGCATGAGGGGCCAATGGGCATCTTACCTGAGGTGGCTACACTCTCTATTATTCCACCCTCCTATGGGATGGGGCATAGGCTTAGCCCTGATTGGAGGGGTCACCCATCCTCATGATGGCAGGGACTGAGTTGTTGTGCTTCACCTCCCTTCCTCTCACCTTAGGAGTGGGGTGGCAGAGGTGGGCATACCTGCTACCTTTTTTTATTTTTCTGTCGGTTTTCCTGCCCAAAGTGGGGGTGTAAACTAGGGTCTGCCATCTGCTGCTAGCAGCAGAGGCTGGGGGTCTCATTACAAAGGCGGCAGGCCTTTGAAGCTTCACTCTTCAAGCACTGTCTCATCCTGGGGGAGGTGGCATGAAACCCTGCCTAGGATGTGCATTGTTTCTTGTCCCAGAGAGCAGGGACTCTCTACCCAGGGACCAGAAACATGTCTGATGGTGGCTGGCTGCCTACAGCCAGTCAAAGACCACACCAGGGTTGGTAGGAATTTAAGGGGGCACCCCTGAGGAGCCCTCTGGGTACATGGTACAATAAATCCCACACTGCCATCAGGGTGGATTTATTGAAAGGAGTAGTTTGGTACCAAAAACTCTTATATTCATTAAAGCCATCATAGCGCTGTGGAACTCGAGTTGTCGAGTTCCCAGCCCATGTACTCTCTGTGGCTTCACTGGCACTAACAATATTGGGATATAGTGCCCAATATTGTAAGGGCACATCTGCTCATGCAGATATGCCCGCACCTTGAGTATAGTGCACCCTGACTTAGGGCTGTGAGGCCTGCTAGAGGGGTGACTTACCTATACTGTACTTTGTAATTTTCTCCCTCACAGGGGCATGCAGGCTGCAAGGGGAGTGGCATTGTCCTAGTGAGGGGTTGTCCCATGGGACCCTCTTTAGCTTACAGGCTCTAGGTACCCAGGATACCATTTACTAGGGATTTACAGGAGGCAGAAGTACACATTGGGGGTTTGTTTTAGGGAAGGAGCACTGGCACAGGGGACCTGGATGGCAGAGACCCTGTGCATCACATTTGAAACCACATCAAAACCAGGCAAACGTGGGGGGCTAACCATGCAGAAGTGGCACTTTTTCACAAGGATCTTTCTCAAATGTCTTGCACATCCTCTGAATATTCTTACAGCCTCAGGGACTATGTTTTTATGTCTCACCTGCAACAGTGCATGCAAGAGAGATTGTTTTCTTCAAAAGCCGTAGAGTCCATCTACTGATTAGCATTTGTGGACTTCATTGTGACTCTCATTTGCTGCCTCCTAATTGGCCAGCACAATCAGGCTTCCCTTCCTCTCCTTTTGTGTGGAGCATGGACCAAGTACGGATTGCTTCATCTTGATTAGAGTCCCTCTGCTGCTTGCACTGTGATTGAGGTTCTATTTTTGTTGTTTTCTTCTTTCCATCGTGTTGCTTCTTCTTTTTTTATTTCTTATTCCTGTTGTGTTGTTTCTTCCCTCCCACACCCTAATCTGTGTTGTTTGTTCCCTACCACTCCAACCCCCCTTGTTGTCTGCGTTGCCTCTTTCCTTCAACCCCTCCCCTCCTGTTGCCTGTGTTGCTTCTTCCCTCCCTCCCTCCACCCTCCCATTGTCTTTGTTGCCTCTTTTGTTGTCCATGTTGCCTCAAATAGGCGAGACCTATTGGCTCTGCCAGTGCTTCATTTATTTTCCAAAGGCCCATTAGGTTTGTCTAGTGTAGCTAAGAATAAGGCTGATAAGCACCAGATTCTGCCTCTGCACGAACCATCACATCGTTTTTTTCCTTTGCCAAAGATGCTGCCACCATTAAGGGTTTCTAATGCACATAAAAATGTCAACCTAACAAAATTTGTAAATGTGGTATGGTGCCTGTGTCTGGGCTACCCCAGCCGGTTGGTGACTGGTCTGGGCAACTGTGAGAAGTTGGCCTGGTATATGCTGTTCACTAGTTAAAGTGGACACCTTGCACCAGTACAATTCGACTCTTATGGTAGGTAGGTTTAAGACAACCTTTACAGAAAGCTATCCTAGTAGTAGCTGTGGAGAGCAGCCTGCAGGCTAAGTCTTGGAGGAATGTAAAGCAGCTTGTTTTACCACACAATCTCTTGAATCACCAAATGAAAAGACACCACACAGGTATATATATCAAATATATATGTATTTATTACTAAACAACTCTCTACTAATCTCTTGTGAGATTAGAAGTCAGGAACATATGCACAAATCAACGTTTCACAACAAATTGAGCACAAATATGGCTGGGGCCCTAGGGGCGTACCAGACCATATACTAAAAAGAGACTTAAGAACAACGACTTGCAAAGGGACAAGGCCTAGGGCCTTCAGAAGTGCTGGGGCCTCACGAAACCACCCAAGGCAGGTAAGTAAAGGACCCATGGGGGACGCGTGCAGCGAGTGAACACAGGCGCGGATCGGCGTAGACTTCAATGGGGCAAGTCGCGGTTGGAAATTAAGAGTTTAACGGCACTTCGGGAGTAGCTACCAGCAAGTCACTTACAGGGTAAGTAGTTCTAGGGCCAACACCCACAGGAGCACCATAGTGCTGGAGTTACCTCACCCAGGGAAGCCGGGTGCATAGGTGTCCTTTGGTGTCGGGTCGCGGCGTCGTTTTCAATGGGAGCCAATGAAGACCTGCTGCTTGTGAAGCCAGAAGAAGTGTCCGGTGGAATCCAAGCCTGGATTCGGAAGGAGGAAGACCTGAAAGCAGAGGGGACAGTGTTCAAAGTCACTTGGCAGTGACCCGGGGCAAGGAAGATGAATGCCCACCGGCGTCGACAGATTCAGGTCGTTCACTGGTGTCTTGACTCTTCGGCCACGAGGTCCAGGAGGCGTCGAGGACAACCAGGAGCTGTATTCAGCGTGTCCCACAAAGTCTGCAGCTGACTGCGGTGTCGGCGACCCGATTGGAGCCAACAAGCCTTGGTAGCAGCAAGTCTTGTGGAAAGAACAAAAAGTCAATGGTGCAGACCAGCAAGGTCTGGGGGACTCACCCAGCGAGGGTAAGTCAGGGCAGGCCTAGAGCAACCAGGGGACCCTTTAGATTTGTAGAAAAGTCTTCAGGGGACCCACAAGCCAGCTGGCAAGGGATTGCAAAGACGCCTCAGGAGGAATCCTTCAACAGAGGCCCACGGTCACTCGGGATGGGGTAGGCCTCTGATCTTGAGAGGGATCTCTGCTAGAGGCTGGGACCATACGTGGTCCAAAGCACAGGTTCGTAGAACGTCGTGAAGGGGTTGCACTCGAAAATAGTGCACGGTACCCAGGGACTGCGGTTCCTCGTCACTCGGGGGGTCCACTTGCCTCAGCTTCGCTGGGGACTCACGACGGCCTTGGAGAAGTCAGGAAATCTTCTTCCTGGGCTGCAGGGACTTCGGGCTCCGGCGGGAGCGGCGTAGTTTGCGACTGTTGTTGCAGTTTTTGGTGCCTGCCAAGCAGGGGAGTCACTCCTTGACTCCAAGGGAGATTCTTCAGTCTTCCATAGGTAGTGGAACGTCGAAGGTCCGGGATTCTTCTTTAGAGCATCGTCCAGGGATATCTAGTTTGCAAGGTCAAGGGTTCCCTATCTTATACTAAAAGGAAGGGAGGGACTAGCTCTATGACCTCACCCATGGGAGGGTCAGGGGAGTGGGTGGCTACACCCACTTCCCTTTGTCCAGTTTCGCGCCAGAGCAGGGGCAGGTAGCCCCTGAGCCGGTTTGAACTGGTGTATGCACAGAGGAGCCTCCTGCTCCCCCAGTGCAGGACTTCAAAGCACTCTAGGAGTGCACCCACCCAGCCCCAATACACTAAACCCTGTCTGGGAGGTGGTCACACCTCCCTGTGACAGGATACCTATTGTTGGGCCTCCTCCACTGCGAGTTTCGGTCATCAGCAGGAGGGCAGCCCAGTGTCTGTGACTGGTGGCATTCATTTTGTGATGCCAGGGCTCTTCAGGATTCTACTGCGTTTCCACAGTAGGTACATGTCTATCCCTCTAGAAGGGTGGGATCATACTCCCACACCAGGTACTGGTGTGGGGGTATGATTCCAAGGTGTTTGACACCAAACACGACATGTTTTGATGCAGCCATTCCAAAGTTAGCATTAACCGCGAGGTTATAATGCACTTAAGAGTATATGGTTTGACCGCATTCACAAACAGCCCCAGAGAATGGACTCTGAGAGCTGCAGAGGGGCCCTGCTCAGCCAGAGGCACCCTCTCACATAGAAACTAAGCACCCTGCCCTCAGGATTGATAGGGCCTGCCTTAGGGGTGACTGATAGGTTTAAATGTGTGTGCAGGGGAGATATAGGGAACCTATATCTCAGTGAGGGGTGCTAGTACCTCCTCACCCAGGCTGCAGTAGCAGGCCTGTGGTGTCAGATTTAGTCTGCTTCCCAGGGGTGGCATAATATATGCTTCAGACCCTGGTAGGCCTGTGAAGTACCTATGCCCTTGGTACCTAAGGTACCATATACTAGGGACTCATAAGGTACCACAGTATCCAATCACTAGTGCACCTAGAGTGCACTCCAAGTCGTTTAGAGAGAACAGAGAGGCTGGGGCCCTGATTGGCAGGGTCCCAGCCAGACTATAGCCAGAAACCAGTGTAAACATCAGAAAAAAGTGGGGGCAACATAAGAGGCAGATCCTACTCTCCTACACAACCCCCCAAACGCAGGGACACTAAACTAACCTTGACCAGTTGAGTCTTCGTGCTCTAAGTGGAAATACCTTGAGAGTCCATCTGCATTGGCATGTTGGGTCCCAGGCCTATGTTCCACTGTATAGTCCATCCCCTGTAGGGAAATGGACCACCTTAAAAGTTTTAGGTTTTCACCTTTCATCTGTTTCAGCCATAGGAGGGGCTTGTGGTCAGTCTGAACTAAGAAGTGAGTGCCAAACAAGTATGGCCTCAGCTTCTTCAGGGCCCACACCACAGCAAAGGCCTCCCTCTCTATAGCTGACCAACGTTTCTCTCTGGGGGTCAGCCTCCTGCTAATAAAAGCTACTGGCTGGTCTTGACCTTCATCATTCAGTTGAGACAGTACAGCTCCCACACCCAGCTCAGAAGCATCTGTTTGGACAATGAACTTTTTGGTGTAGTCTGGACTCTGTAAGATGGGGGCAGTGCACATGGCCTGCTTTAGGTCTTCAAATGCCTTCTGACAGCTAGCTGTCCACTGAACCTTTTTTGGCATTTTCTTTGAGGTCAGATCATTCAAGGGGGTCACTATAGATCCATATCCCTTCACAAACCTCCTATAGTACCCAGTCAGGCCTAAGAAGGCTCTCACCTGTGTCTGGGTGGTTGGAGCAACCCATTCCATTATGGTTTGGATTTTGCTCTGTAAAGGCTGAACCTGGCCTCCACCCACAAGGTGGCCCAGGTACACAACCTGACTCTGCCCTATCTGGCACTTAGTGGCCTTGATAGTGAGGCCTGCTTTCTGCAGAGCCTCCAAAACATTTCTGAGGTGGACCAGGTGATCCTGCCAGGAGGAACTAAAGACAGCAATATCATCTAGATAAGCTGAGCAATAAGTTTCCATCCCTGCCAGAACTTTGTTCACCAACCTCTGAAAAGTAGCAGGTGCATTTTTCAATCCAAAGGGCATCACCACAAAGTGGTAGTGCCCACCAGGGGTCGAAAATGCTGTTTTGGCTTTTGCATCATCAGCTAACCTGATCTGCCAGTAGCCAGCTGTTAGGTCAAATGTACTCAGATACTTGGCTGAGGTCAAAGTATCAATCAGCTCATCTGCCCTTGGTATGGGATAGGCATCAGTCCTGGTGACTGCATTGAGGCCTCTGTAGTCTACACAAAACCTCATTTCTTTCTTACCACCCTGGGTATGAGGCTTGGGTACTAGGACTACTGGGCTAGCCCAAGGGCTATCTGAAGGCTCAATCACACCTAACTCCAACATCTTCTGGACTTCAGTCCTGATACAGTCCCTGACATGGTCAGGTTGCCTGTAGATTTTTACTCTTGACAGGCAGACTGTCCCCAGTGTCCACCTCATGGGTGCACCAGGTAGTCTGACTAGGGGTCAGGCTAAACATATGTCTGTACTGCTGCAGAACTTGTCTGCACTCAGTTTGCTGATGGTCAGTGAGGCTGCTTGCCAAAGCAACACCATCTACTGACCCATCATCAGGGTTCTCTGAGAGCAGGTCAGGGAGAGGGTCACTCTCCTCCTCCTGTTCCTCATCAGTTGCCATGAGCAAGCCCATGTCAGCCCTGTCAACATATGGTTTCAATCTGTTGACATGGATCACCCTCAGGGGGCTCCTGGGAGTTCCAAGATTCACCAGATAGGTGACTTCTCCCTTTTGCTCATCTATTGTATGGGGGCCACTCCATTTGTCTCGGAGGGCTGCTGGGGCCACAGGCTCCAACACCCACACTTTCTGTCCTGGCTGGTACACAGTCAGCACAGCCTTTGGTCATGCCAAGCTTTTTGTAATTCTTGGCTGGCCTCCAGGTTTTTGGTTGCCTTCTTCATGTATTCGGCCATCCTGGAGCGGAGACCAAGTACATAGTCCATCACATCCTGTTTGGGGGTTTGAGAGGTAACTCCCAGCCCTCTTTTACCAAACATAATGGACCTCTTACAGGATGCCCAAACAGAAGCTCAAATGGGCTGTAACCAACCCCTTCTGTGGAACCTCTCTGTATGCAAACAACAGGCAGGGAAGAAGAAGGTCCCATTTCCGCCTAAGCTTCTCTGGGAGTCCTTTAATCATTCCCTTCAGGGTTTTGTTGAAACGTTCAACCAACCCATTGCATTGTGGGTGATAGGGGGTGGTGAACTTATAAGTTACACCACACTCCTTCCACATTGCTTTAAAATATCCTGACATGAAGTTTGTACCTCTGTCAGAGATGACCTCCTTTGGGAAACGAACTCTGGAGAAAACTCCAATGAGGGCTCTTGCCACCACAGGGGCTGTGGTGGTCCTCAGGGGAATTGCCTCTGGGTACCTGGTGGCATGATTCACTACCACCAGGATAAATCTGTGCCCAGATGCAGTTTGAGGGTCAAGGAGACCAACAATGTCAATCCCTACCCTTTCAAAGGGTACCCCCACCACAGGTAGTGGTATCAGGGGGGCCTTTGTGGTGCCACCTGCCTTGCCACTGGCTTGGCATGTGACACAGGAGCGACAAAACTCCTTTGTGTCCTCTGACATATGTGGCCAATGAAAATGTGGAACAAGTCTGTCCCAGGTCTTGTTTTGGCCCAAGTGACCTGCTAAAGGGATATCATGTGCTAGGTTCAAGAGGAACCCCTAAACTTCTGAGGTATTATCAACCTCCTGGTGGCTCCAGGGGCTGGATCTCTACCCTCAGAATATAGGAGTCCCTCATCCCAATAAACTTTATGGGACCCACTAGCACTCCCAGCAGCCTCAGCAGCAGCCTGCTGTCTGAGGGGTTCAAGAGAGGGGCAGCGCTGTTGCTCCTTACTCAGATCTTCCCTAGAAGGGCCCCCTGCCCCCAAGAACTCAACCTGATCAGGCTCAAGTTCCTCTGGGGCAGTTCCTTCTTCAGGATCTGCTCCTCCTCCCTCAAGAGGGGAATCAGTGATCTGAGACAGAGGGGAAGGCACTGCCTTACCCCTACTGCTCCTCTTCTTGGGAAGCATCTGGTCCATGGTTTCAGGATCCAGAGCTGGTTCAGTGTCATGCATTTTGGCCTGTGACCTGGTCACAGCAAATACCTCTGCAGGGATGCCCAACATCTCAGCATGAGTCCATAACTCTACTTCAGACCAGGCTGAAGTTTCTAGATCATTGCCCAATAGACATTCTACAGGGAGGTCTGCACTGACTACAACCTTCTTGAGGCCAGTTACCCCTCCCCAGGAGAAATTCACAACTGCCAGACTATGGTTGGTCCTGACATTGCTTGCATTGGTCACCTGGTACATTTCGCCCAGGATGATCTGTCCAGGGTCCACAAGATCCTCTGCCACCATGGTGACACTAGCACCTGTGTCCCTAAATGCCAAAGCCTGTTTGCCATTTATTACAGGCTGCTGTTTGTATTTGCCCAGATTACTGGGGCTCACCAGGAAGGACATGTCAATGTCTCCATCACAAATCAGCATTGCCTGAGTGGGTACTCTGACTAGGCCAGAGTCCACTTCAGAACCCAGGGTTAACCCTACTACACCCTTATTCTGAGTACCACCTCCACCAGTAGCTGAACTAGGGGGAACAGTTGCCTTAGGGGCAGGAGTGGTGGTGGTTTGGTCTTTGGACGTGTTATAATCAGAAGTCCAGTGCCCTTTCTGTTTACAGAATTTGCACCAGGGCTTCTTTTGGCCTTTTCCTTGTTGGATTGTGACTCCCCACCAGATGCAGATTTTGGGGCCCTTGTGAAGACTTCTGGTCTTTTGACTTATCCCCACTTTTCGCAGAGCCCTTAGAATCCTGCTTCTTTGTGTCACCCCCTTGGTTCTGGGTTTTCTGCCTCACCCTGGTTCTGACCCACTTGTCTGCCTTCTTTCCCAATTCTTGGGGAGAGGTCAGATCTGAGTCCACCAGGTATTGATGAAACAACTGGTTCTGGCAATTATTAAGGATCTGTTCTCTCATCATTAGGTTATACAATCCCTTGAAATCAGTAACCCTACTGCCAACCAGCCAACCCTCCAGAGCCTTGGTTGCACAATCTACAAAGTCAGTCCAGTCCTGAGTCTGTGCCTTCTGGGTGTCTCTGAACTTCAACTGCTCAGTGGTTAAGCCAAACCCATCTATCAGTGCACTCTTCAGGACTTCATAGTCATCAGCATCCTCTTCTCTAACAGTGAGGAGCTTGTCTCTACCTTTATCTGAAAAGAGAGCCACAAGATTGCTGCCCACTGCTTTTGGGGGACCTGTTGTACTCTACAGGCCCTTTCCATAGCAGTTACCCACTTATGGATATCATCCCCACTCTGGTAGGGAGGAACAACCTTGCTCAGGTTCCTATGGTCTGGAATATATTCTCTGCCTCTAGAGACACTGTTGCTGCCACCAGGGGTTCTAACCCCTCTTTTCTAGAAGCTCTCTGGAGCTCCAGGGCTTCTCTATCTAATGCCAACTGCTTGGTTTTGAGGGCAAATCTTGCTTCCTCATACTGCAGCAGTTTGTACATTCTGTCAGAGGAGGTCTCTCTTCTTGGGAATTAGGAGTTCCTCTGGTAGACAGATTCTCTGCCAGAGTAGTGATAGGAGTGGTCAGATTCCCTAGAAAGGGACCTAGGCCTCTCCTCCACTATGTCAGTTCTCTTAGGGAGAATTCCTCTGTCCTGTTCAGACCCCTTGGGACCTGGCCCTACAACCACAGAGTCTTGGTCATCCTGATGTCCATCATCAGACCCAGACACTGTAATTGACCCACTCACTGATTCAGACCCATTAGCTCCTAGAGCTAATCTAAGATCATCTGCTGTCAGCAGATCTATCAGGTGTAGTGTGGAGGGACTCTGTCCTAGCTTCAGGTGCCTTGCAGCACACATGGCTTTCAAGTCAAAGAAAGTCATGTCCTTATACTGAGGCTGAGTGGATCTACTGGGTCCACCCCTTAAGGACATTCTAGTGTTGTGCAGTGTTGTACTACCTACACTAGTTTGTGGCCTACTGATACTAGCTTGAGCTGTAGAAAGGGTGTGCTATCCCTTGGCACACAGCTCTAAGTTCAGTAGAACTTATTGATACTAAGCTTGACTTTATATGTACCTTGAGTACCTATAGTGGTTTTCAGTTAGTAATTCAAATAGAGATTTTCTGGTAAAACATAAGCAAGCTGGAATCCCACACGCTGCCACCAATGTGAGAAGTTGGCCTGGTATATGCTGTTCACTAGTTAAAGTGGACACCTTGCACCAGTACAATTCGACTCTTATGGTAGGTAGGTTTAAGACAACCTTTACAGAAAGCTATCCTAGTGATAGCTGTGGAGAGCAGCCTTCAGGCTAAGTCTTGGAGGAATGTAAAGCAGCTTGTTTTACCACACAATCTCTTGAATCACCAAATGAAAAGACACCACACAGGTATATATATCAAATATATATGTATTTATTACTAAACAACTCTCTACTAATCTCTTGTGAGATTAGAAGTCAGGAACATATGCACAAATCAACGTTTCACAACAAATTGAGCACAAATATGGCTGGGGCCTTAGGGGCGTACCAGACCATATACTAAAAAGAGACTTAAGAACAACGACTTGCAAAGGGAAAAGGCCTAGGGCCTTCAGAAGTGCTGGGGCCTCACGAAACCACCCAAGGCAGGTAAGTAAAGGACCCACGGGGGACGCGTGCAGCGAGTGAACACAGGTGCGGATTGCCGTAGACTTCAATGGGGCAAGTCGCGGTTGGAAATTAAGAGTTTAAGGGCACTTCGGGAGTAGCTACAAGCAAGTCACTTACAGGGTAAGTAGTTCTAGGGCCAACACCCACAGGAGCACCGTAGTGCTGGAGTTACCTCACCCAGGGAAGCCGGGTGCATAGGTGTCCTTTGGTGTCGGGTCGCGGTGTCGTTTTCAATGGGAGCCAATGAAGACCTGCTGCTTGTGAAGCCAGAAGAAGTGTCCGGTGGAATCCAAGCCTGGATTCGGAAGGAGGAAGACCTGAAAGCAGAGGGGACAGTGTTCAAAGTCACTTGGCAGTGACCCGGGGCAAGGAAGATGAATGCCCACCGTCGTCGACAGATTCAGGTTGTTCACAGGTGTCTTGACTCTTCGGCCACGAGGTCCAGGAGGCGTCGAGGACAACCAGGAGCTGGATTCAGCGTGTTCCACAAAGTCTGCAGCTGACTGCGGTGTCGGCAACCCGATTGGAGCCAACAAGCCTTGGTAGCAGCAAGTCTTGTGGAAAAAACAAAAAGTCAATGGTGCAGACCAGCAAGATCTGGGGGACTCACCCAGCAAGGGTAAGTCAGGGCAGGCCTGGTGCAACCAGGGGAGCCCTTTGGATTTGTAGAAAAGTCTTAAGGGGACCCACAAGCCGGCTGGCAAGGGATCGCAAAGATGCCTCAGGAGGATTCCTTCAACAGAGGCCCATGGTCACTCGGGATGGGGTAGGCCTCTGATCTTGGGAGGGATCTCTGCTAGAGGCTGGGACCACACATAGTCCAAAGCACAGATTCGTAGACCGTCGTGAAGGGGTTGCACTTGAAAATAGTGCACGGTACCCAGGGACTGCGGTTCCTCGTCACTCGGGGGTCCACTTGCCTCAGCTTCGCTGGGGACTCACGATGGCCTTGGAAACGTCAGGAAATCTTCTTCCTGGGCTGCAGGGACGGGCTCTGGCGGGAGCGGCGTAGTTTGCGACTGTCGTTGCAGTTTTTGGTGCCTGCCAAGCAGGGGAGTCACTCCTTGACTCCAAGGGAGATTCTTCAGTCTTCCATTGGTAGTGGAACGTCGAAGGTCCGGGATTCTTCTTTAGAGCGTCGTCCAGGGATATCTAGTTTGCAAGGTCAAGGGTTCCCTATCTTATACTAAAAGGAAGGGAGGGACTAGCTCTATGACCCCACCTATGGGAGGGTCAGGGGAGTGGGTGGCTACACCCACTTCCCTTTGTCCAGTTTCACGCCAGAGCAGGGGCAGGTAGCCCCAGAGCCGGTTTGAACTGGTGAATGCACTGAGGAGCCTCCTGCTCCCCCAGTGCAGGACTTCAAAGCACTCTAGGAGTGCACCCACCCAGCCCCAATACACTAAACCCCTGTCTGGGAGGTGGTCACACCTCCCTCTGACAGGATACCTATTGTTGGGCCTCCTCCACTGCGAGTTTCGGTCATCAGCAGGGGGGCAGCCCAGTGTCTGTGACTGGTGGCATCCATTTTGTGATGCCAGGGCTCTTCAGGATTCTACCGCGTTTCCACAGTAGGTACATGTCTATCCCTCTAGAAGGGTGGGATCATACTCCCACACCAGGTACTGGTGTGGGGGTATGATTCCAAGGTGTTTGACACCAAACACGACATGTTTTGATGGAGCCATTCCAAAGTTAGCATTAACCGGGAGGTTATAATGCACTTAAGAGTATATGGTTTGACCGCATTCACAAACAGCCCCAGAGAATGGACTCTGAGAGCTGCAGAGGGGCCCTGCTCAGGCAGAGGCACCCTCTCACATAGAAACTAAGCACCCTGCCCTCAGGATTGATAGGGCCTGCCTTAGGGGTGACTGATAGGTTTAAATGTGTGTGTGCAGGGGAGATATAGGGAACCTATATCTCAGTGAGGGGTGCTAGTACCTCCTCACCCAGGCTGCAGTAGCAGGCCTGTGGTGTCAGATTTAGTCTGCTTCTCAGGGGTGGCATAATACATGCTTCAGCCCCTGGTAGGCCTGTGAAGTACCTATGCCCTTGGTACCTAAGGTACCATATACTAGGGACTCATAAGGTACCACAGTATCCAATCACTAGTGCACCTAGAGTGCACTCCAAGTCGTTTAGAGAGAACAGAGAGGCTGGGGCCCTGATTGGCAGGGTCCCAGCCAGACTATAGCCAGAAACCAGTGTAAACATCAGAAAAAAAGTGGGGGCAACATAAGAGGCAGATCCTACTCTCCTACACCAACACTTAAAGGCTCTACATGTTTTAGATAAAGGCTATGTTGGGTAAGAAACGTCATTTCATTACATATAATGACTCATTCTGATGAGCCTTATCAGGCTGGGGCATGAACATTAACTTGCAGAACCTGGGCACAAGAAGGTAATTCCTTGCTGTGAAACAAAAACTTATTACCAAAAATGTTAAAAGAAGATGAAAACAAAGCTGTGCTTGATGGAGTCTATGAAGCAGGGTCATCCTGCTGTGAACTTCAAGTCACCAAAGAGCCTGGGGTACCAGACATCACACACACTTTGACTGCCACGTTGAAGGAACATTTCTTAAGATGAGTAGCACTGCAGATAAGAAAATAAATATACTCTGTTTTTAATTTTCACGTGGTTTGGAATTTGCACCTAAGTAGTGTATTTATAGTTATTTGAACATATTATGCAAAGTAAAAAATGTAGTCACTGATATAGCCTTAGAACCCTCCGTAACGGACTCTACCGGCCATTAAAGGCCCGCTCCATCATTTAGCTCGGGCCTTTAACAAGGGTTTGGGCATTTAATGGACGGCAGAGCCCGCTACAGAGGGTTCTAAGGCTATTAGAATATTCCGCTCCTGGAGGACAGAATGTTCTAATTTGTAAAACAAAGGCCTCACAGAGCCAAGGGGGGGGGGGGTTGAAATCCCTTCATGCTCCATGAGGCCTTTGTTCACAGCAACATCTGTGAACAAACATTGTAATGTTGATGCTCCTGGCTTCTACCAGCCATTAGACACCCGGAGCACTCCATTGTCTTCAGTGAAGCGCTCAACATTCCAATGTTCTAATATATGTTTAATTTGAGTTGAATGCCTCAGATGACAGGTTGAGGCTTGTGTTTTAAGAAGTTGTCTAAGAAAACAGCGCCGGACGGTAATCTAGCTGTGCGCAACAGATATGAATGCTAAATAATGAACTCAATTTATGACCCAATTGGTAATTTACTTTTGCTTCATTAAAGCCTTAGAGCCCTCCGTAGCGGGTTCTACCGTCCATTAAAGGCCCATTCTAGTGTTCAGCTTGGGCCTTTAACAATGGAGTGGACCTTTAATGGATGGTAGAGCCCACTACAGAGGGCTCTATGGCTATTAGAACATTCTGCCCCAGAGAGCAGAATGTTCTAATTTGTAAAACAAAGCCCTCACGGAGTCGTAGGGAGTTGAAATCCCCTCGGGCTCTGTGAGGCCTTTGTTCACAGCAACAGCTGTGAACCAGATGCTCCGGGCTTCTACCAGCCATTAGAAGTCCAGAGCACTCCATTGTCTTTAACGGAGCGCTCAACATTCCAATGTTCTAATGCGATATATAACTTGCCACATCCTTTTTTTCAGTGAAGAGCAATACCGCAAAATGTGTATTAGGTGCCTACTACGGGGAGACTCACACACTGACTGTGAACGCTTCACTTTGTCATTGTGAAGACTGATGACACACTGCAGGTAAATACTGCAGTATTTGTATAATATGCTTATTCTGGAGAGACACAAAACTGTCAACAACAAAGTGTTCACATTATGAACAAATACACACTAGCTGCAAACACTACTCCCATTTGTATGAAGTGAGTTTTACTGGCAGACAATCGAAGCGTACAAAGTGTGAAGCGATTAACAAACTTTCCAGCCAAACCTAAATAGGCCGTCACGACCACCTGTATATCTGAGAGGATGTGAGGCGTTTCCAACTGTGCCTAATGTTCAGCAGTGAATTCACCTGCTCAAACTCTGTTGATGGTATCACAGAGGTAGCTAGAGAAATTTGTCAGGGCTGGAAAGTGCACGCTGGACACAGGAGGGGAAAATGACTTCCTGCTACTCGCACTTCAGGACATTGTCCTGGAAAGACCTGATTCTTGAATGGTGTTTACTCTCATTATCGCACTTTTGCAAGCAAGTAACTCGACATAATTGCTTTTGTTTGTGCAAGGGATCTGTGCCATAATCGGCAGGGCACTGTTTGCAGCGGAAACATTAGTTTCCAAGGAAAAAGTAATCACTGTTAGAAAACCAGCATACTGAAAGCTCCTATTCAGTCACTGGTAAATTCAGACACTCCATAACTCATCGTACCTGCTCTTTCTCTCTTACTTCAACCCTCATGCATCCATTTATCCACCCACTGACTCATTCTTGCAGTAACCCACTCACCCATCCACAAACTCAATCAGCTTACGCATGATAAATTAAAAGAATAAAAGTAGAAAAAAAGAGAAATTATGTACCTCTACCATATGCTTACAATAACAATTAAGTAAAATGTAAACATCCAAGACTGATGTCATATTGGAATAGTGTTGTGCCTAGCCAATCATTTTACACTGATTCAAGGTGGCAAACATGCTGCTTCTTTAAGGTGGCAGCTATAATGGAATGTCAAAACAATGATACACTATGACAGCAACGTTCATAGATGGCTGCCCGATTTAGAAGCAGTGGCTGTGCGGGATGTCGCTCAGTGATTAAATGAGCGGAAGTGAGCAGCTCAAAAGCATTGTCTTGGGAGATACTGATAGTGAAGATGGTAATCTAAGGTACGGACTCACCAGCTCTGGGGCTGAAATGCACTCATTTTCAGCCGGAGGTACTCCTGTGATGAGACAAATGATACCACCAAAAGGGCAATAGAGCCAATGGCTGAAGTGCTTTGACCCATTGCCCCATACCCTATGATCCAAAGCCCCTCTACGTATATATGTGTGTGTTTATGTGATTTATTTTTTATTAAAAGGGCAGAGAGATCACTGAAACTGGCAGACCAGGACACACAGCTAAATACTACGCATAAAATTACTATTATGAAGAAAATTACAATTGGCAGAACAATATGCATTCCTTCTGAATAGTCCCTAAACGGGATTATCGCAGTGCAAATCTTCTACCGCCATGATTTGTCATAGGGCATAACCAGCATCTAAACCCTTGCCTAATATGGTGAACCGGGAGATTCCATTTAACAAAATATCTGTCTACAGCCTTCTATACAGTGTAATATCAGCCTAGATTCAACTGCTTATTAGCTTTAATATTTGATTTTCATAATAAAGAAGTTAGGCCTGCTGCCATTGTCGAACTTTTTTCGTAATAAACAGACCAGAACTATGACATCTGACTTATCCATTACAAACAAACCTATGAGACCCAGAGTGTCAGAACTGGGGGTCTCTAGTTGGCAGAGGTAGGTACCTTTGTCCAAATAGGGACCCTTGCTTCTAGTCAGGGTAAGGGGGTACACTCCTGAAATAACCCCTGCTCACCCCCTTGGTAGCTTGGCACCATCAGACAGGCTTAGTTCAGAGGCAGTGTGTAAAGCATTTGTGAACACATACAGTAATCCAGTGACAACACTACAAATGGACACCACACAGGTTGTATTATAAAAATAAGTATCTTTTATATAGATTTACCACAAGACCATAAACGACAAAAATAATCCACAATACTGTACTTTAAAGATGGTAGAATTAGCTTGAGTCTCTTAAAATGGAAATGCGACACTTTGCGTTCAATGTACCTGAGATGCGTAACCCGATACAACAAAACGTGGTGCAGGGAAGGTGATGCGTCGGTTCCTTACACGCTTCTGTGGCGATGCGACAAGCAGCGCCGTGATGCGACGAAGATCTGGTGCAAAGAAACAAAGTGGCGTCTTCTTGATGTTGCGACAACGAAGGGGTGATGCGTGCACACCCGACGGCCGTGCGGCGATTTCGATGAATCTTTGGAGCCGCGACAGGCCCTGCGACCCGCTTCCCTGGCGATGCGACGGCGTCTGATGCGAGGTCGATGATCTTCTCCTGGGATGCGGGGCGCCTCATGTTGCGATGCGTCGGCGTCTGATGCGAGGACGATGCTCTGCCCCGGGGATGCGACGGCGTCTGATGCGACGGCGACACTTTTCTCCAGTGCTGCGAGGCGCTTCGAAGGATGCGAGGGTGTCTGCGGCGCGCTTCTTCAGGGATGTGCCGGCGTCTGCTGCGACGTCGACACTCTTCTCTGGCGATGCGAGAAACAGCGGCTGCGGCGACACACTTCTTCGTCTTGAGTCGCGCTTCCAGCTCCCAGCGACACGCAAGTGTGTCAGAAGGTCCAAATTCCCAGCAAGGGAAAACAGGGGAGCTGGTGGGTGAAGTCTGTTGTCCCTGAGACTTCAGCAGGAGGCAAGCTCTGAAATCAAGCCCTTGGAGATCCTTCACAAGTTGATGAAAGTACACACAAAGTTCCCTTCTCCTTTCTTTGGCAGTCAGGCAACCACTGCAGGCAGATCCCTCTAGCTTAGGGATAGTCTTCTCCTCAGTTTCTTCTTGGTTCCGCTCCTCAGCAAAGGTTTCTTCATGTTTCCCAAAAGTGATCTAATTTCCTAGGGGTCTGGGTCCCCTTTTATACACCTTTCTCTTTGTTCTCTGAAGGCAGAGAGGCCTTTGCCTAGTCCAAAACCAGTTCTGGTCAGTCCTGGAGCACTTTGTTTACAGGACTCCTTCTTTCCTTTCAGAATGTGGGGCAGAGTCCTCAGCCGCCCAGCAGGAGGGGGAGCCAGCATTGTGGAAGGCAGGCACAGCCCTATTCAGACCCAGGTACAACTCCTCCCTCCACTCTGGATGCAGATCTCTCTATTCAGCCCTGTGCTGACTCACCCTGTCTCCTGGAGCCACCCCCAGCCCCTGTCACTCAAACTCCAGACAAGGAATACACAACCTAGCAGAGGCAGGCTTGGATAGTTAGGCAAGAAAATACCTACTTTCTAAAAGTGGTATTTTCAAACACAGAATGTTAAAATCAACTTCACTAAAAGATGTATTTTATCATTCTGAGTTCAGGCATACTAAATTCGTTTCTCTACCATGTTCCTTGGGTCAGTTAGGATTATAAGGTGTAATAATCAAACTGCCCATTCTGGCCTATGGGGAACAGGTAGCCTTGCAATAGTGAAAAACGAAAATGGCTGTAATTCACTATTAGGACATGCCACACACACCAGGGCATGTCCTACCTTATACTTACAATGCACCCTGCCCTAGGGCCTACTTTAGGGGTGACCAACATGCAGTAAAGGGAAGGTTTAGGGACTGGTAAGTGGGTGCACTCACCAAGTCGACATAGCAGCCCTAGGCTGCACACAGGCTCTGCAATGGCAGGCCTGAGACACACTTTACAAGCTGCTTCTGTGGGTGGCACAACCAGTGCTGCAAGCCCAACAGCAGCATTTGATTCACAAGCCCTGGGCACACGCAGTGCACTGTACTAGGGTCTGACAAGTAAACCAAATAAGCCGATCATGGAGTCACTAATCCATACATCAATTTACAATAGGGAGAGCATATGCACTTTAGCACTGGTTAGCAGTGGTGAAGTGCCCAGAGTCATAAAACAGCCAACAACAGGTCAGAAAAAATATAGGAGGAAGGCAAAAAGTTTAGGGATGACCCTGCAAAAAGGGCCAAGTCCAACACAACCCCCTTCCAGCCAAAAACGCAGGGGAGACCAATCACTACCCTGATGGGCTTCTCTGCTTTGGGCGATAGAACATAGACCCTGGCCCGCAACAGCAAGGGCATATTCCAGTTCTACGCCAATCTGAACCTATTTGGATCCCTCTGTCCATACTCTCAGGGCCTACCAAGCTGACCCATGGGGAACCCTTCTCCTCACCTGTGGACACCATTTGTGCAGCACCTAACCTTAACTTGCTCACAGGTGTGTCCCAACAGACAGACAGCAAGCCACAGTGGCCACTGACAGTGGTCAGGGATGAGACCCAGGCCTTATGTCTCTCAGGGCTCTCAAACCTCTGTGGTGTCAGAGAGCGGGGGCAGTAGCCCCAGGTGCTTGGCACCCTTTGTCCACTCTCCCTCCTGTCAGGTCAGGTATAACCTCCTGACACTGACCTACCAGCCCCGGGCCTGTACCCGGCCGCTGGACTGGAGACTGGGGTGGGCTTTCCCACACCCGGTCCTCCTCCTCCTTGTTGGGGCTCTGTACCCTCCCACCTGGAGCGGTACCCACTTCTAGAATTGCCAGGGCACCTGTGGCAGGTGTCCTGCACAATTCGCCCACCAGTTCAGGGGTTCTATCCTGCAACTGGGTGTCCAGGTCAGGGGGGACATCCTGAACCTGGTCCTCCAATCTAGGGTCTAAACCCTCCAGTTGAACCGGGGTCAGAGGCGAGGACTCCCTCCCTCTGCACCCCCTTCCAGAGTACTGCCCCTTCCCATCAGGAGCGGTACCCCCAGAAGACAAACCGGTCAGGACACTTTTGACAGTTGTCCCACCCTCCATGTCAGACAACACCTGAACCTGGCTTCCCAACCCAGGGACTAAACCCTGCAGCTGAGCACCCGCCTGGCGCGCCAGGACTTCCTTGGGAGCACGCATGCCCCCCTTGAGGGTGACACATAACTCATGTGTCGTGTGACAGTCTGCCTGGCGCAGATCTCCCGACCCCTGTTCCTCTGACAGTGCGTGAAGATCCCCCAGAAGTGGTGTCACCATGGTCCTTCACCGGTGACTCAGCCCTTCTGGCTGGCCCCTGACCCACTGGTTCTTCCACTGGGGACTCTCTCCCCCTCTCACCCCTCACTCTGGACTTCTGCACCCTCCACTTAGGAGTGGCACTGCCAGACACCAGAAACACTGGAGCTCCATTTACAGACGCTCCAGGTTCTCTAGACACTAGGAGATCCTCCTCAATGTGCGGCCCATCAGGACAGCCTAGGCTCCCTACCTGGTGTTCCCTTAAAGAACCATCCAGGCTCTGAGACTGGGTTTTGGGCACCTTGGGACACGCAGCCCCATACTCACTCCTTCTCCACTGAGACAGGACGTGAGTCCCTACACCCCTCCCACTACCACGGGACCTAGCTGGGCTACACTGCACCTCTCCCACCACTCTGGGTTGGAAGACACCTGAGCCACTCCTCTTAGGGTCACTCCCCAATGCCTCTCCAGACCCTCTGGAATCCACCAAAAGGTCTGCCTCCATTGTGAGCTCCCTGGGGTCAGAGAACTCACTCTCCCACAGGTGTTGGCATAGCTCTGGAAAACAGGGACTTACAATATGCTCTCCCACAATTGGATCACACAGCCCCCCACAGGGGTTAACCAAACTATCCTTCACCTCACCATCCAGTGCCTCGCACACGTACTCCACACCACTCTCCTGAGATTGGCAAGACAGTATCTGACTGTCTCTGTCATTCAACCCACACTCTTCTGGGCGGTCTTCACACTCACACATCAGGACTTCAACCATGGGGGAACCCCTCTCCCTGCACCTCTCATCTAGAGTCAGTAGAGTGTCCCTCCCACCTCTAGGACCACGAACCGCTGCGTCAGTTTCCCAATTCTCCTCAGGGACACTGCGCACTACTGGAGCTACCTCATGTCCTTGAACCTCTGTATGTTAACCCCCTCCTTCAAGTCAGGCGCCACATCTCTGGGTGTGTGTACTACTCTCTCAGCACTAGATAACATAATTTTGCTGCCACCATCTGAGCTGGACTCCACCTCCAACTCAGCAAAGCTCACTTCCTGAGCTACACACATTTCTTTTTTCTGGGCTGAGACACTCATGGTCTCAAGCCTCTCGAGCTTCAAATCAAGCTCCCTCATTCTCAACTCATGCTCCTGATCCATTCTTTTCTCTTCTAAGGCCAACTTTCTAGATTGCAATTCAAATTCCAACTGCCCCTTTAACTTGAGCTTGGTCAGCTCCATCTCATGCATCCTACTCTTTTCTCTGTCCTCCAGCTCTTCTGGGGACAGACCTCGGGCAGAAACACTGCTACCTACGGGGGAAGATGCTCTCCTCTCCCCTGGACCCACTGGCCCATCCAGCTGCTCATCTGCATTCTCAGCCCCCTCCTCATTCTCAGGGGTATTCCTTGCTTCAACCCAGGCCCTCAGCGCCTTTTGGAAATCATCCTTCTTGGTGATTCCGGTCATAGATACTTTGAACCTTCTGCAGAAGTGCTTGAGCTGGTTAACGGTGTAGCATTCCAGTTTCTCCTCTTCCCAATCATTATCAACAGATACTATGGATGTTGCTGTATCCATGGTGATTAAACTTGGCAGTTTTTAGCAAAAATAGAAAGTCCCAGAAAAGATATCTACCAAAAGTATGTGGTTGCGTTTTGGTCTGCACTCACTAGGTAGTGTTCACCAATCACTGTACATGAGTCACAAATGCAAGTCCAGAATTCCACCGCTGACCACCAATGTTAGAACTGGGGGTCTCTAGTTGGCAGAGGTAGGTACCTTTGTCCAAATAGGGACCGTTACTTCTAGTCAGGGTAAGGGGGTACACTCCTGAAATAACCCCTGCTCACCCTCTTGGTAGCTTGACACCATCAGACACGCTTAGTTCAGAGGCAGTGTGTAAAGCATTTGTGAACACATACAGTAATCCAGTGACAACACTACAAATGGACACCACACAGGTTGTATTATAAAAATAAGTATCTTTTATATAGATTTACCACAAGACCATAAACGACAAAAATAATCCACAATACTGTACTTTAAAGATGGTAGAATTAGCTTGAGTCTCTTAAAATGGAAATGCGACACTTTGCGTTCAATGTACCTGAGATGCGTAACGCGATACAACAAAACGTGGTGCAGGGAAGGTGATGCGTCGGTTCCTTACACGCTTCTGTGGCGATGCGACAAGCAGCGCCGTGATGCGACGAAGATCTGGTGCAAAGAAACAAAGTGGCGTCTTCTTGATGTTGCGACAACGAAGGGGTGATGCGTGCACGCTCGACGGCTGTGCGGCGATTTCGATTAATCTTTGGAGCCGCGACAGGCCCTGCGACCCGCTTCCCTGGCGATGCGACGGCGTCTGATGCGAGGTCGACAATCTTCTCCTGGGATGCGGGGCGCCTCGTGTTGCGATGCGTCGGCGTCTGATGCGAGGTCGATGCTCTGCCCTGGGGATGCAACGGCGTCTGATGCGACGGCGACACGTTTCTCCGGTGCTGCGAGGCGCTTCGAAGGATGCGAGGATGTCAGCGGCGCGCTTTTTCGGGGATGCGCCGGCGTCTGCTGCGACGTCGACACTCTTCTCCGGCGATGCGAGAAACAGCGGCTGCGGCGACACGCTTCTTCGTCTTGAGTCGCGCTTCCAGCTCCCAGCGACAGGCAAGTGTGTCAGAAGGTCCAAATTCCCAGCAAGGGAATACAGGGGAGCTGGTGGGTGAAGTCTGTTGTCCCTGAGACTTCAGCAGGAGGCAGGCTCTGAAATCAAACCCTTGGAGATCCTTCACAAGTTGATGAAAGTACACACAAAGTTCCCTTCTCCTTTCTTTGGCAGTCAGGCAACCACTGCAGGCAGATCCCTCTAGCTTAGGGATAGTCTTCTCCTCAGTTTCTTCTTGGTTCCGCTCCTCAGCAAAGGTTTCTTCTTGTTTCCCAAAAGTGATCTAATTTCCTAGGGGTCTGGGTCCCCTTTTTATACACCTTTTCTCTTTGTTCTCTGAAGGCAGAGAGGCCTTTGCCTAGTCCAAAACCAGTTCTGGTCAGTCCTGGAGCACTTTGTTTACAGGACTCCTTCTTTCCTTCAGAATGTGGGGCAGAGTCCTCAGCCGCCCAGCAGGAGGGGGAGCCAGCATTGTGGAAGGCAGGCACAGCCCTATTCAGACCCAGGTGCAACTCCTCCCTCCACTCTGGATGCAGATCTCTCTATTCAGCCCTGTGCTGACTCACCCTGTCTCCTGGAGCCACCCCCAGCCCCTGTCACTCAAACTCCAGACAAGGAATACACAACCTAGCAGAGGCAGGCTTGGATAGTTAGGCAAGAAAATACCTACTTTCTAAAAGTGGTATTTTCAAACACAGAATGTTAAAATCAACTTCACTAAAAGATGTATTTTATCATTCTGAGTTCAGGCATACTAAATTCGTTTCTCTACCATGTTCCCTGGGTCAGTTAGGATTATAAGGTGTAATAATCAAACTGCCCATTCTGGCCTATGGGGAACAGGTAGCCTTGCAATAGTGAAAAACGAAAATGGCTGTAATTCACTATTAGGACATGCCACACACACCAGGGCATGTCCTACCTTATACTTACAATGCACCCTGCCCTAGGGCCTACTTTAGGGGTGACCAACATGCAGTAAAGGGAAGGTTTAGGGACTGGTAAGTGGGTGCACTCACCAAGTCGACATGGCAGCCCTAGGCTGCACACAGGCTCTGCAATGGCAGGCCTGAGACACACTTTACAAACTGCTTCTGTGGGTGGCACAACCAGTGCTGCAAGCCCAACAGTAGCATTTGATTCACAAGCCCTGGGCACATGCAGTTCACTGTACTAGGGTCTGACAAGTAAACCAAATAAGCCAATCATGGAGTCACTAATCCATACATCAATTTACAATAGGGAGAGCATATGCACTTTAGCACTGGTTAGCAGTGGTGAAGTGCTCAGAGTCATAAAACAGCCAACAACAGGTCAGAAGAAATATAGGAGGAAGGCAAAAAGTTTAGGGATGACCCTGCAAAAAGGGCCAAGTTTCAACACAGAGCCTTTATTATTTGCTTGTCCCTAAAACCATCCAAGACCCAGTGTATTGAGCAGAAGATTTCTCACCAGTGGGGGGGCGCTAGAGGGCGCAAAGCAAAATGGCCGTTCCGTAGAGCAGCTCCGCCGGCCGAGTCACCAATCCGCCCATTATCCTACTTACCTGGTGTCATCGACCCCTCATCTGCTGTGGCCGAGTATCGGAGTGCTGTGGGTGGCTTTTGGAGTGTTGAGCCATCCTGTTGGCGACCGGGGAGCTGAGAGAGGGGCCGGCAAACTTTTGGGCCTGCAGCACCAATATGGCGGTCCAGGACGGGCCCTAGTCGCAGAGTCGCGGTGAGTGCTGCGCTATACCGGCCGTGGCCTGAGTCTTGCGGGGGGATTTTCGCCGCCTAGCCGGTGCTGAGTGGGCTGCGCGGACTGTGCTGGCGGGAGCGGGCGCCCGGATGCGGTCGTCCTTGACCACCTGGGCCGCGCCGTCTTCTTGCTCAGCCCCGTGTGGCGCTCCGGTTACGGGCTGGAATCGGCGGCATCTCTCTCCCGCTGCTTGATGCTTCGGCGCCGGTCTGTGGCGGTGCGGCCGTGACATACTGCCGGCTGTGGACTGGGGTGCTGGGCGCGCTTTGCGGTGTGTGCCTCCTCCGTTTCGCGGCCCTCCCCGCTGCTGTTTCTTCCGGGGTCCCTCTCCAATATGCCGCTTGGGCCCTCGTTCCTGCAGACCCGGTAGCCTACCATTTGCTTCTGGACGAGAAGACTCCTGTTACGTCCAGTCCTGCGTTTGCCTTCAGCCTGCAGCGGAGGCCTGGGGTGGAGAGCTCCGCCTGGTGACTGGCTGTGCCTGATCGACCCTGCTGCCTACCTGGGGGCCCCCATACTCCCCTCCACGGGCCGTGGCGTGAGGCGAGATCCTACCTTGAGAGGCGCTGCCGCATTCCGGGGCAACTGTACTCGCCTGCAGCTAGAGGCTCCTCCCTGCCCCATCCACCTGCTGACCCACGATAGACTGTTGCCTCATTCTCCTGTTCATTGCCCTTGCTTGTTCTGGACATAGGATCTGCTGTGCAGAGGCACCTCTCCTCCGTGCTCCACTACGGGTCTGCTCCTCGCCTTTGCACTATCTGGTTTTGACCACTTCTGGGCCTAGGTATCGGACCAAGTGCTGGCGTACTGTTCCTGCATCTTGGGTGTCCCTGGTGGCGGCGATTGATTGCTGCGAGGACCACGCGATCGACTGTGGGGCGCTCTGTGGACCTGCTGGCAACCTTTTGCGCCATTGCTGTGTGCATCTCCCTGTTCCTCACGTTTATCCTCCCTGCCTCTATTTGGTCCCAACTTCGCGGCCTTTAGTGCTGGGGGTGAGTGTGCCCTCTGGGATTTGGAGCTTCCTACACTAACCTGCTTCCCCCTCCAAGTGCGCCATTATGGGGAAATCTGAGCGCAGTCAACCACGCCTCACCTTCGAGCCCCGCAGATCCACCAAGACTTCTCAACAGGCCGCCTCGGACTCGGAGCTTGATGCACCTGGCGACCATTTGTCTAATATCAACATAACTCTCCTCGCAGTTCAAACCAGTCTGCAGTCCATTGACGGGAAGATTGACAATTTGAATCTCCGCATGGATCATATGTCGCAGAAGCTGGATAAACACGCGCTGTGTCTGGGGGAGGCAGAAACACGAATATCAGACTTGGAGGATGGCCTGCAGCAAGTGACCACGAATTCGACAACCATGGAGAAGGTGCTGGCCGTAATACAAGCTCGTAATGAGGACTTGGAGACCAGAGCGAGACGCAATAATGTGCGCCGTACCGGTCTGCCGGAATCCACTAATACGGGCCGCCTCGAGACCTGCATTGAGAATCTACTCCGAGAAATATTCGGCGCTGAACATTTCTCTCAGGTGTTAATTTTAGAGCGGGCACATAGATCTCTGGCTGCTCGCCCTCCTCCAGTCGCGCCACCACGCCCCATCATTGCCCGTCTGTTAAATTACCGGGACCGAGATACTATCCTCCGTATCGCTCGTGAGAAAGGCACTATCACCCATGAGGGTAATACTCTTGCTTTTTATCCTGATTTCACAGCGGCTGTACAGGAGGCTCGAAGAGAATACCTGCCTGTTAAAAAACTTCTCATGTCGGCAAGGATATCCTATGCCATGCTCTCCCCTTTGCGGCTGCGCATCGATGATAATGGGAAGCCTAGGATCTTCACCACTCCTAAATCTGCTATGGACTTTGCGAAGAATCTGACAAGGCACGGCCGCCCCCCCACTGAGGCGGCGGGTGATGCCACTGGATCCACTGGAGAATTAGCAGATGAATGATGACAGTATCAGGACACGTGAGTTGCGGGCTGATGTTCACCCCCCTGCTGCGCTTTGATTTGTTTTGGGGGTGCCCCTGCATATATGCTGTCGTGGGACTGGACAAGCGGGCTCTAGAACATTCATAGGGACTTGACCTGCACCATTGTTAACGCCTTGTTTCCTACAGACTTTAATGTTTCCATGTGGGTTATCTGTTTACTACTATCGAGATATTGTGTGATGCTAGCCAGGTAACACTATCGCTCTCGCTCGGCCACCTCCAATCACACCGGGAGGGGTATTGTGCTCCAGCGCTCCCCCATGGGTGTTCCCCATTACTGTTTTCTCCCTTGGAATTGCATTCGAGCGCCAAATTGGGAGGTTTGGGATGGCTTTGGCATGTTGGGGTTGCTGAAGTGGGTGGGGGGTGATGGGGGGTGGGGGGTTTTCAGGGGGTTTGGTTCCGTGGCTACCTTTGTTGCTAATACTGTGATTACTGCAAATGTACCTTCATGCATCATCGTGCTTTCATGCTCATTGTATAATATGTTTCTGCATCACATCCTGCTCACACTGTAGTCACTTGTCTCACCTGGAATGTACGGGAGCTCAATTCTCCAAAGAAAATTCGTCAAGTTCTGGCGTTTTTAGATCACCACGAGGTTGCAATTGCCCTGCTGCAGGAGACACATCTAACCCCGCAATCGGAAAACCAAGTTGGGTCGAAGTGGGCTGGCTATCGCTTGGCGTCCTCCTATTCCTCCTATTCACGAAGTGTCCTCACGTTAGTCAAAAAGCACCTTCCTTTCATCATGCTCAAAACCTGTATCGATGACGCCGGGCGGTACGCCATAGTGCATGGGAAGTTAGCGGGCACTTTAATCACCATAGTGAACACTTATGGCCCAAATATAGATGACCCTGTTTTTTTGAGCGCATCATCACCACATTGCGCATCTGGCAAGAGGCTGTGATACTGTGGGGGAGGGTGATCTCAACACACATTTAGATCCTACCCGGGACAAGGCAAGTGGCAGAGGTGGTCAATCACCTAGGGCGGCCCAGGTTATAAATGAAGGAATGTCTGAGCTGGGTCTAATGGACGTCTGGCGACAGCGGAACTTGGAGGCGCGAGAGGGCACATATATTTCCACAGCACACAATAGCTGGTATCGGCTAGATTACTGGCTCCTGAGCGAGACAGCGGGAGGCTGGGTATCCAGTACAGCAGGGTTGCCTCGCACACTTTCTGATCACAGCCCAGTTTGCATGACACTACAACTTCCAGGCGCTGCGCGCCGTGCGTTCACCTGGCGCCTCCGTACAGAGGCCCTCCTTGACCCTCTTTATGCCACCACCATTCGTGACGCCATTACGCAATATTTTACCCATAACAAGGGCTCGGTGGACAATGCGCTGACCCTCTGGGAGGCCTTCAAGGCCACTATCCGGGGCACGTGCATTAGCACTTCCGCTGGTATCCTACAGGATTTGTGGGGACAGTTCACTAAACTTGAAAACACGTTACACGATCTTGAACGGGATTATGAGGTTTCTCCTTGCGCCCAGACATTGGCGTCAATCAAGGAGGTCACATTGGAATACACTGAATTAGCTGAGAGGGAGGTCAAATATATTTCTCGGCGACATGTTGCCCGTGCATATGGGGAGGGTGGTCGGCCGGGGCGGCATCTGGCTCACAAGATCAGAGATCGCATGACCCAACACACTATTTCTAAGATCACTGATGCCACTGGCCATGATCACTACACTACCCCGGAGATTTTAGAAGAGTTTAGAACTGCATACGAAACACTATACGCTCCGCAGGGTGTGGCTGACAGTGATGACATGGATGCATATTTCGCCGACATTGACATCGCTTGTTTGTCGGATGGACAGAGGGAGTTTCTCTGTCAGCCGATTACGGAAGAGGAAGTGCGTGCAGCTATTAAGACTCTCCCAAACAACAAAGCCCCGGGCCCTGATGGCTTCCCAAGCGAATTCTACAAAGAGTACGCAGAGGAGCTAACTCCCCACATACTGGAAATGTACGCCGTGGCCTATGTCTCTGGCGAATTGCCACCCACATTACGGGAAGCTCTGATCATTACGTTACTCAAGAAGGATAAACCTCCCCATAGCTGTGACTCATACCGGCCGCTCTCGCTTATTAATACAGACGCCAAGATACTGGCCAAAATATTGGCCACTAGACTACACCCGCTTATGCAGGGCTTGGTCCTCCCGGACCAGTCTGGCTTTATTCCCACTCGTTCTACTTCACACAACTTGCGTGCTCTCTTCGCTACATTTCACATACTTGATCCCAGGCTGCAGGCGGCAGCTGTCATGCTCGACGCCACCAAGGCATTTGACTCTATAGAGTGGAGTTACTTGTTTTACATATTGCGTCGTATGGGCTTCCCACCTATGTTTATTCACTGGATAAACCTGCTATACACTAATCCAACGGCCCGTGTCCGGGTGGAGGGCAGCACGTCAGACCCTATCTGCGTTACCAGGGGGACGCGTCAGGGATGCCCCCTATCGCCTCTTCTTTTTGCACTGACACTCGAACCTCTTGCCTGCATCATCAGGCAGCGACATCGGGCTGCGGCCCTCCGTTTTGCCCACCGCCCAGTCAGCATCTCCCTGTATGCGGATGACATGTTACTTTTCATATGAGAACCGCACACTTTCCTGGCATCAGTACTGCGGGAATATATCCGCTTTGGTTTGTTCTCAGGCCTACAGATCAACTGGACTAAATCGGGGATAGTACCACTCACGGAATGCACTTTGCCTCACGAATTAGAATACCCACTTGAGTGGTTAGTGGACCCCGTGAAATACTTGGGGATATGGGTGCACAGAGACCCGGACACAGTGATTCGTGAAAATTACGGCCCAGCGTGCGCAAAACTGGAGCGGCAGGTGGACAGTTGGGTGAGGCTTCCACTGTCCCTGGCTGACCGTATCGCGTTAATCAAGATGGTAGTGCTGCCACAATTTTTATATCTTTTTTAGTAACATACCGATCCCGCTCACTCAACGTTTTTTTTAAACTGTGCGTTCTTTGCTTCTTAAACTCGTCTGGGGGGGGGAAACAGGCCCATGTGGCCTGGGACACACATATCCTAGACTACAAACACGGGGGCTTTAGCGTGCCTGACTTATATTTGTATTACCTATGCGCGCACGCACAATATGCGCACAACTGGGTTGGCGCACATGAATTCATCCCGCATGTAGCGATAGAGGACGGGGATGCCCACCCTGTCCCCCTATTCTCTATGCTGACACACTTTAAGAGACACACCCCCGCACAGAAATCAACACGGTTGACGCCACTATAAGTGCCTGGCAGGCACTAGGTCGCATGGCCAGGAAACTACCATTGTACTCCCCTCTCCTGCCTCTTGCGTTCCACTCGGATCTATCTGTGACACATGAGACGGGAGCCATGCGCGCCTTCCATCAGGTAGGAATCGTTAAAATGCAAGATTTGTTTCCGGAGGGCGTTTTTTTATCAGATAGTGATCTCAGTTACATACAGAATAAAACGTCACTATTCACGTTACTCTTCCACAGATTAAAGAAAGCTATACAAACCCACTATCACACCTTCCCTGCGGAACCCTTACCATTACAAACACTCCACACCTTGCCTATTAGTCCAACACGACGCAATCTTCTCACCAAACTATATCGCGCTGCTAGAGAGGAGGAGCTGCAGCCCCACAACCAAAGCTTAGAGACATGGAATGCCCGTTTGGACCCGCCTTTGACACTACAAGACTGGGAATATTGTTGCCAACTCACAGGGGCCCTAACCTCTAACGGTAATCTCCGCATAATTCATTTTAAGTATTTACATCAAGTGTACTATACTCCACGTAGGTTATTCAAATATGGGCTCCGCGACACCGACACATGTAAGAGATGTGGAGCTGTAGATGCCGACTTTTGGCACTTGTCCTGGGAGTGTCACAGAGTTGCACAGTTTTGGGAGGGAGTGATTCGAATGTTGTACAAAATGGTTGATCTAGAATTGCAGTGTTCACCACATGTCTGCTTGCTGGGATTTGTGCCTTCTGTGAAGGGGTCACAGGTAAACTGGTGAAAGTGGCTTTACTAATGGCCAAAAGGCGGGTGGCAATGACGTGGGAGAACACAGCTGCGCCAACGACTACACGATACTCCAGGATTTGGCGAGCTGCCGGGACCGGTTGATACTATATGCGGAGGAACTACCTTCTTCCTCTAGACCTCACGATATATGGGAACCACTATTACAATACTTGCGAACAGTGGTGCAAGATGAGCCCCCAGGTGATACAGAACGTTAAAGGTACAATGTATAATATAACAACCATGATACCCTGTTGTAATTTGCAGATTATTATCGCATGACACTCAATTGATATGTATGTCCTTGCCACGAGTTGTTGCATTGTTTAACCGATTTATATGAGTTCATTGATACTATTGCTGTACGCTGCATATGCTTAATTAAAACCTCAATATAAAAAAAAAAAAAAGATTTCTCACCAGTCATCCTTCAGGAATAAGGTCATAAAATGACAAATATGTTCAAAGTTACATTTGGGGAAAGAAGATACATTAACATGGATTCTCCTACCCCAGGGTATGCCAGATGGGGTAACCAACTCAAACATTCTTGCTCAACACAGTCACCTGAGAATCTAGGTAATGAAAGACCTGTCTACAAGTTTTAGCACATTGTAATAACAATCCACCCTTAATGCCCACTGCCTTTATTAAATGTTTTTCACAATAAATATGTAAAGTGTCCTGCCTTTGTCATAGCATTGCATAATAAAGCAATCACCCTTGATCATTGACTTTTCATTGTAACTTACTCAAGCCCACTGTACTCAGTGTAAGCTTTCCCACATAACAAACATTTCAACACAACACTCTATTTTTAGTGGAAGCACTCAGCTTCTGCCCAATCAAAATGTGTAGAGAGGAGGATAAGCATGTGGGAGTAGCCTAATCCTCTTTCTTATTACTGTTCCTTAGAGCTCTTTTTATGGTGATCACAGAAGATCTGGCAACAGCTGCACTGTCAAGCCAGCCATTGTGATAACAGTTTTGATGTTCATATTCTAAAACTTCAGTATAATGAGTGCCTGGCAGAAGGGGCCTTACTCTGTCTTTCTGGTTGGCCAGGGAACCCTTGCCACGTGAATTACAGTTGTGTTACCTGACAGGGAAGTCCATCAGCCACACCCACAAAGTTGAAGGCACTTAAAGAATGTGTTTTAAAATGAATTGTGCCTGGGTGGGCATGGCCTGCCATGAAACAAGATGGCCGCATAATTTCAGTGCTCCTGCAGCCGGAACCTCCATGCAACATTTCTCCCCAAGTATATACCCCATCCATTTTCTTACAGCCTGCAGATGGTCCCCCCGAGCTGAGAGGAGCTTACTAATCCTTCAGTGGTTGCTGGAGAGCACACGGAGGAGCCATGGGTTTGCCAGTCAGGATCGCTTTGGTGCTCTGGGGGTGGCTGTAGCCTCGCCTGAGGCGGGCAGACTGGTATGGATGTCAGCGGGTCATGTTGGTGCCGATAGCTATTTCTCCTTAGTGCCTGCATCAAGGGTCCACCGGATAGGTTGTTGAGCAGTCGCAGACTGCTGTGACTGCTGTGGCATCTGGGGGGTGACTACGCCTGCTGGGGCCAACCGTTGTGGTCTACTTGAGCTGGAGCCTGGCGTTGCTGGCCTGGGGGCTGGCTCAGCTGACCCTGCCACTGCTTGGCACCCCTGGTGGTGCCCTGGAGAGGGCTGCCATCCATGGAGGGCGCTAGGAGTCTCTCTGGCCCTAATGTCCGTAGAGCCCTGTGTGGCTGTTGATGGCTCCCACGCTGCTGCCTCTGAGGGGCCCGGTGCAGACCATCAGATTGAACGCTGCTGCAGTTGCTGAACCTGAGGCACAGGTCTTGATCCTCATCATTCTGCCCTCTGTGCTTGAGCACTGCTCTACGGCGCTTTCGCATGCTGAATAGACATGAGGTGTCAAAAGCTCTATTACCGGAGACACATCTCCGCAATACTGATACTGGCAAATTTAGTTGGAAGTGGGGACACTGTTCCCTCGCATCGTACAGCTTCTACTCCTCTGGGATAGTCATACTGATACAGAAAACTGTTGACTACCAACACAGAACGACATACCAAGACCTACAGGGCTGATACATAGTAATTGTCAGTTAATGTATATGGCCCCAACATGGGTGACACCTCGAAATTCGAGACAGTCATAGACATATGTCGCCAACACACTGACTGCTTGCTCCTTTGGGGCGGGGACTTCAATTTAGTTCTTGATGAACCTCTAGACAGATCATGCCATGCGTCCTCCCCCTCCCGGGTAATGCTAGGCGTATTGCAGTACGGTATGGAACTCCTTGACCTGTGCGACACCTGGCATGCCATATACAGGACAGACCAAGCATGCTCATACTATTCGCCAATTCACAACCCCTATTCCAGAATAGACTTTCAGGGGTGTTCTGTCACCTCGCTGGGATGGATTACCAAGCAAAGTTACCTTCCATGTACTTTCTCAGGCCCTCGCCAGTGTAACTCCATATATCCGCTCCAACCCCCAAGCAGAGTTCTTGACTCTGGTGCTTCCTTTCTAGGGCATTACTAGATTCCACCTTTGATTTATGTTTTATTTAGTTTTCACGTAAAATGAAACAATGGCTTAGCACTTTCAATACAGTACATTTGTTCTTTATATAGTACAATTGACAGCGTGCTTTGACATATCAATCTCCTTCCTCTGGTACAAAAGGGCAAGAAAAAGGCAAAGCAAACTAAACTATAACAACTGCAATGTTGGAGATTGCTGAGAATATAGGTGCTACATTCTTTGTGGTGTCAGTGAGGTCTGCTTGTAAGCTTCAGATATGGGTAGTGTTGTAAGGGTGTGTCATTGGCAATGTTGCATTGCTGCTGGTAGGGAGTATTATTACCCGTGGACCGGTGCAGGACTGCAGCACGGGAGATTATCATGCATGACAGTGCTCAGATGGAGGTTCGGGTCCATCTAGTGTGTTGCCCTCTGCTTCTTGCGCTTCCCTTTACTCCTAGAAGTTGGAGCTCCTCCATAGGAAGTCTGGGTGGGGCGGCATCCTCTCATTGCTTAGAATATCCTTAATCACTGAGAGCGGGGTGCGTGCCAGGTAGGGCGTGTGTCATTTTTTGCTTCGATGTTGGTGATGTAAGTCTCCCAGCATTCGCCGCCTGTTCTATTGTCCCCCCGTGTTCGGAGCAGCTTGACAGTGTTTGCTTCTGCGCTCGCCCATGTCTGTCAGTAATCTAGCTAGCCAGTGTTGGGTGTCTGGGGCCGTGGGTCCTTCCACGATACTGCAATCTGCCTGTTAAACAGCACAAAAGTGAGGTTGATGAATCTAGTTTAGCAATGATAGCAGTACATCATGCCAGACCACTTGTAATGTGGGGCACTCCAGTGTCATGTGATAGAATCCAGCATCCGATAACTTGCACCTGGGACACTCGGGGGTTAGGGCCGGGAATGTGCGCTTAATGAGTTGTGGGGAAAGGTAGGCGTGATGCACATAGTTAAATTGTGTGAATCAGAATCTCGGGTTAAGGGATAATTCTTTCACCTGTTGGAGTGCTTTGGACCAGGCCTTGTCTGACAATGGTTGCCGAAGGACGCTGTTCCAGCTGATCAGCGCCTCTTCCGCGTATCCTAGTAGGGTAAGATTAAGGGATGTGTATAAAGTTGTAATTACATGGTACATGGTTCTGTAAGTTAGAAGAGCGTGTAGTGTGGAGGATGAACATGGTTCCACTTCCTCACCATTCCATGTGGTACGCAGTGTGTTCTGTATGGCATTAAACATAGGCCAGCTCCAATGCCATATGTGTCCATGATATCTTGATAGGACATGAGGGTGCCTTCGTGGTAAAGATTTCCTAATTGGACAACCCCTGCTTCCCTCCACGGCTCCATGTCATGTCTCCGAACTGCCTTGTGTAGTCACGGCAAGCGCCATTTAGCTGTGGATGGGGGTATGGGACGTGGAGCCCTTTGCCATGTACAAATCTGCCCCAGCATAGTCGAGCCACTGTCATCTGCTGCCTTTCCCACTGTGGGCGGCTATGTGGGTCAGTCAGCCACGTGTAGATACTCAGTCCCCCAAGGATCCCGCAGGTGTCTTCTAAGGGCATGCTGTCGCCTGTAGCTAGCATATTGGTCACTGTAGCTGTGCTGCCACATAATATAACTCAAAATTCGGCACACCAAGTCCGCCCTTGAGCAGTGGTCATCGTAGAGTAGTGAGAGCCACCCACCGCCTGCCTTCACCCCATATTAATTCCAGCAGGAGGCTATGGAGTTCATGGAAGAATTGCCTGTGGAGCACTATTGGCAGTGCTGTGAAAAAGTAAAGTAGGCAGGGTAGCACCAACATTTTGGAGACTGCCACTCAACACAATGGGGAGAGGGGTAGCAACCGTCAAAATGGTAAAGACTTATGGATGGATCCCATTGTTTTATCCATGTTGCTCTCTTTAATGTCCTTCTCTGAATGATATATCTGGACACCTAAGTATTTAGAGGTGTTGTAGCACCACTGAAGCCGGGTTCTGGTTGGGGTAATCCTGACGGGTTCAGGGTTTTATGCTAGAAGGAATAGGCATGGTTTGGGCCAGTTTACTTTAAGCCCTGAGATGTCACCAAATTCGTCTAATGAGAGCATCAGGCCGGGCTCCAACATCCCATTAGAAAACCATAGCGTCATCCGCTTACAGTGAGATGATGTGTTGTGTGCCCTGTTCCGGGATCCCCTACTGGTGTGCACGCTGACACAGCTGACAGGCCCGAAGTTTCAATTGGCTGGGCAAAAATCAGTAGAGAGAGGACACCCCTGCCTTTTGCCCCTTTGGATTGCAAAACTGTCTGATATCACCTGTCCTGTCCTGACTCTCACCGTTGGGTTCTTGTAAAGTGTGCAGATCCAACCTAAGTACCCCGGACTAAACCCCATGTATTCAAGGGTCAGCAGTAAGAAGTCCCAGCTCAGCGTATCAAACGCCTTTTCGATCTCCAACGACACCACTACCTGGCCACAGGTCTCGGGGGATGGGGGGGGGGTCGTGTATAGGCATAACAAGCACCGGATGTTGAGGAATGTGCTGTGCCCGGGTATGAACCCTGATTGATCTTGGTGCTTGAGGATGCTATTCTTGTGGAGCAGTCTGTTCGCTAATACTCTTCCTAGAATTTTGTAGTTCAGGTTTAAGAGTGATAATGGGCAGTATGAGCAGAGGTCCAGTGGGTCTCGACCTGGTTTGGCCAAAACCACAATCAGGACGAAGCAAGTCATGGAGATGTCCCGTCTCTCTAGCTTCGTTGAACATCTTCAATAAGTGTTGAGTGATTGGATCAGAGAAGGTGGCATAGTATTCAACCGGGAACACATCTGTGCCCGGCGTCTTGTTCCGGGCAATTTCTCCAATTGCTGCCTGTATTTCCTCCAGTTGTAATGGTTCATCTAGGTCAGCCCGCTGTAACGGTGACAGTTTGGTCAGCAGTGAGTCTCGTTGGAACCCATGTGTTTGTTCCAGTGACGGGGAGCCCACGGCTCTATAAAGCAATTGGTAGTAATCCCAGAATGCTGCATTGATGGCCAACTGGGTGGTGGTATAGTGTAGCGTACTGGTAGTTTGTCACCATCTGTCCTAATAGCTCGTATCAGAAGCCACCGCTGGTCTTCCTTTACCAGCCATGCCAGGAGCATCCCTGAACAATCCCCCTGGGCGTGTAACATGGTTAGGTGTCGCTTATAATTGTGCTTCCCCAGGGGCTTCTCCATGTCACTGCGCTGTTTGAGCAGCTATTGGAGTTGCTTGATCATCGCAGTTCAGTTAGCTACCCTCGTTTCTGAAGGACGAGGCTCTTGTTTAAGTGCAACCAGTTTCCTTTGTAAGTTGCAGTGTAGCCCCCATGCAGTTGCCGTGCAGTGACCCCAGATGACCACCTTATGTACATCCCATTCTTTTGCTCGGGACAGGGTAGGCCCTTTATTTAGGTCGAAGTATCGGTAGACACACTTTGCTAGGTTCCCCCTAAATGGGGGGTCTAAAAGCGCATCTGTTTGCAGTCTCCATGTGGGTATTCTGGGATGTGGCCTACCCCATTGCAGGACCATTTGTAGCGGGCAGTGATCCGAGAGGGTGCGATCCAGGTATTCTGATTGAATCATCTGCGTGCCCAATCATTCGGTGCTTAAAAAAAGGTCTAACCTGGTGTGAATGTCATAAACTGGGGAGTAGAATGAAAATTCAGGTTCTAGTGGGTGTCTGAGCCACAATACATCCTGCAAGCATCATTGGGTGAGCCATGTATTAAAGTGTTGTATCATACAGACACATGTGGCGGTATGCAGTGAGGAACAAATCAGTCGTTGTCTATGTCTGGCACACAGTTGAAATCGCCGCCCCATATCCCTGGGGAGTGTGGGTCTCAGAAAAGCATGGGGGTGATTGTGAGTGTGTACATCACCCCAGTGTGATGGAATCCCAATCAAGGTGTCCTTCTGTTATTGCTAATTGCCCCCCAGAATTCACCCTATGATTAGCTACCACATAGGGTACCCCCGGGACAATCCAGATAAGTAATCCATCAGCATATGCCGATGCAGATGTGCCATACACTTGCCCCCTCATTTGGTGTGGACCTTCTGCAACTCAGTTAATGTGAGTTGTGTTTCCTGCAACAATGCAAAATGTGTGTGTCAGCATTTGAGATAGGCATGAATACAGTAGTGCTTGGCAGGAGTGGCCATGCCACACACATTTCATGTTAGGACATTATATTGTGGGGTATGACTATCTGAGTTGGTTCCCATTGTGTATGTCGATGGTGTTTGTTGCAAGTGACGATCCTGTGTATCAGTGCTTTAAGAATATAGCGCCCTACCCCAAGTGACCCCACACTTCGCAGCCAATCATGCCCTGCGATTGTGTGTTGATGACCAGCAGCTCCTCAACATGTCTCCAATAAAGTAAAAACAATAGCAGGAAAATCAAAAAGCCTGAGCGGCCATATCCCCCCAGGTCAGGAGACTCTTGTGTCCCTGGACATAAACCCCCAACCTGTAAATAGTAACTGAAAAAACTAAGTAACAATTAAAACGTGTCCTCTTTGGAACCCATGCAGGATGTGGAACTTCTAGTAACCATGCTCTTTACAAGCTGGGCCCATACCATATGGTGTCCAGCCTGCCACCGTAGCCATCTGTGGCAATAATAGAGCGGGCTCAGGCAGATCTCCCCCATGTTGGAGTTTGGTGCTCAATCTCAGGAGAGAAATCACAGTAGGTCATCTACTGCCCCTGGTGTGAGCTTCAGGCCATGACCGGTGCTGGTGGTCGAGGACCCAGAGTCGCCTTGATCCAAGTCAGAGTCTGATGCTTGTTCAGAACGTGGAGGGGCACCTGGATTTGTGCTATGCTGTGAGGCCATTGCCACCCCCTGTGCTTGTTCAGCGGCCGCCTGGTCCTGAGTACGCAGTGAGCGAGCGGCCCTGTGGTTCCTGTGTATAGGTCGAGGGAATACCCAGTCGCTATCCACCTGTGACTCCATGGTGTTGCGGACCAAGCCCTTCACGTGGAGCCAAGTCCACACATCCTCGGGTGTTGGAAAGATGGGGAGGACTCCCAATCCATTACTTTCAGCTTCGCTGGGAACAAGAGTGCGTAATTTAGCTGCAGCTCCGTGAAACGTTGTTTGACTTTCATGTAGGAGCCTCAAAGGCGCTCTACCTCAGCCGTGAAGTTAAGGTACACTGCGATCTTGTATCGCCAAAGGCCTTTCATTCAGACATGCTGCAGGACTAGGTCTCAATCTCAGCAATTGAGAAGACGAGCGATGAGTGGTTGCGAAGGTACTCCAGGCGGTGGTGGGCTGCCAGGGATATGGTGCACCCACTCCACAGCGATCAGTTTCAGAACTTTGTTTTCCAGCACAGTGGTCATCAACCAGTTTTCAATGAAGAGCTCAGCACTGAGACCTCCCGAGAGTTCCAGGAAGCCCTGGAAACTGATGATGCTGTGCCGCGAGCACCCTTCAGTGTCCTCTGCTCTGCGGTGCTTTGAGGCTACCTCTTCTTTCATGGCACTCAATTGTGTCTGCAGTTCTCGCACTGTGAGGCTCATGGAGTACAAAGCGGATTCTGCATCGTCCATGTGGTCTGCTAGCTTACGATGATCCACTCTCAAAAGGTTCACATATGAGGAGAACACATCTATTTTCGCCTGCAGGGATGATTTAGCATCCAGGATAGCGTAAAGGACTTGTTGAGGGTGGTTTCCAGATGTTGCGGGCACCCATGGTTTGGCTCGATGAGGCAGGCAATAGCGCTGATTCGCTCGGACCTGTGGTCGGGTTCTTGACCGATCTAGGTTTTCCCATCATGTTAGCATGGAGTTGCAGGGTGATGGTTGGTTCACTTGTTGTATGCACGATTCTTCAATCCAATGCCACACAAGTGATCAAGAGTTCAGGAAAGCAATAGTTGCAGTTGAGGCACTTTCGTGGGGCACTGGTTGATGATGGAATTCTTGCCTGCTAGTCGCCCTCAGTCAAGTATGTAGCCTGGTCGTCAATGCGGCTCCTTAGGTCATCATACCCTGCTCCGCTTTGACTCGCCGATCCTCTAAGGCACAGATGAAGGGGAAGGGGAGAGTTCCACCCAGAGTTGACCCCGTTTGTCTAGAAGATTGCTCCTTCTTATGGGTATGCAGCTCAGGCGCTCTTGGGGCCCCTCCCCGCTCACCTCATAGGCACCAGTATCTCTTCGGCAGTGTGGGCACCATCGGCTAAGTTTCACAGGTGCAGGGCCCAAGAACGTGTTGCTCGGGTGTCTGCATACTGACAGCGGCTTACTTTCTGCAAGTGTCAGGGTAGGTCAGTTTGTGTTACTGTAAAGGCCCACAATGAGCCTGCTGGCCACAGGGAGAGCAGCAGGGGTTCAACCCCAGATGGGAGGTGGCTAGGGCCTCTCGTGCTCCTAGCGCTTCAAGATCTAGGGTGTCAGGTCCACAGGAAACATCCGGCACCTCACCTTGATCTTTAGGTTCCTGCAGACTTCATCAATAACCCTGCTTCACAAGCGCCCAGTCAGAGGGGGCACTTCTGATTCACTGCACGCTCTCACTTAAGTGTGGGACCCACCCAGGTCTCATGTGCATTCAATGCGTTACCAGCTTTATTGACGGGGCCCCGGGGTGCATCCAGCTCCCCTCCTATCACAGCAGGTTTATGCGGTTTCTCCCAGGCGGCGTGGCCACAGTTATGTGTTTGGGGGGTCACCGTTGCACAATCGTGCTCCAACCTTGTGGGTACCTCGGGCAAGAGTTGGCTGCCGCCCACCTGTATCAGGGTCGTCAGGCATCGCAGGTGCCTCCCTTCAGCCCGCTCCTGCTTCTCCCGGCACGACCTCGCCGGCGATCCGGCCACTGCTCCCACGACGTGTAGCCCAGCTCCTGGCAGCCTCCAACAGATGGGCCTTTGCAGACCTCAATCGTTGGGTGGGCTGCCAAACTTGTAGCACAGGTGGTCATCACCCCTCCCCCCGCCACTCTCACAGCTTAAGCCTGCCATGGGGAGACTAGTCCATGTAAATTGCAGCAGTTGCAAGTCAGATGGCTCGGATATTTAAGGATTTAACTGTGGGCCCACCATGGAGCTCACTCAGAGAGCGTCCGATGAGGCCGCCATCTTGCCCATGCCCCCCTACTAGATTCTACCTTTAGAGCTGAAATAACTGTGGCCGTCTAAAACTATTTCCGCACGAACTCCAGTTTAGTGGAATCCTATGCAGTAATGTAGGAGTTGTATTTCTAATCAGGTAGAGATACTGAAATCAGTAAGCAACGACCTCATTCACTTGAAGGGTAAGTTGAAACAGCTTGAAGCCCACAGACTACAACACTCCACTTTTGAGGTACACAGAAAATTGCATGCGAGCCTGATGTTCTTCAGGAAGCGGCTGAGAGAGAGGCCAACATTCTTGCTGGAGACTCTCAGGCTCCTCGATACATGGAGGGTGAGTGACCGGGCAGAACTCTGGCCTGGCTACTTAAAAACCAGGCAAAGAGCACAATTATCCCTAGCATAAGGAACAGTGCTGGAGATCTCTGCAACACCACAGATAGCACCGGTTTTTACTGACTATTATAAACATCTATATACCTCAACCACCTGATTCGTCAAGGCACTGATAGCCGAATATCTTGACCACATAGTCTTGGCCTGGCTAGACACTAATGATAGGCTACCACTTAATGAGCCGCTATCTTAAGAACAAATCACTGAGGCCACTAAAAGCCTCACCTCTGGCAGGGCACCTAGCCCAGATGGCTATACTGTTGAGTTTTATAAGTCATTCATAGAGATATTTGATCCTTAATGTCTCATTGTCTTTAGCAAAGCCCTTGATAAAGGATGCTTGCTCCCAACACGGTGGAGTCAGTACAATTCACTCTTCTAAATCAACTCAAACAAGTCATAAAAGGCCTCATTCTCCCAGACCAGACAAGGCTCATCCTAGCCCGATCCACTGCTGACAACATACATTTACTTTTTACTTTGATGCATCAGGTTGAGCCAAGTCTCTCAATCACTAGTGTATTTTTGGATGCTGAAAAGGCATTTGATTTGGTGGCATGGCCCTTCTTACAAGCAGTACTGCTCAGGTGCCTATATACTCCATATGATTTCATTACTGTACACACTCCTATAGCCAGAGTCCTTATCAATGGGACACTTTCATGCTCGCTTTCACTCACCAAAGGTACACAGCAGGGCTCCCCCCTTTTTGCTATCGCCATGGAACCTCGTGCTTTCAAGCTGAGACAATACCATGTACACAGAGGGGTGAAGTTCACAGATCGCTATATGCGGATGACATCATGCTGTTTATTAAACACCCTGAGGTGAATCTGACTACGATTTTCTGCCCTATCACACACTTTGGTGAGTATTCCAACATTTGGAAAAATTGGGGAAAATAGGAAACCTACCCACTCACCTCTACACCTCAGTTTAATTCGGAATATCCACTTCAGTGGAGTGAAGCCTCCATTCGTTATTTAGAATTAAAATTCATAGAGACAGGGAAGTTGTCATACTTGACAATTTTGGCCCAGCGATACTTGCTGGATTACATTGCCACAATCACTGACCCGCCTGGTTGCATCTATAAAGATGGTCGCACTGCCTCGGTATCTATACTTGTTTCAAAATGTGCCAATATCTCCATCACATACATTTTTCAACACATATAAATCTCAATTTATTAGGCTCGCCTGGGTGGAAGGACAGCTTAGACTGACATTACCACGTCAGGGTGGCGGACTTGCAGTACCTGACCCTGAACTTTACTATTTAGCTGCCAGGCGTTCTTTGTAATTTATTGATATCTACCCCAACCTTCAATACCCAACATCTCAGTGGAATCGGAGAATGCTACCATGAGTGCCCTACGTATGATCCTTTTTACAAAATCTTTCTATCCAAGAGAGACAGTAGACACAGTGGTGGCAGTAAATGCATGGCATAAATTAGGTAATACAGTGGACCGTTCTTTGCCGTATTGCCCCAGGGCCCCAGTTATCGATAACCCGAGATACCTATAAAATCTGAAACTTTGGTCAAAATCTCAATTCCTAAACATGACCTCAAACATCTAGGACTCTTATTCTCTGATGCAATCTTCCTGACAGCTGACCAATACTGAAACAGAGCTCCTACAAACACCCTGGACATTTTTGTATACCACAGACTACGTCATGCACTTAAGACCTACTTCTTTGAGTTCCCTTCGAAACCGGTAGAATTTCCTCCTCTCACTCGTCTCTTAGACCTTACACTCACAAGGGGGTGGGTTTCACATATCTATAATTCCACCGTAAATTCATGCCCACTGGGTCACATCCCAGGCATGATGCAATGAGAAAACGACTTAGGGGACTTGTGGGCCATCTGTAAATGGATAGTTTGCTGTGCCCAACTGAATTTTTTTTTTTTTAACTATAGACTTAAACTCTTGGGGGCTTATTTACAAGCCCCTTGCGCCACTTTTGCGTCACTTTTCCTATGTTAAAAGTGACGCAAAAGTGGCGCAAGGGCCTTGTAAATAAGCCCCTTACATTTTAAATTCCTGCGCAGACTGTACTACACCCCGGCAAATCTTCACCAATTGGTCACCTCTAGCCCACACATGCGCCTCCGATGTCACCTGCCACACGTCTCATTTCTCCACCTGGCTTGGGAATGTGGGCCGGTCGCTGCTTATCAGATGACGGTTCTGGCAGAAGTTTGCCGAATTGTCGGATATCAGATACCTCCCACCCCAGACGTGGTGGAGATGGGATACACTGCTAAGCTGCAGAAGCTGACAGAACAGGAGGCGGCGTTGTTTCTACTACTTGCAAAACGAGAAGTGGCCCTCCATTGGATGAAGGGCCTGCTGCCCACTAAAGGAGGCTGACTCCTTTATGTGGTGACTTGCAATATCAATGTCGCCATGGTGCCCACTAAATGTAGGCACGTGATATCTGCGCACCATTACACTCCTACCTAGCTCACAAACAAACTACTAAATCAGACACCCCCTTGCCATATTATTTACTAGGTAACCTTTTAGGAATCATGGACATAACTCGATGTTCTTTCATGCTATTCTGCTTACTGTTTGCTCAACATGACCCCAGTTGTTCCTTTAGTGTAGGAGGATGTTTATGCTCTGGGTCACAGTGTGTACAATCCTGTTTTATAATGTTGTTTTGAATCAGAAATGATGTCACTGTGCTTGTGAAAATTGGTCTAGGTAATGCAATGGTTGCAGATGTCTTGTTTTACCTGTTCTGATGTGTAATAATAACATTTAAAACATTTAAAAAAAAGGTCTGGGAGCCTGAAAACTGACGTGCTTGTCTCACTATGAAACTATAAGTGTAAGGGCACTTGAACCCGTTTGTGTATGAGTGCTTCCCAATTATTGGCCTAATTATCTGTGCTCAGTCTTGTGCATAGAGACTTAGGGGGTGATTTATATATAGGCGAACAACCCTCTGTCCCGCCATGGGGACAGAGTAAATTATTCTGTCCTCATAACAGAGGGGCTGCCGCCTAATTTATAAATGAGGCCTGACTGCTTGGCCATCATTTATAAAATTAGGCGGGCGGTTCCTCCGTCATGGGCACAGAATAATTTACTCCGTCCCCATGACGGAACGGCAGGCGATCCGCCTATATATAAATCACTTCCATTGGCAGGAACTACCGGTCAATGCATTTTTCCTTTTGATCATGACTCTTATGTACTTATTCTACTAGATAAGAGCATTCAAGATGAATTTTTCAATTAACAACTTTTGTCTATTGATGATGAAGACAAAGAAAGACAGTTGAAGATAAAGGTTCCCAAATGTAGGATTAAGATTGATGGTGAAGGTTCTCAGATGTTAGTGGATACTGGAGCCTAGTATACATCATATCATTGGATTTTAAAAGATGTTGAGCATTAGAATCTAAGTCTTTACTCAAATCTGATATCAAATTGAAGGGATATGGAGGAGAGTATGTTGAGGCACACAGATTTTTTATTGCCAATATAACATGACTTCTAAGTCATTGCCAGAATTTTTCCAACACGCTTCTCTAATTCTAACACTCGACAAAGCATCAGCAAAAACATTCTTATCACCTGCTATGCACTGAATAGTAAAGTTAAATTCTTCCATATTTGCTAACCACCTAATAATTCTTGGGGACACCATCCCAGAGCTTTTGGTAGACAATAAATGGATCAAAGGCTTGTGTTCATTGTTATTATGAATGTTATACACTAAACATGCATCCTAAAGTGTCTTGCTACCCTAAGCATTGTCAATGTCTCTCTATTTTAATCACTGAATAGCGTTCTGTAGCTGACAATGTACACGAGGTGTAGGCAGTAATCACTTCTTCACGATCCTGAATCTGGTATAAAATGGCACCAAAACCTTATCTTTTTTTAACAGATGTAATTGTGGTTGTGCAAGCTAACTTAAAATTAGCCAAATGAAGAGCTCTCATGATTTCTTGTTTTATATTGTAAAATTTGGTTTGGCACTTTTTACACCACTTAATTTTTTTGTTCTTTTTCAACAGGGCAGCCAACCGTCCGCAGCGCACTGCCAATGGCTATGCTTTGCAGGGGGGTTTGCCACAGGGCCTGGCCTGTGGCCAAGTCCTGTGACCAAACCCCTGCAGGCACCTAACCCCGCTGTGCATGGCATGGGGTTGGATGCCTGCTGGGGTTTGGCAGCCAACCCCCCATAGCACATGGCCATTGTCTATGCTTTGTGGGAGTTTGCCCGCAGCGCCTGGCCATTTTGTGGTTGAAAAGTGTGAAAGTGATGGGAGACATATAAAAAAACATGTCTCTGAGCCTCTCTTTTAATATTTTTCATCTGAAAAAATGTAACAATAAAAAAAAACACAAGACGGCCTTGTGTCTTTTCTATACATTTTCAGGCCACATGCAAAACAACGATACGACCAGCCCCTAGAGGGCATGGCACTCCCAGCTGTAGAGCTCCAGCTCCAGCCTGGGAAGTACTTTAAAATAATATAGTAAGTTCTCTTGCGGTCATAAAGTTAATGGCCCAGGAGACTTACTGTTTTTTAGGTCTCGCCTACGCAGCGCGCATGCGCTGCATAGGAGAGACCTTTAGAAATCGGCACAGCTTTCCCTGCAAAAACGTGCACGCTTTGCATTGCTTCCAATGGCAACGCGTGCACGTCTGGCGATTCACTTGCGGGAGCGAGCAGCTGGCGCCATATGTTAATTATCGCGCCTTGCCGCTCGCTCCCGCAAGGGAATCGCGCTGGCCCCCTCCTTTCGCCCCTCCCTTTGCTGACGCGCGAGGCGCGCGCTTGTGCTTGTTTTTAATTGCGGTGTCCTAGGGACTGGCAGGGTTGAGGCAGGGGGAGAATTTCCGTACAGTGAAGGCTATTTTGCTGAATGCAATTGAAAAGTAGAAGATTAATTGCAAAATACAGACCTACACGATCCACAAAGCTAAGGGATATCAAAAAGGGAGAAATGCCTGTCTAAACCACGAAAACACTAAAAAGTTATTATCCAATGGCATGACAAACAAAAAGCCAGACAAATGCTACATACTGTTAAATAATTGGATTTACCTTTTGCAGCTGCTTTTCCCTCCCATTTGGGAGCTACACAGATGAAAACTAAATTGTAACTGTACCATCATTATGTATGCCATTATGTTTGTGCCTCACTGCACACAATGTAAATTGAGATCTGGTATATGAAGTCTCGCGAGACAGGGGATGCTGGACCTCACAGCTTTGTGTGCGACCATAGAGGTCCGAATGGACCTTACTTAAAGCTTATAGGCTATATAGCTATCGGAGAGTCAGGTTGTAAAAATGTACTGACTGACGAGGAAAGAAACTTCTGACCGCGACGTGGTTAAGAGAAATGTGTTTCCGGCAACGTGTACACTTTTGAGCAACATGATGAGTCATTATCAGATGCCAAAGCTCAGCAGCAATAAAGCTTCACAAGTTATTAAACTTTCCGTTAAGCAATCAGTGTCGTGTGCAGTTTAATGCGTCACGTTTAAAATATAGACCTTTACAAATGTTTCAAGCAACGCCGATATGGGAAATGCCGCACTGTGACCGTAAAAGGTGGCAGTTATCTCTCAAGTCCTAATCTCCATGGACGCAAGTGAGAGGCAGGGCATTTTGGAAAAACAATCAATACGAAAACGTGGTGACGCACACGCAAAAAGGCACGAGAAGGACCCACAAGTAATGCTGAACTGCAACTGTCTAAGTAGTCAGGCCTCGGGGAGCCCTGCTTGAGATGCCAACACTTTCTCTGGCCAGGAACCTCATTCTATATTGACCTAATCCTACATGAATAAATGCCAAAACCAGTACACTGTGCCAAACCGGATGCCCTCTCTGTGGTCCAAGTAGACTTTGGCTCATCTTTAACAAAGCAGATGTCTTCGTACGAGTTGTATTCAGGGCCACTGGAATTCTGCGATTCTGCAGAGTTTTCCACATCATTATTAATTTGCTGATATTTCAACCAACAAAAATTGTTTCTAGCTCCAACAGATAAAAAACAAGCATTTGCAATGCAAGAGGTCTCGCAATGACATTATTTTGAGCTATTGACATTGTAAATGGCAATGCCTTCAAAAAAATTAAAAGGCATTGTTATTTACAATACCAAAAGCAACACCTATTGCATTGCATAGCGCGGTGTCCGTGAAGACGGCGCCGCGTTTGTTAAAGTTAAAAAAAAAAGAGTGTGTTGGGGGCAGAGAGCATTGGCATAGCCAATAGGTCTCGCTTTTGGGAACTTATAAGTTTTTAGTTATGCAGCACAATATCCTTGGTGCAACAACATCAACTGTTGCATGGCAAAACACTTATAAGGTCCCAAAAGCGAGACCTATTGGCTATGCCAATGCTTGTTTCTAATGTTGCTGGGTTGCTACAGAACTGTCTGCAGCTCCTCGCAACCGTAACAAAAATGTTTGTTGGGCCCCTGCTCCTTCTAGGGACATCACCAAAAAATATATATATAAATAGCCCTTGCAGGGTATTATGGGGCACTCCTTTAAGAAGCAATGCTTAATAAAGGGGTGACTGTGGCCACTCATTTAATATTCAATTTGCCGTCATTTATTTTTTTATTTTTCAGGGCGTCTATGTCCCACCAGGACACCCACTGTTATTTTAATACGGTGCCATGGGGATGAGCCCTACGGCCCCCATGGTCCCGCCAGCTCCCTGCAAGTGGCCCCATTTCATGGTGGCCATGTAGGTGCTGATCTTTTTTTTAATATATATTAAGGGGTGTCTCGGTGCCCATCCAGGGCACCCCACATCAATATTTTTGTTGGGGGCTGCGGGGGGAGCCCCAGAACCCACAGAGCCCAGCCAGCTCCCTGCTCCTGCAGAAGCTGTCTCTTTTTTTTTAAGTAGGGTGTGCTATTGCCCACTCGGCACCCTACAGCAAGTCCTTTGTTAAGGATTGCGGGGGGAGGCCCAGGGTTCCCGCAGCCCTGCCAGCTTCCCGCATGCACCCATCCGGGTGCAGCGGAAGCTAGCATTGCTCCCACCCTGCGGGAGCAGTTTTTGTTTGGTTCTGAAAGGTGGGAGCTATTTAATTTTGTTTGCCCTGCCTGAAAGCGCAGGCAGAGAAATGTTTTTGTGCTTCCACCTGGCAGGAGCTGCTTTGTGCTCCCATCAGGTGGGAGCACATTACACTTTCCATACTTGGAGCCAGAGAAATAGATGGTGACCTGGGGGTTGCAGACCCTGGGACACCATCCCTGAGCCAGGGTATAGGGGCACCAGGGCTTCTCAGAGTCTTGGTGAGGGACTCCGCTTGCCTCCCTACCCCTTATTTTTTATTTGACCCTGGGGATGGTGGGGTCCCTGGGGCCTTTTATACCCTGGTTGGGTTGAATACATGCCCACGCCCTTTTATCAAAATATGATGTCATCAATGATGTCATGTGAGATGCAATCACTGAAGTCATAAATTATGTCATAGAACTTGTCATGAGTGATGTAATATGTGAAGTCATAAGCTGTCCATGGCGGGGGCCAAGTTATAGTTAGCTTTGCTAACTATAACTGGTGAATTTCTGTGTCTTTTATGAATTCAAAACCGTATTTTGGCAATGACGTATTCACCTAACTATAATGTCACTTTAACCTTTGTTTTTTTAAATGAAGATATATATATATTTATATATTACCTACAGGCGGTCACCAGTAGGTAGTTATAGGTAGCACCTAGTTTCCATAGGAAAAGCGTTTTTGGACTTGGCTATATATTTGGCGCCGTTTGACGAATATTCACAAACTTTTCCCCAAAAAGTGTGCCATGATTCTAGTTGTGCATGAAAAGCTTCGGGTGATCCATCAAGCGGGGGCCGAGAAAAGGGGGAGGGTCAAAAAAAGTGCGTTTCCCATGTTAATTCCTATAGGGATTTTGAACACAACTACAGCCCGAACCGCAGGACGGAATTACACCAAAGTTGGCAGAAATTCAGCTCTTGATCCATAAAGAACGCTTTTTGGTATTTGGTGTCAATCTGTTCAGTAGTTTTTGAGATATTAAAGGAAATCCAAATTAGTATATCTAGGGTCGCGAAGCGTTCACAAATAATAACGATCTCGCATAGAGATCTGATTGGCTGTCAACACTTCAACCAGGAAGTGTTGGCAGCCATTTTGGGACTCAACTGTAGCCGAGTCCCAAAACAAAATGAAAAAAGAAAGAAAAGGAGGCAGGGTAGGAATATCTTGACCCTTTAGCTCAGGTGCTGGGGTCCCCCAGGGAACTCAGGAAAATCACAAATATTTGCAAATTTGCAGGAAAAATATATTTTTTAAAAAGGGTGGTCTCCCACGTTTGTTTGAAGATTTGCCCTCGGTGGACCAGGTCCCGGGAGCATGAGGGTGTTTTATAAAAGAAAAGGAGGGGGCGCATGGGGCCCCCCTCCAAGGACTTTTTTTTAGCCCCAGGAAGCACCATCTCCTCAGGGCTTTATTTAGATATAGGAGGGGGCCGTGCGGACTGCCCTCCATTGGGCTCAGTGAGTCCCAGAGACCACGACCACCCCGGGACTTTTTAATAGTAGTGGTGGGGAGCTGCGCAGACCCCCCTCATCAAGCTTTAATATGCCCCAGGGACCACCACCTCCCAGGGGCTAAATAAACAATGATGCAGGGGGCCATGTGGACCCCTGGGCCCTGGGCCCACCACCTCCCCAGGCCAAATACATATTTGAAATATACGGCACCCGGGACCACCACCTCCCTTGGGCTGGTCCATGCATATTAAAGAAGGGGGGCTGCACGGCCCCTCCTCCTGGAACCACTAATGGCCCTGGGGACCACCACCCCCCAAGGCCGGCTCTTGTTATCTGCTGAGGTGCCCACCCTCAGGAGAGAACAGTTTGCTTTTGCTTAGCAGGAGCTGTGACAGCTCCCACCAAGCGAGAGCAAACACAACTCCACCCCCAGCAAGCACGAGCTGTCAAACTGCGCCTGCTTGCTAGGAGCAGAGCTTTCATCTGTTTCCCTGCCTGCTGTCATGGGAGCCGGGAAACAGATGAAAGATTGCTCCTACATGCAGGGACTTGCATATTTAGCATTTCTCCGCGTGCAGGAGCAATGCCGGCTCCTGCAGGAGGCGGGGAGCCGGCTGGGACTGCGGTGGAATTAAGTCTCCCCCTGTGGTCCCTTCAAAGCACACTGGGTGCCCTGGGTTGGGCCAGTAGACATGGCCGGGTCCCGGGAGATGGGATCCCCAAGGCCAAATTTGGCCCGCTGAGAAGGGCCGCACAGCCCACCTCCCCCATTGAATATTGCCCGGGCCCCGGCGGGAAGAGGGAAGAAACTAGCAGAAAAGGCAAAACAGGGGGCAGAAAAACGAGCAGAAAAGGCAAAACAGAGGGCAGAAAAAATAGCAGAAAAGGCAAAACAGAGCAAAAAGGGCAAAACAGAGGGCAGAAAAATTAGCCGAAAAAGGCAAAACAAAAGAGAAGAGGGCAAAACAGAGGGCAGAAAAACAAGCAGAGAAAAGCAAATCTGAGGGCAGAAAAATGAGCAGAAAAGGCTAAACAGAAGGCAGAAAATGGCAAAACAGGGCAGAACATTTTGTAGAAAAGGCAAAACAGAGCATAAGAAGGCAAAACAGAGGGCAGAAAAACGAGCAAAAAGATCAAAACAGAGGGCAGAAAAGGCAAATCAGAGGGCAGAAAAAGGCAAAGCAGAGGGCAGAAAAACTAGCAGAATAGGCAAAACAGCACAAGAAACAAGCAGAGGAGGCGCAAGCAGAGGGCAGCAGGTAGACAGGCAGCAGAGGGTAGCGGACTGCAGGCAAACTGGACAGGAGAACTGTGGCAGGTGGAGCTGGCATGAGGACCTGCTCAATGGGGTCACCATGAGGCTTCCTTTAAGAAGATACTGTGAGGAGGGCGGGCACTGGGTGGTGGGAGGAGGGAAATGGTGGGAGGTGGGAAATGGCTGCAAGAGGGAAGAAACCAGCAGAAAAAGCAAAACAGAAGGCAGAAAAACAATCGGAAAAAGGCAAAACAGAGGGCAGAAAAACATGCAGCAAATGCAACACAGCAGAAGAGGACACAACAGAGGGAGGTAAAACAAGAAGAAAAGGCAAAACGGGGCAGAAAAACGAGCAGAAAAGGCACAACAGAGCAGGAAAACAGCCGAAAAAGGCAAAACAGAGGACATAAAAAAAGGAGAGAAATCAAAAACAGAGGGCAGAAAAAGCAAAACAGAGGGCAGAAAAGAGAGCAGAAAGGCAAAACAAAGGACAGAAAAACAAGCAGAAAGGCAAAACAGAGGGCAGGAAAATGAGCAGATATGCAAAACAGAGCAGAAGAGAAAAAGCAGAGGGCAGACAAATGAGCAGAAAAGGCAAAATATTGGGCAGAAAAATTAACAGAGAAGGCAGAAAAACTAGTAGAAAAAGACAAAACAGAGGGCAAAAAAATTTGCAAAAAAGGCAAAACAAAGGGCAGAAAAACAAGCAGAAAAGACAAAACAGAGGGCAGAAAAACAAGCAGAAGATGGCAGAAAAATGAGCAGAAATGCAAAACGGAGGGCAGAAAAAGGCTAAACAGAGGACAGAAGAACCAGCAGAAAAGGCAAAATAGAGTAAGAAATGAGCAGAGGAGACGCAAACAGAAGACAGCAGGTAGACTTGTAGCAGAGGGCAGTGGACTGTGGGCAAGCTGGACAGGAGAACTGTTGCAGGGGGAGCTGGCACGAGGACCTGCTCAATGGGGTCGCCATGAGGCCTCCATTAAGTAGGTCCTGCGAGGTGGGACTGGGTGGCGGGAGGAGGGAAACGGCGGAAAGAGGGAAGAAACTAGCCGAAAAGGCAAAACAGAGTGAAGAAAAAAGAGCAGAAAAGCAAAACAGAGGCTAAAAAAACTAGCAGAAAAAGGCAAAACTGAGGGCAGAAAAATGGGCAGAAAAGGCAAAACAGCAGAAGAGGATAAAACAGGGCAGAAAAGGCAAAACAGAGGGCAGAAAACTAGCAGAAGAGGCAAAACAGAGAAGAAGAGGGCAAAACAGAGGACACAAAAACGAGCTGAGAAGGCAAAACTGGGGAGAAAAACAAGCAGAAAAGACTAAACAGAGCAGAAGAGGGCAAAACAGAGGGCACAAAAACGAGCTGAGAAGGCAAAACTGGGCAAAAAAACAAGAAGAAAAGACAATCAGGATGTTAGAGAAACGAGCAGACAAGGCAAAACAGAGGGCCAGAAAATGAGAAGAAAAGGCAAAGCATAGCTAGAAATGAGCAGATGAGGCACAAACAGAGGGCAGCAGGTAGACAGGCAGCAGAGGGTAGCTGACTGTGGGCAAGCTGGACAGGAGAACTGTTGCAGGGGAAGCTAGCACAAGGACCTGCTTAATTTTTCCAGAAATTAAACCTGAATGGGAAACACTTACATATATAAACATAACAGGTGACCCAATTGAAGCTCCACTTCTGTAAAGGAGAAATTATCCTGAACTCCTGGGCTTGTCAAAAGCAAAGGAAGTGTGTTTTTTCTGCAATTCCACATTGAAAGATGATCTAAAATGCTTTGTGGAGGTGAATGAATCATTGATCTATTGCTGCACAAGGTGTAGTTACTGTGACAAGTGGGTTTTTCTTGTCCTTACCTGGTGAGAGCAGAGTCAATGGTTCTCCCTTTAAATGACTAGGAGTATACACATGTGCAAAATCTCCTGGAACTCCACCCACCTCTTTCTACTCTTGTTGTCTTCTCCATAGGAACATTCATGCTATCACAAATTTCTGGATAAGGACGCATGAGGAACAATCACGTTGCCAAAACACACACAGGGTACTGGTGACATTTTGTCATGTTCCAATATGCAGCTGTAGTGTAGGATCCATACTGGACATTTACCCAAGAAGGTAACACTTAGTAATTAACCAGTAGAAAGTACTCCACTTGGGTAGATATTTTGTGCAAAACTGTGGACTCTTTTAAGATAAAGATGCAGGTGCGGTTCTGTTGTGGCCCAATCACTGACACAGCTACTGACACAGACATTTAGACACCCATTCACACACTCAGGTACTCACACACCCACTCACAAATCCCACTCAGACACCTACTCAAAGACCTACTCAGACACACTTACATGCACTCATAGACCCACTCAGACACTCATGCATCTGCTCACAGACACACTCAGATGCTCTCACACCCACTCACAGAACCACTCAGACACTCTCACAGCCACTCACAGACCCATTCAGACACTCATGCACTGACTCAAAGACACACATACCCACTCACAGATCCACTCAGAGACCCATGCACCCACTCACAGGCCCACTCAGACACTCATGTTCTCACTCTCAAACTGACTCACATGCTCATGGAGGCACTTGCAAACCCACTCAGACGCTCATGCACCCACTCAGACACCTACTCAGACACTCACACACCTACTCACAGACCCACTCAGACACTCACCCACCCATTCACACACCCATTGAGACACTCACTCATACGCCCACTGAGAAACGCATGCACTCACTCACACACTCACTCTCAAAGGTTACAGGTTACAGTTAGGAAATAAAATGTAAAAAACCTTGGAAATTCACACAAAAAAACAAAGATTACTGGGATGTTATAATTAAGAAATAACATTTTAAAAAACATAGAAATTTACTAAAAATACCAAAGTTTACAGGGACATTATAGTTAGCAAATAGCATAAAAACCATTAGAAATTTACTGAAAAACCAAAGTTTACGGGGACTTTATAGCTAGGAAATAGAATTTGAAAAAACAGAAATTCACTGAAAAAACCAAAGGTTACAGGGACGTTATAGTTAGGCTCAGATTTCACTGGTACAATACCAGTGGAATTCAGCAATTATAGTTACCTGAGCTAACTATAACTTATGCCTCCACAATGCACTGCTTATGACCTCACATATTACGTCAATCATGCCCACCTGGGCATTCTCATGGGCTGTTTTCAGCCCCGGGGACAACCACCTCCCCATTGCAGGCCCTGCAATGACAGAGGAGGGGGCCCTCACAGCCCCCCTCCTGGAGCCATTATTGGCCCTGGGGACCGCCATCTCCACGGCCAACTCCCTATGTCCAGAGGTGCCCACCCTCAGGACATAGTAGTTTGCTGTCACTTGGTGGGAGCTATGACAGCTCCTGCCAAGCAAGAGTAAACAGTAAGTCTGCTCCCAGGGGATGAGAGCAGGAAAATTGCTCCCGCCCGATGTGAGCAGACGACTTTTCATCTGTTTTCCTGCCTGCTGTCAAGCGGGCAGGAAAACAGATGAAAGAATTGCTCACACACGCAGGGAACAGTGTTTTTGGCTGCTCTCTTCATGCAGGAGCAATGCTGGCTCCCACTGGAGGCAGGGAGCTGGCAGGGACCGCAGGGGCATTGAGGCTCCACCCGTGGTCTCCAACAGTGCACACTGGGTGCCCTCAGGGAGCTCCAGGGCACCCAGCATCAAGTGGCCGGGCTCTGGGGGATGTGGTCCCCGGGACCAAATCAGCCCAGGGAGGGGGCTGTGTGGCCCCCTCAGTAAAGAAGAAATAAGGCAAACTACCTGGACTTGGCAAAGGCAAAGCCAGTGTGTTTTCTCGCAATTCCACATTGAAAACCAATCTGAAATCCTTGGTCGCCGTAACTGCATCATTGATCTATCAGAGCGCAATCTGTAGTGATTGTGACTAATGGGTTCTTCCTTGTCCTCTCCTGGTGAGATAGGAGTCCATGGTTCTTCCTTTAAATTACTACGAGTATCCAAATGTGCAAAATCACCTGGAAGCCTCTCCCATTTGGCTCTACCCCATCCACTTTAGTAGTATGCAAAGTTCTTCCTGCCTTTTGCCAATATGATGGACACCTTACCAAACGGTCCCCCAGCGCGTTTTCCGCCGATTTTGGTGATGCCTTCTTGATGCACTGAAAATGAGGACACCTCCACCAAACAAAGAAGCACTTACTTTATATAATTTAGAGGAAGTACCCTTATTTGGTGGAAATTCACTTTTTTGTAGTCTCGTCATCTTTTCTATAGGAGAATTCATGCTATCGAGATTTCTGGAAGAAGATGCACAAGGAACAATCACATTGCTGAAATTATATGCACCGAAGGTCACTGGAGACATTTCTTCCTGGTCAATTATGCAGCTTTAGTGTAGAATATGAACTAGACATTTACCCAATGTGTTAGCACTTACAAATTAACCAGTAGAAAGTATTCCAGTTGAGTAGACATTTTGTGAAAAACTGTGGACTCCTGTTGGATAAGGGGGCAGGTGAGGTTCTGTTCTGGCCCTGTCACTCACACAGCTACTGACACCCACACAGACACTCAGACACCCACTTACACACCCATTCAGCCATGCTTACATCCACTCACAGACCCATACAGCCACTCACACACCCATACAGTCACTTACACACCCACAAACCAATTCACACACCCATAAAGTCGCTCATCCACTCACACACCTACTCACAGACCCATACAGCCACTCACACACCCACAAAGCCACTCACACATCCCCTCACAGACCCATACAGCCACTCGCACACCCACTTACAGATCCATACAGCCGCTCCCACATCCACTCACAGAACTATATACCCACTCACACACCCACTCACAGACCCATACAGCAACTCACAAACCCACTCACATACCCACACAGCTACTCAGATACCTACTCACAGACCCATATAGCCACTCACTCATCTACTCAGCAACTCACAAATCGACTCACACACCCTCAAAACTACTCACACACACTCACACACCCATACATTCACTCCCACACCTACTCACAGACCCATACATCCACTCACACACCCACTCACCGGCCCATACAGCTACTCACACACCCACTCACAGACCCATACAGCCTCTCATACACCCACTCACTGACTTATATGGCCACTCACACACCTGCTCACAAACCCAAACAGCCACTCACACACCCACAAACCCACACCCACTCACAGACCCATACAGCCACTCACACACCCACTCACTGACCTATACGGCCACTCACACACCCACTCTTAAAGGTTACAGGCTACAGCTAGGAAATACAATTTTAAAAACCTTCGAAATTCATTAAAAAAACAAAGGTTACAGGGATGCTATAGTTAGAAAAAACAATGGAAAAAACCTTGGAAATTCACAGAAAAAAAACAAAGGTTACAGGGATGTTATAATTAGGCTCAGATTCAGCAGTTACAGTTACCTGAACTTATGCCCCCGCAATGCACTACTTATGACCTCAAATATTGCATCACTCATGACATGGTCAGTGACATCACTCATGACATCTCAAATTACATTACTCATGACAGGAAGTGGTGGCAGCCATCTTGGGATTCGGTCCGAGTCCAAGAAAAACATTATAAAAAAATAAGGGGGCAGGGTTAGAATACCCTGACACCCTAGGCCTGGTGGTGGGGTAGTACAGGGGCCACTCTGGGGGCCAAAAATAAAGTGCAGTGTTTTTTAGGCCCCCAGGTGAGCCTGATCTGCAGGGGGAATTCATAATATTAATATGAGGAAGGGGCCTAAGGTTACTATAACTCATGCCCCCGCCTTACACTGCTAATTTTCCCACATATTACATCACTCATGACATCTTCTATGGCATCATTGATAATATCAGTGCAACATTTGCTATAAAATTATTGATGAGAAAACTGTGCATGGCGGGGGCACGGGTTATAGTGACCTTAGGGCATGAGTTATAGTTACTTGAGATAACTCTAACTATAACTGCTGAATTTCTATGGTTTTGTGTGTGTAAAATCTGAACCTAACTATAACGTCTCTGTAAATTATATATATATTCACTGAAAAAACCATAGGTTTCAGGGACGTTATAGTTAGAAATTAGCATTTAAAAAACCTTAGAAATTCACTGAAAAAATCACAGGTTTCAGGGACGTCATAGTTAGTGGGACATTTCACTCGTACAAAACCAGAGAAATTCGGCCGTTATAGTTAGTTGAGCTAACTATACCTCGCGCCCCCGCAATGCACTGCTGATGATGTCACATATTACATCACTCATGACATGGTCAGTGACATCACTGATGACATCACTGATGACATCTCAAATGACATCACTGATGACATCAGCCAGTGACTGTGTGTTTTGTAAAGTTTAAATATGTTTTATGTATATATAGGCCAAGGTGTATTGAAGAATGAGTGGGTGTATGACTGTCTGAATGGATGATTTAGTAGGTGCGTGACTGACTGTATAAGTGAGTGATTAAATGTGTTTTATTGAATGTATGGGTTAGTGACTAATCTGTGTGAATGTCTGTATCAGTCTGTCAGTTGGTGTGTAAGCAGCTGCATGGGTTGGTGAGTAGCTACGTGAGTGTCTATATGGGTTATTGATTGGTTGTCTGAGTACCTGTATGGGTGACTGAGTGTCTGTGTGGGTGGGTGGGGGTGTGACTCCCAGCATGGATGTGTGAGTGGGTGATTCACTGGGTGTTTGGGTTCAAGAGTGCAACTGTGAGGGGCTTTATGGGTGGGTGAGTGTGTGTGTGGCTGTGTTGGTGAGTGAATGGATGTCTCAGTGGTACATGTGTGAGTAACTACATATGTGAAAGGCAGTATATGTGAGTGTTGGAGTATATAAGTGACTATATGTGAGAGTGAGTGATTGTGAGAGTGGGTGTTTGGATGAGTGTGTGCCTGTGTCAGTGATTGTATAAGAGAGTAAGTATGTGTTAGTATCTGTATGAATAAGTGAGGTGGTGTGTATAACTGTATAGGTGAGTAAATGGGAGTGTGATTGATTCTTTGCATGACTGACTAGGTGTGTGAGTAACTCTATGGGGGAGTGGCGGTGTGTGAGTGTCTGTATTGGTGTATGAGTGCATATGATAGTGGCTGTATTGATGAGTGACTGCATGTATGAGTGACTGTATGGGTGAGTGAGGGGATGTGTGTGTAGACCTAGGAATCAGTGAGTGGGTGTTTACTAACTGGTATTGTTGTGTCTATGATTTCGAGAATGGAAGTCTGTATTTTAGAGTGGGTGTATCAAAGGTTATATTAGGGTGTGAGGAGGTGCATCCGATGATCACGTGTATGATGTCATCAGTGATGTCATTTGAGATGTCATCAGTGATGTCATGAGTGATGTCACTGACCATGTCATGAGTGATGTAATATGTGACGTCATCAGCAGTGCATTGCGGGGGCGTGAGGTATAGTTAGCTCAACTAACTATAACAGCCGAATTTCTCTGGTTTTGTACGAGTGAAATGTCCAACTAACTATGACGTCCCTGAAACTTGTGGTTTTTTCAGTGAATTTCTAAGGTTTTTTAAATGCTAATTTCTAGCTATAACGTCCCTGAAACCTATGGTTTTTTCAGTGAATTTAAGGTTTTTTAAATGCTAATTTCTAAATATGCCTACATAGGTAGGACATGTGCAGAAAGAGGAAGAAAGGGGCAGAAAGAAGGAAGAGAAGTGCAGAAAGAGGCAACAGAAGTCCAGAAAGAGAAAGAAAGGTGCAAAAAGAAGCAAGAGAAGTGCAGAAAGAAGCAACAGAGGTGCAGAAAGATGCCTACTTCGACTGTACCTTTCCACAGACTCATACAAAGTAGCCTAATCACTAATCCTTCTCCCAAGATGTCTTAAACTTCACTTTTCTCTTGAAGGTTCACTATTCATCGACTGTTCAGAATTTGTTGGCCTACCAAATGTAAAACAGCAATCTTAACCATATCACTGTTGTAAGTCTGACCAAGTTTGTGAAGGTATGCATGCGTGTGTCTCTGCTTTTACCTGGTGACGTTACATAAAAATAAACATACAAAAACTTGAATATCCGTGTTTCAAACAGCATACTCTGTAAATTTGTGTACAAGAAGGTGCATGTATTTCTTTCTGCTCCTAATACAGGGCACATGCATATTCAATCGTACATTTGAGGGGCTCTATAACACCTATATACATAACACATGTCTGCCTGTGCAACCGAATGACAGAGCAGAACTAACAAGATTTAACCACCTATAAGAGAAGCTAACCGCTTTTTAACCTACCATCTTCAGATCCATAACACATGTGAGAATACATGTACAAGTAGACATATACCTCAGTCACGAGAGCACGCAGACCTTTAAACCTAACAGGTTGCACTTCCCAATTCAATATAGAAACAGGCAAGAGAAGTACAGAAAGAAGCAAGAGAAGTGTAGAAAAAAACAAGAGAGATGCAGAAAGAGTAAGAAATGTGCAGAAACAGGCGAGAGAAGTACAGAAGGAGGCAAGAGAAGTGTAGAAAGAGGCAAGAGAGGAGCAGAAAGAGGCAAGAGAGGTGCAGAAACAGGCAAGGGAGGTGCAGAAAGAGGGAATAGTGGTGCAGAAAGAGGCAAGAGAAGTGCTGAAAGAAGTAACAGAGGTGCAGAAAGAGGCAAGAGAAGTGCTGAAAGAAGGAACAGAAATGCAGAAAGAGGGAGGAGAAGTGCAGAAAGAAGCAACAGAGGTGCAGAAAGAGGCAGAAGAAGTGCAGAAAGAGGCAAAGAGGTACCGAAAGAGACAACAGAGGTGCACAAAGAGACAAGAGAGGTACAGAAAGAGGGAAGACGAGTGCAAAAAGAGACAACAGGGGTGCATAAAGAAGCAAGAGAGGAGCATAAAGAAGCAAGAGAAGTGCATAACAGAGGTGCAGAAAGAGGCAAGATGGTTGCAGAAAGAGGCAAGAGAAGTCCAGAAAGAAGCAAGAGAAATGTTGAAAGAGGCAATAGAAGTGCAGAAAAAGGCAAGAGAAGTGCAGAAAGGAGCAAGAGAAGTGCAGAAAGTGGCAAGAGAAGTGCAGAAAGAGGCAAGAGATGCACAGAAAAAGGCAAGACAGGTGCAGAAAGAGGCTAGAGAACTGCAGAAAGAACCAACAGAGGTGCAGACAGAGGCAAGAGGGGTGCTGAAAGAGGCAAGAGAAGTGCAGAAAGAAGCAACAGAGGTACAGAACGAGGTAAGAGAACTGTAGAAAGAGGGAAGAAAGGTGCAGAAGGAGGCAAGAGAGGTGCAGAAAGAGGGAAAAGGGATGCAGGAAGACGCAAGAGGGGTGCAGAAAGAAGCAAGAGAGGTGCAGAAACAAGCAAGAGAAGTACAGAAAGAAGCAACAGAGGTGTAGAAAGAGGCAAGAGGGGTGCAGAAAGAGGCAAGAGAAGTGCAGAAAGAACCAACAGAGGTGCAGAAAGAGGCAATAGAAGTGCAGAGAGAGGCCGGAGAAGTGCAGAAAGAAGCAAGAGAAGCGCAGAAAGAAGCAAGAGAGGTGCAGAAAGAGGGAAAAGGGGTGCAGGAAGACGCAAGAGGGGTGCAGAAAGAAGCAAGAGAGGTGCAGAAACAAGCAAGAGAAGTACAGAAAGAAGCAACAGAGGTGTAGAAAGAGGCAAGAGGGGTGCAGAAAGAGGCAAGAGAAGTGCAGAAAGAACCAACAGAGGTGCAGAAAGAGGCAATAGAAGTGCAGAGAGAGGCCGGAGAAGTGCAGAAAGAAGCAAGAGAAGCGCAGAAAGAAGCAAGAGAAGTGCAGAAAGAAGCAAGAGAAGTGCAGAAAGAGGCAAGAGAAGAGCGGAAAGAGGCAAGAGATGCACAGAAAAGGGCAAGAGGTGCAGACAGAGGCAAGAGGGGTGCTGAAAGAGGCAAGAGAAGTGCAGAAAGAAGCAACAGAGGTGCAGAAAGATGCAAGAGAGCTATCGAAAGAGGCAAGAGAGGTGCAGAAGGAGGCAAGAGAGGTGCAGAAAGAGGGAAGAGGGGTGCAGAAAGATGCAAGAGGGGTGCAGAAAGGAGCAAGAGAGGTGCAGAAAGAGGCAAGAGAAGTCCAGAAACAAGCAACAGAGATGTAGAAAGAGGCAAGCGAAGTGCAGAAAGAGGCAAGAGAGGTGCAGCAAGTGGAAGGAGGGGTGCAGAAAGAGGGAAGAGGGCTGCAGAAAGAGGCAACAGGGGTGAAGAAAGAAGCAAGATAAGTGCAGAAAGAAGCAACAGAGGTGCAGAAAGAGGTAAGAGGGGTGCAGAAAGAGGGAACAAGGGTGCAGAAAGAGGCAAGGAGGTACAGAAGGAGGCAAGAGGTGTAGAAAGAGGGAAGAGGGGTACAGAAAGATGCAAGAGGGGTACAGAAAGAAGCAAGAGAGGTGCAGAAAGAGGCAAGAGAAGTCCAGAAACAAGCAACAGAAATGTAGAAAGAGGCAAGAGAAGTGCAGAAAGAGGCAAGAGAGGTGCAGAAAGTGGAAGGAGTGGTGCAGAAATAGGGGAGAGGAGTTCAGAAAGAGGCAACATGGGTGCAGAAAGAAGCAAGAGAGGTACAGAAAGAAGCAAGAGAAGTGCAGAAAGAAGGAAAATGGGTGCAGAAAGAGGCAAGAGGGGTGCAGAAAGAGGCAAGAGAAGTGCACAAAGAAGCAACAGAGGTGCAGAAGGAGGCAAGAGAACTGCAGAAAGAGGCAAGAAAGTTGAACAAACAGGCAAACAAGGTGCAGCAAGATGGAACACGGATGCATACAGAGGAAAGAGAGGTGCAGAAATAGGAAACGGGTGCAGAAAGAGGCAAGAGGGGTGGAGAAATTTACAAGAGAGGTGCCGAAAGAAGCAGGAGGAGTGCAGAAAGAACCAACAGAGGTGCAGAAAGAGGCAAGAGGAGTGCAGAAAAGGCAAGAGAAGTGCAGAAAGAAGAAACAGTGGTGAAGAAAGAGGCAAGAGAACTGCAGAAAGAGGGAACAGGGGTGCAGAAAGAGGAAAGAGAGGTGCAGAAATAGGGAAGAGGGGTGCAGAAAGAGGCAAACGGGGTGCAGAAAGAAGCACAAGAGATGTAGAAAGGAGCAAGAGAAGTGCAGAAAGAAGCAACAGAGGTGCAGAAAGAGACAAGAGAACTTTAGAAAGAGGGAAGAAAGGTACAGAAGGAGGCAAGAGAGGTGCAGAAAGAGGCAAGAGGAGTGCAGAAAGAGGCAAGAGAAGTGCAGAAAGAACCAACAGAGGTGCAGAAAGAGGCAATAGTAGTGCAGAAAGAGGCCGGAGAAAGGCAGAAAGAAGCAAGTGAAGCACAGAAAGGAGCAAGAGAAGCACAGAAAGAAGCAAGAGAAGTGCAGAAAGAGGCAAGAGAAGAGCAGAAAGAGGCAAGAAATGCACAGAAAAAGGCAAGAGAGGTGCAGAAAGAGGCAAGAGAACTGTAGTAAGAACCAACATTGGTGCAGACAGAGGCAAAAGGGGTGCTGAAAGAGGCAAGAGAAGTGCAGGAAGAAGCAACAGAGGTGCAGAAAGAGGCAAGAGAGCTATAGAAAGAGGCAAGAGAGGTGCATAAGGAGGCAAGAGAGGTGCAGAAAGAGGGAAGAGGGGTGCAGAAAGATCCAAGAGGGGTCCAGAAAGAAGCAAGAGAGGTACAGAAAGAGGCAAGAGAAGTCCAGAAACAAGCAACAGAAATGTAGAAAGAGGCAAGAGAAGTGCAGAAAGAGGCAAGAGAGGTGCAGAAAGTAGAAGGAGGGGTGCAGAAAGAGGGAAGAGGGGTGCAGAAAGAGGCAACAGGGGTACAGAAAGAAGCAAAAGAGGTACAGAAAGAAGCAAGGGGAGTGCAGAAAGAAGCAAAATGGTACAGAAAGAGGCAAGAGAAGTCCAGAAACAAGCAACAGAAATGTAGAAAGAGGCAAGAGAAGTGCAGAAAGAGGCAAGAGAGGTACAGAAAGAAGCAAGAGAAGTGCAGAAAGAAGCAAAATGGATACCGAAAGAGGCAAGAGGGGTGCAGAAAGAGGCAAGAGAAGTGCACAAAGAAGCAACAGTTACAGTAGGAGGCAAGAGAACTGCAGAAAGAGGCATGAAAGTTGCACAAACAGACAAACAAGGTGCAGCAAGATGGAACACGGGTGTAGACAGAGGCAAGAGAGGAGCAGAAATAGGGAACAGGGGTGTAGAAAGAGGCAAGATGGGTGCATAAATTTACAAGAGAGGTGCCAAAAGAAGCAGGAAGAGTACAGAAAGAACCAACAGAGGTGCAGAAAGAGGCACGAGGAGTGCAGAAAAGGCACGAGAAGTGCACAAAGAAGAAACAGAGGTGCAGAAAGAGGCAAGAGAACTACAGAAAGATGGAACAGGGGTGCAGAAAGAGGAAAGAGAGGTGCAGAAAGAAGCATGAGAGGTATAGAAAGAAGCAAGAGAAGTGCAGAACGAAGCAACAGAGGTGCAGAAAGAGGTAAGAGGGGTGCAGAAAGAGCCAAGAGAGGTGCAGAAACAGGAAAGAGAGGTGCAGAGAGAGGGAACAAGAGTGCAGAAAGACGCAAGAGAGATGCAGTAGGAGGCAAGAGAGGTGTAGAAAGGCAAGAGAAGTGCAGAAAGAGGCAAGAGAGGTGCAGAAAGTGGAAGGAGGGGTGCAGAAAGAGGGAAGAGGGGTGCAGAAAGAGGCAACAGGGGTGCAGAAAGAAGCAAAAGAGGTACAGAAAGAAGCAAGAGGAGTGCAGAAAGAAGCAAAATGGGTACAGAAAGAGGCAAGAGATGTCCAGAAACAAGCAACAGAAATGTAGAAAGAGGCAAGAGAAGTGCAGAAAGAAGCAAGAGAGGTGCAGAAGGAAGCACGCGAGGTGTAGAAAGAAGCAAGAGAAGTGCAGAAAGAAGCAACAGAGGTGCAGAAAGAGGCAAGAGAACTGTAGAAAGAGGGAAGAAAGGTGCAGAAGGATGCAAGAGAGGTGCAGAAAGAGGGAAGAGGGGTGCAGAAAGACGCAAGAGGTGTGCAGAAAGAAGCAAGAGAGGTGCAGAAAGTAGCAAGAGAAGTGCAGAAAGAAGCAACAGAGGTACAGAAAGAGACAAGAGGGGTGCAGAAAGAGGCAAGAGAAGTGCAGAAAGAACCAACAGAGGTGCAGAAAGAGGCAATAGAAGTGCAGAAAGAGGCCGGAGAAGTGCGGAAAGAAGCAAGAGAAGCGTAGAAAGAAGCAAGAGAAGCACAGAAAGAAGCAAGAGAAGTGCAGAAAAAGGGAAGAGAGGTGTAGGAGAGTAGGATCTGCTTCACATGGGTACCCCCACTTTTTGCTGATGCTTCACTGTTTTTCGACCTTAGTCTGGCTGGGGCCCTGCTAATCAGAACCCCAGCCTAGCTGCTTCCTCTCTAAAATGGTTTCCATGTGCCTTAGGCACATCTCTGATTGGAGTCTGGAGTGCCCTTATAAGTCCCTAGTATATGGTATACTATGTACCCAGGGCATAGGTACATCAGAGGCCTACCAGGGGCTGCAGCATGTATTGTGCCACCCCTGGAAGGCCATCCAAACTGACACCACAGGTCTGCTACTGCAGCCTGGGTAAGGTGGTGCATGCACCTCTTACTGTGATATAGGCTACCTATATCACTATATACATACACACATATAAACCTATAAGTCACTCCTATGGCAGGCCTTATCAATCCTGAAGGCAGAGTGCGTGGTTCCTATGTGAGAGGGTGCCCCTGCATGAGCAGGGCCCCTCTGCGGCGTTCGGAGACCCTTCTCTGATGCTGTTTATAGTGCAGCCTGACCATATACTCTTAAGCGCATTATAACCTCGCGTTAAATGCTAACTTTGGGATGGCTGCACGGAAACATGTCGTGTTTGGTGTCAAACATCTTGGAATACTACCCCCCCACCAGTTCTGGCGGCGGGGGTAGCATTCCACCCTTCTAGAGGGAAAGACATGTACACACCGGTATGCCCGGTACTGACTTTCCAGAGCCCTGGCATCACAAAATGGATGCCGCTGCCACAGACACGAGTCTGGCCTCCTGCTGCTGACCGAAACTCTGGCCGGGGAGGCCTGGACAATAGGTTTCCTGTCCCAGGGAGGTGTGACCACCTCCCCAGACAGGATAGTGTGTATTGGGGCTGGGCGGGAGCACTCTCTGGTGCTTTGAAGTCCTGCACTGGGGGCACATTTGGTGTCCCTGTGCATACCCCAGTTCAAACCGGCTCAGGGGCTTCCAGCCCCTGCTCTGGTGTGAAACTGGACAAAGGGAAAGGGGTGTAACCACCCCTCTGCCCTGACCCTCCCATAGGTGGGACCACAGAGTATGTCCAACCTCCTACCTTAGTATAAGTAGGGGAACCCAGTCCTTAGGACTTTAGATTTACCTGGACGAAACTCTGACACAGAATCCTGGACCTTCGACACTCTACATCAAGATTAGAGGACTGAAGAATCTCCCTTGGGGTCAAGGAGTGACTCCCCTGCTTGACAGGCACCAAAGAAGCAACTGTCCGGTCTGCATCGCTGAAGCTCCCTTCGGACACCGAAGTCTTTGCATCACCAGAGGTGGATTTCCAGACTTCCCCGAGGCTGCCCTGAGTCCCCAGCAAAGCTGAGGCCCGTAGCTGTCGTGGGTAACGTGGAACCGTGACCCCTGGACACCAAACGCATTTGCAAGTGCATCCTCTTCTGGGTCTCCCACGAAGTCGTGCTTTAGGCTTCGAGTAGCCCCAGCCTCCAGCACCAAATGCACTGAAGATCACTGGCCTCCACTCCACGAGTGTCCTGTGAGCCAGCTCCACGTGCACCGTCTTGAGGCTCCTTCGCGGTCGCTAGTCCGTTGGCTAGTAGGACCTCACAAAGGCCAATCTTTTTCTGCTTGGGCTCCCTGATTGCTCTAGGTGTGCCCTGACTTATCCTTGCTGGGTGAGTCCCCCAGACCTTGCTGGTCTGCAACATCGTCCTTCTTTGATTTCCACAAGACTTGCCGTTGCCAAGGCTTGTTGGGTCCAATTCGGTCGCCAATACCCCTGCAATCGACAGACGTTGTGGGACAGCTCGAATCCAGCTCCTCGTTGTCGTCGGCGCCTCCTGGACCTCGTGGCTGAAGAGTCAAGACGACCGTCAATCTACCTGAAGCACTCGACATCGGTGGGCATCTGCTCATCGCCTTCCTGGTCACTGGCTAGTGACCCAGACTCTGTCCCCTCTGCTTTCAAGTTCTTCAGATCTTCGATCCACCTTTGGATCCACCCGAACACTTTCGACTTGGCCGCCAGCAGCACTTTGCAGCAGATCGCCATAGACAGCGACGACGAAACCCAACCCCGAAAGACACCTATGCACCTGGCTCCCCTGGGTGAGGTAACTCGAGTACTCCGGTACTCCCATGGGTATTGACACTAGAACAGCCTAGTTCTCAAAGGGTTTGCTCCAAATCCTCCTCTAAGTGTCCCTTTTCTTTTAAATTCTAATCGCGACTTTCCCCATAGAAGTTAACGGTGGTTCGCGGTTGTGTTCATACACTGCACGCGTCCCCCGTGGGTCCCCTGTGTCACTGCCTTGGGTGGTTCCTTGTGGTCCAAGCACTTCTACAGGCTCTAGGCCTTGTGTCCAGCTCAGTCGTGGTTCTTATACCACTTTATTGGTATATGGTTTGGTACGCCCCTGGGGCTCAAACGTGTATTTGTGTTATTACTGTAGATAACTAACTCGTAACGTATGTACTTCGAACTCTAGCCTCATAAAGAGACTAGAGGGGTGTGTTTAGTAATAAATACATATATTTTGAATATATACCTGGTGTGGTCCTCTTTCATTTGGTCACTCAAGAGATTATAGACTGGTAAAACAAGCTGCTTTACATTCCTTCAAGACTTAGCCTGAAGGCTGCTCTCCATAGCTACCACCAGGATAGCTTTCAATAAAGGTTGTCTTTAACCTATCTCCAATAAGGGGTTGTTTGGACTGGTGCAAGGTGCCCACTATAATTAGTGGACAGCATATGCCAGGCCAACTTCTCACATTGGTGTGCAGCGTGTGGGATTCCAGCTTGCTATTGTTTTACCAGATAATCTCAATTGAATTGATCAACTGAAAACCACTAAGGGTACCTAAGGTACATATAAATCAAGCTTAGTAATACAGTAAGTGCTACTGAACTTAGAGTTGTGTGTTAAGGTACAGCACACCCTTTCTACAACTCAAGAGAGTTTAGTAGGCCACACTAGAGTAGGTAGTGCATACACCACACCTCACTAGTAATGTCTTCAAAGCCAGGACCCAGTGAGTCCTTGCCAGAAGCCAGTGGGCTTCTTCCCTCCAAGTATGATAAACTCCCATTCTTGGAATTGAGAGCATTATGCACTACTAGGAAGTTGAAGACAGGCAAAAGTGCCAGCACCCAACACCTCAGGGAGGTGTTACTAGCTGATGATATCAGCAGGCCCCTAGGGTCTGAAGGGGTAGGCAAAGAGGGTGGGGCAGAAAATGAGGAAGGGGCCAGGGGTGAAGAAACCCAGGCCCCCCCCTCTGAAACTGGCCAGGAAGGTGAAAATGACCTTGTCCTGGAAAACCCAATTCCTCCTGTGGAGGAGGAGGAGGGAGAGGATCAGACTGACCTCCCCTTTGTCCCCCAGGAAGAGTTCTGAGTTGTGCCCAGAAGGTCTAGGTCTCCTTCTCAGGAGTCTAACCACTCTGACACCTCAATAGGGACCTCTGTCTCCTCTCATAGGAGGGAATCCTCTCATGAGAGGAGAAAGAGACTGATTCAATATGAGCAAGCTCAGCTTGAACTCAGGAAACAGCAATTGGCTATAGACAGGGAGTCCCTAGATCTCTATAGAGAGAGACAAAAGTTGGGACTAGAGTCCCATGGTGGCAGCAGTTTCCCCAAAGATAGGGAAAGGTCTTATGACCATATAAACCTGAGCAAGATTGACCCTCCCTACCAGAGTGGGGATGATATCCACAAATGGATAACTGCTCTAGAGAGGGCCTGTAAAGTACAGAGGGTCCCTCAGGAGCAGTGGGCAGCAATCTTGTGGCTCTCCTTTGCAGACAAAGGTAGAGACAAGCTCCTCACTGTTAGAGAGGAGGATGCTGATAATTACAAAGTCTTGAAGAGTGCTCTAATTGATGGGTTTGGCCTAACCACTGAACAATACAGGTTAAAGTTCAGGGATACCCAAAAGCACAGACTCAAGACTGGGTGGACTTTGTTGATTGTTCTGCCAAGGCTCTGGAAGGTTGGTTATTGGGCAGTAAGGTATGTGACTTCACAGGATTGTACAATCTGATAATGAGGGAGCAGATTCTTAATAACTGTCAAAATCAGCTATTGCATCAGCACCTGGTAGACTCTGATCTGACCTCTCCCCAAGAATTGGGAAAGAAGGCAGACAAATGGGTCAGAACCAGGGTGAAGCAGAAGGTACGGAACCAAGGTGGTGACCCTAAGAAGCAAGATTCGAAAACCTCTGATAAGGGTGGGGAGAAGGGTAAAGATCAAAAGTCTTCACAAGGCCCCCAAAAATCTTCTTCAGGTGGGGATTCACAGTCTACCAAAGGGAAAGGCCAAAGAAAACCATCGTGCAAGGTCTGTAAGCAAAAGACCCACTGGACCAGTGATTGCACCAAGTCCAAAGACTCGACTCCAGCCCCCACCAATGCCCCTAAGGCACCTGCTCCCCTAGTGCAGTTACAGTTGGTGGTGGGACTACACAAGCCAAGGGTTTAGTAGGGTTGACCCTGGGTAAAGAGATGAGCTCTGACCTAGTCAGAGAACTCACTCAGGCTGTCCTAGTCTGTGATGGAGGCATGGATATGACCTCCTCTGTGAGTCCCAGTAATCTGGGCAAGTACAGACAACAGCCTTTAATCAATGGAAGAGAGGCTTTGGCATTTAGGGACACAGGGGCAAGTGTCACCATGGTGACACAAGACCTTGTGAATCCTGGGCAGATAATACTTGGTGAAATGTACCAAGTGACCAATGCTAGCAACGTCAGAACAGACCATACTCTGGCAGTTGTTAACTTCTCCTGGGGAGGGGTAACTGGCCTTAAGAAGGTTGTGGTAAGTGCAGACCTACCCGTTGAATGCTTGCTTGGCAATGACTTAGAAACTTCAGCTTGGGCAGAAGTGGAGCTCAGGACCCATGCAGAAATGCTGGGGATCCCTGCAGATGTGTTTGCTGTGACCAGGTCACAAGCCAAAATGTCTAGCACTGAACAGGCCTTGGATTCTGGAATAATGGACCAAGTGCCTTCCAAGAAGAGGAGTAGTAGGGTAAAGGCAGTGCCTTCCCCTTGGCTCAGAAGGAAGATCAGTCCCTTGAGGGGGATGATCTCAGTCCTGAGGAAGGAACTGTCCCAGAGGAGCTTGAACCTGACCAGGTTGAGTTCTTGGGGACAGGGGTCCTTCCAGGGCAGATCTGAGCCAGGAGCAGAAGAGCTGCCCCTCTCTTGAACCCCTCAGACAGCAAGCTGCTGCTGAGGCTGCTGGGAAAGCTAGTGGTCCCCATACTGTGTATTGGGATGATGGACTCTTGTACTCAGAGTGTAGAGACCCCAAGCCTGGTGCTACCAGGAGGTTGGTTATACCTTTGAAGTTCAGGGGCTTCCTATTGACCCTAGCCCATGATATTCCCTTAGCAGGTCACCTGGGCCAGAACAAGACTTGGGACAGAATTGTCCCTCACTTTCACTGGCCCCACATGTCTGAAGACACCAAGGAGTTTTGTCGCTCCTGTGTAACCTGCCAGGCCAGTGGCAAGGCAGGTGGCACTACAAAGGCCCCCTGATACCACTACCTGTGGTGGGGGTTCCCTTTGAAAGGGTGGGGATTGACATTGTTGGTCCCATGGATCCCCAAACAGCATCTGGGCACAGGTTTATCCTGGTGGTAGTGGATCATGCCACCAGGTACCCAGAGGCTATTCCCCTTAGGACCACTACAGCACCTGTGGTGGCAAGGGCCCTCCTGGGAATTTTCTCAAGAGTGGGCTTCCCTAAGGAGGTTGTATCAGACAGGGGTGCAAACTTTATGTCTGGATACTTAAAAGCAATGTGGAAGGAGTGTGGAGTGACTTACAAGTTCACCACACCCTATCACCCACAATGCAATGGTTTAGTTGAGAGATTCAACAAAACCTTGAAGGGCATGATTAAAGGGCTCCCAGAAAAGCTTAGGCGAAGATGGGACATACTCTTGCCCTGCCTTTTATTTGCATACAGGGAGGTGCCTCAAAAGGGGGTTGGCTACAGCCCTTTTGAACTTTTGTTTGGTCACCCTGTCAGGGGTCCACTGTGCTTGGTGAAGGAAGGATGGGAGTTACCTCTCAAGCCCCCAAAGCAAGACATAGTGGACTACGTACTTGGTCTCCGCTCCCGGATGGCTGAGTATATGAAAAAGGGAACTAAAAACCTTGAGGCTAGCCAGGAACTTCAAAAGGCCTGGCATGACCAAAAGGCTGTACTGACTGTTTATCAGCCAGGACAGAAGGTGTGGGTGTTGGAGCCAGTGGCCCCAGCAGCTCTCCAAGACAAATGGAGTGGACCCCATACCATTGTTGAGCAGAAGGGTGAGGTTACCTACTTAGTAGACCTAGGAACACCCAGGAGTCCCCACAGGGTTCTCCATGTCAACAGGTTAAAACCATATGTGGACAGGGCAGACATGGGCTTGCTCGTGGCTACTGATGAGGGACAGGAGGAAGAGAGTGACCCACTCCCTGACCTGCTCTCACAGAACCCTGGTGATGGGTCAGTGGATGGTGTAGCCTTGGCAGGCAGCCTCACTACCCAACAGCAGACTGATTGCAGACAGGTGCTCAATCAGTTCAGACACATATTCTCACTGACACCCAGTCAGACTACCTGGTGCACTCATGAAGTGGACACTGGGGACAGTCTGCCTATTAAAAATAAGATTTATAGGCAACCTGACCATGTCAGGGACTGTATCAGGACAGAAGTCCAGAAGATGTTGGATTTGGGAGTTATTGAACCCTCAGATAGCCCTTGGGCTAGTCCAGTGGTCCTTGTGCCAAAACCTCACACCAATGGTGGGAAAAGAGAGATGAGGTTTTGTGTGGACTACAGGGGTCTCAATGCAGTCACTATGATTGATGCCCATCCAATACCAAGGGCAGATGAGCTAATAGACACTTTGGCCTCAGCCAAGTATCTAAGCACATTTGACCTGACAGCTGGCTACTGGCAGATCAGACTAGCTGATGATGCAAAGCCAAAGACAGCATTCTCAACCCCTAGTGGGCATTATCAATTTGTGGTGATGCCCTTTGGTCTGAAGAATGCACCTGCCACTTTTCAGAGGTTGGTGAATACAGTCCTCACAGGTCTGGAAGCCTATAGTGCAGCATATCTAGATGATATTGCTGTCTTTAGCTCCACCTGGGAGGATCACCTGGTCCACCTCAGAAATGTTTTACAGGCCCTGCAGAAAGCAGGCCTGACTATCAAGGCCACCAAGTGCCAGATAGGGCAGAGTCAGGTTGTGTACCTGGGCCACCTTGTGGGTGGAGGCCAGGTTCAACCACTGCAGAGCAAGATCCAGACCATCATGGACTGGACTGCTCCAACTACCCAGACTCAGGTGAGAGCCTTCTTAGGCCTGACTGGGTACTATAGGAGATTTGTCAAGGGGTATGGATCAATAGTGACACCCCTGAACGACTTAACTTCCAAGAAAATGCCCAAAAAGGTTCAGTGGACAGTTAGCTGTCAAAAGGCATTTGATGACCTGAAGCAGGCCATGTGCACTGCTCCCATTCTACAGAGTCCTGATTACTCCAAGAAGTTCATTGTTCAAACTGATGCATCTGAATTGGGGGTAGGGGCTGTACTGTCACAATTGAATGATGAAGGTCAGGATCAGCCAGTAGCTTTCATTAGCAGAAGTCTGACCCCTAGAGAGAAACGTTGGTCAGCCATTGAGAGGGAGGCCTTTGCTGTGGTCTGGGCTCTGAAGAAGTTGAGGCCATACTTGTTTGGTACTCACTTCCTTGTTCAAACAGACCATAAGCCCCTCTTATGGCTAAAACAAATGAAGGGTGAAAACCCCAAACTGCTTAGGTGGTCCATTTCCCTACAGGGGATGGACTTCACAGTGGAACATAGACCTGGGAGTAACCATGCAAATGCAGATGGACTCTCTAGGTACTTCCACTTAGAACATGAAGACTTAACTGGGCAAGGTTAGTTTAATGTCCCTACGTTTGGGGGGTTGTGTAGGAGAGTAGGATCTGCTTCACATGGGTACCCCCACTTTTTGCTGATGCTTAACTGTTTTTCGACCTTAGTCTGGCTGGGGCCCTGCTAATCAGAACCCCAGCCTAGCTGCTTCCTCTCTAAAATGGTTTCCATGTGCCTTAGGCACATCTCTGATTGGAATCTGGAGTGCCCTTATAAGTCCCTAGTATATGGTATACTATGTACCCAGGGCATAGGTACCTCAGAGGCCTACCAGGGGCTGCAGCATGTATTGTGCCACCCCTGGAAGGCCATCCAAACTGACACCACAGGTCTGCTACTGCAGCCTGGGTAAGGTGGTGCATGCACCCCTTACTGTGATATAGGCTACCTATATCACTATATACATACACACATATAAACCTATAAGTCACTCCTATGGCAGGCCTTATCAATCCTGAAGGCAGAGTGCGTGGTTCCTATGTGAGAGGGTGCCCCTGCATGAGCAGGGCCCCTCTGCAGCGTGCGGAGACCCTTCTCTGATGCTGTTTGTAGTGCAGCCTGACCATATACTCTTAAGCGCATTATAACCTCGCGTTAAATGCTAACTTTGGGATGGCTGCACGGAAACATGTCGTGTTTGGTGTCAAACATCTTGGAATACTACCCCCGCCAGTTCTGGCAGCGGGGGTAGCATTCCACCCTTCTAGAGGGAAAGACATGTACACACCGGTATGCCCGGTACTGACTTTCCAGAGCCCTGGCATCACAAAATGGATGCCGCTGCCACAGACACGAGTCTGGCCTCCTGCTGCTGACCGAAACTCCGGCAGGGGAGGCCTGGACAATAGGTTTCCTGTCCCAGGGAGATGTGACCACCTCCCCAGACAGGATAGTGTGTATTGGGGCTGGGCGGGAGCACTCTCTGGTGCTTTGAAGTCCTGCACTGGGGGCACATTTGGTGTCCCTGTGCATACCCCAGTTCAAACCGGCTCAGGGGCTTCCAGCCCCTGCTCTGGTGCGAAACTGGACAAAGGGAAAGGGGTGTAACCACCCCTCTGCCCTGACCCTCCCACAGGTGGGACCACAGAGTATGTCCAACCTCCTACCTTAGTATAAGTAGGGGAACCCAGTCCTTAGGACTTTAGATTTACCTGGACGAAACTCTGACACAGAATCCTGGACCTTCGACGCTCTACATCAAGATTAGAGGACTGAAGAATCTCCCTTGGGGTCAAGGAGTGACTCCCCTGCTTGGCAGGCACCAAAGAAGCAATTGTCCGGTCTGCATCGCTGAAGCTCCCGTCGGACGCCGAAGTCTTTGCATCACCAGAGGTGGATTTTCAGACTTCCCTGAGGCTGCCCTGAGTCCCCAGCAAAGCTGAGGCCCGTAGCTGTCGTGGGTAACGTGGAACTGTGACCCCTGGACACCAAACACATTTGCAAGTGCATCCTCTTCTGGATCTCCCACGAAGTCGTGCTTTGGGATCCGAGTAGCCCCAGCCTCCAGCACCAACTGCACCGAAGATCACTGGCCTCCACTCCACGAGTGTCCTGTGAGCCAGCTCCACGTGGGAAACAACCTTAACAACGCGGTCAAAACACCGAAGTACATTTAGATCGCTGCTTTTACAACTCAAGTCGTTACCACGACTTGCACTGGAGGGCGCTCTAGACTAAGGAATAGTGTGATTTACTATTCCAACACCTTCCCTACTGTACGTAGGCTGGAGTTGGAATAGTAAATCATACTATTCCTAAGTCCGGCGCCCTACAGCGCAAGTCGTGGTAACGACTTGCGTTGTAAAAACAGCGATGTAATGTACCGCGATCTAAATGATCGCGTTGTTACATCATACATCCGCTCCACGTGCACTGTCTTGAGGCTCCTTCGCAGTCACTAGTCCGTTGGCTAGTAGGCCCTCACGAAGGTCAATCTTTTTCTGCTTGGGCTCCCTGGTTGCTCCAGGTGTGCCCTGACTTATCCTCGCTGGGTGAGTCCCCCAGTCCTTGCTGGTCTGCAACATCGTCCTTCTTTGATTTCCACAAGACTTGCCGTTGCCAAGGCTTGTTGGGTCCAATCCGGTCGCCAACACCCTTGCAATCGACAAATGTTGTGGGACAACTAGAATCCAGCTCCTGGTTGTCGTCGACGCCTCCTGGACCTCGTGGCTGAAGAGTCAAGACGACCGTCAACCTACCTGAAGCACTCGACATCGGTGGGCATCTGCTCATCGCCTTCCTGGTCACTGGCTAGTGACCCAGACTCTGTCCCCTCTGCTTTCAGGTTCTTCAGATCTTCGATCCACCTTTGGATCCACCCGAACACTTTCGACTTGGCCGCCAGCAGCACTTTGCAGCAGATCGCCATAGAAAGCGACGACGAAACCCGACCCCGAAAGACACCTATGCAGCCGGCTCCCTGGGTGAGGTAACTCGAGTACTCCGGTGCTCCCGTGGGTATTGACACTAGAACAGCCTAGTTCTCAAAGGGTTTGCTCCAAATCCTCCTCTAAGTGTCCCTTTTCTTTTAAATTCTAATCGCGACTTTCCCCATAGAAGTTAACGGTGGTTCGCGGTTGTGTTCATACACTGCACGCGTCCCCGTGGGTCCCCTGTGTCACTGCCTTGGGTGGTTCCTTGTGGTCCAAGCACTTCTACAGGCTCTAGGCCTTGTGTCTAGCTCAGTCGTGGTTCTTATACCACTTTATTGGTATATGGTTTGGTACGCCCCTGGGGCTCAAACGTGTATTTGTGCTATTACTGTAGATAACTAACTCGTAACGTATGTACTTCGAACTCTAGCCTCATAAAGAGACTAGAGGGGTGTGTTTAGTAATAAATACATATATTTTGAATATATACCTGGTGTGGTCCTCTTTCATTTGGTCACTCAAGAGATTATAGACTGGTAAAACAAGCTGCTTTATATTCCTTCAAGACTTAGCCTGAAGGCTGCTCTCCATAGCTACCACTAGGATAGCTTTCAATAAAGGTTGTCTTTAACCTATCTCCAATAAGGGGTTGTTTGGACTGGTGCAAGATGCCCACTATAATTAGTGGACAGCATATGCCAGGCCAACTTCTCACAAGAGGTGCAGAAAGAGGCAAGAGAACTGCAGAAAGAACCAGCATTGGTGCAGACAGAGGCAAGAGGGGTGCTGAAAGGGGCAAGAGAAGTGCAGAAAGAAGCAACAGAGGTGCAGAAAGATACAAGAGAGCTATAGAAAGAGGCAAGAGAGGTGCAGAAGGAGGCAAGAGAGGTGCAGAAGGAGGGAAGAGGGGTGCAGAAAGATGCAAGAGGGGTGCAGAAAGAAGCAAGAGAGGTACAGAAAGAGGCAAGAGAAGTCCAGAAACAAGTAACAGAAATGTAGAAAGAGGCAAGAGAGGTGCAGAAGGAGGCAAGAGAGGTGCAGAAAGTGGAAGGAGGGATGCAGAAAGAGGGAAGAGGGGTGCATAAAGAGGCAACAGGGATGCAGAAAGAAGCAAGAGAAGTGCACAAAGAAGCAACAGAGGTGCAGAAGGAGGCAAGAGAACTGCAGAAAGAGGCAAGAAATTTGCATAAACAGGAAAACAAGGTGCAGCAAGATGGAACACGGGTGCAGCCAGAGGCAAGAGAGGTGCAGAAATAGGAAACAAGGGTGCAGAAAGAGGCAAGAGGGGTGCAGAAATTTGCAAGAGAGGTGCCAAAAGAAGCAGGAGGAGTGCAGAAAGAACCAACAGAGGTGCAGAAAGAAGCAAGAGGAGTCCAGAAAAGGCAGGAGAAGTGCAGAAAGAAGAAACAGTGGTGCAGAAAGAGACAAGAGAACTGCAGAAAGAGGGAACAGGGGTGCATAAAGAGGAAATAGAGGTGCAGAAAGAGGGAAGAGGGGGCAGAAAGAGGCAAGAGGGGTGCAGAAAGAAGCACGAGAGGTGTAGAAAGAAGCAAGAGAAGTGCAGAAAGAAGCAACAGAGGTGCAGAAAGAGGCAAGAGAAGTGCACAAAGAAGCAACAGAGGTGCAGAAGGAGGCAAGAGAACTGCAGAAAGAGGCAAGAAATTTGCACAAACAGGAAAACAAGGTGCAGCAAGATGGAACACGGGTGCAGCCAGAGGCAAGAGAGGTGCAGAAATAGGAAACAAGGGTGCAGAAAGAGGCAAGAGGGGTGCAGAAATTTGCAAGAGAGGTGCCAAAAGAAGCAGGAGGAGTGCAGAAATAACCAACAGAGGTGCAGAAAGAAGCAAGAGGAGTCCAGAAAAGGCAGGAGAAGTGCAGAAAGAAGAAACAGTGGTGCAGAAAGAGACAAGAGAACTGCAGAAAGAGGGAACAGGGGTGCAGAAAGAGGAAATAGAGGTGCAGAAAGAGGGAAGAGGGGGCAGAAAGAGGCAAGAGGGGTGCAGAAAGAAGCACGAGAGGTGTAGAAAGAAGCAAGAGAAGTGCAGAAAGAAGCAACAGAGGTGCAGAAAGAGGCAATAGAAGTGCAGAAAGAGGCCAGGGAAGTGCAGAAAGAAGCAAGAGAAGCGCATAAAGAAGCAAGAGAGGCACAGAAAGAAGCAAGAGGAGTGCAGAAAGAGGCAAGAGAAGAGCAGAAAGAGGCAAGAGATGCGCAGAAAAAGGCAAGAGAGGTGCAGAAAGAGGCAAGGGAACTGCAGAAAGAACCAACATTGGTGCAGACAGAGACAAGAGGGGTGCTGAAAGAGGCAAGAGAAGTGCAGAAAGAAGCAACAGAGGTGCAGAAAGATGCAAGAGAGCTATAGAAAGAGGCAAGAGAGGTGCAGAAGGAGGCAGGAGAGGTGCAGAAAGAGGGAAGAGGGATGCAGAAAGATGCAAGAGGGGTGCAGAAAAAAGCAAGAGAGGTACAGAAAGAGGCAAGAGAAGTCCAGAAACAAGCAACAGAAATGTAGAAAGAGGCAAGAGAAGTGCAGAAAGAGGCTTGAGAGGTGCAGAAAGTGGAAGGAGGGGTGCAGAAAGAGGGAAGAGGGGTGCACAAAGAGGCAACAGGGGTGCAGAAAGAAGCAAAGGAGGTACAGAAAGAAGCAAGGGAAGTGCAGAGAGAAGCAACATGGGCACAGAAAGAGGCAAGAGAAGTCCAGAAACAAGCACCAGAAATGTAGAAAGAGGCAAGAGAAGTGCAGAAAGAGGCAAGAGAGGTACAGAAAGAAGCAAGAGAAGTGCAGAAAGAAGCAAAATGGGTACAGAAAGAGGCAAGAGGGGTGCAGAAAGAGACAAGAGAAGTGCACAAAGAAGCAACAGAGGTACAGTACGAGGCAAGAGAACTGCAGGAAGAGGAATGAAAGTTGCACAAACAGGCAAACAAGGTGCAGCAAGATGGAACACGGTTGTAGACAGAGGCAAGAGAGGAGCAGAAATAGGGAACGGGTGTAGAAAGAGGCAAGATGGGTGCATACATTTACAAGAGAGGTGCCAAAAGAAGCAGGAGGAGTACAGAAAGAACCAACAGAGGTGCAGAAAGAGGCACGAGGAGTGCAGAAAAGCCACGAGAAGTACACAAAGAAGAAACAGAGGTGCAGAAAGAGGCAAGAGAACTGCAGAATGATGGAACAGGGGTGCAGAAAGAGGAAAGAGAGGTGCAGAAAGAAGCATGAGAGGTATAGAAAGAAGCAAGAGAAGTGCAGAACGAAGCAACAGAGGTGCAGAAAGAGGTAAGAGGGGTGCAGAAAGAGGCAAGAGAAGTACAGAAAGAACCAACAGAGGTACAGAAAGAGGCATGAGAGGTGCAGAAAGAGCCAAGAGAGGTACAGAAACAGGCAAGAGAGGTGCAGAGAGAGGGAACAAGGGTGCAGAAAGATGCAAGAGAGATGCAGAAGGAGGCAAGAGAGGTGTATAAAGAGGCAAGAGAAGTGCAGAAAGAGTCAAAAGAGGTGCAGAACGTGGAAGGAGGGGTGCAGAAAGAGGGAAGAGGGGTGCAGAAAGAGGCAGCAGGGGTGCAGAAAGAAGCAAAAGAGGTACAGAAAGAAGCAAGAGAAGTGCAGAAAGAAGCAAAATGGGTACAGAAAGAGGCACGAGAAGTCCAGAAACAAGCAACAGAAATGTAGAAAGAGGCAAGAGAAGTGCAGAAAGAGGCAAGAGAGGTGCAGAAAGAAGCACGAGAGATGTAGAAAGAAGCAAGAGAAGTGCAGAAAGAAGCAACAGAGGTGCAGAAAGAGGCAAGAGAACTGTAGAAAGAGGGAAGAAAGGTGCAGAAGGATGCAAGAGAGGTGCAGAAAGGGAAGAGGGGTGCAGAAAGACGCAAGAGGTGTGCAGAAAGAAGCAAGAGAGGTGCAGAAACAAGCAAGAGAAGTGCAGAAAGAAGCAACAGAGGTACAGAAAGAGGCAAGAGAGGTGCAGAAAGAGGCAAGAGAAGTGCAGAAAGAGGCCGGAGAAGTGCGGAAAGAAGCAAGAGAAGCGCAGAAAGAAGCAAGAGAAGCGCAGAAAGAAGCAAAAGAAGTGCAGAAAAAGGGAAGAGAGGTGCAGAAAGAGGCAAGATAACTGCAGAAAGAACCAACATTGGTGCAGACAGAGGCAAGAGGGGTGCTGAAAGGGGCAAGAGAAGTGCAGAAAGAAGCAACAGAGGTGCAGAAAGATGCAAGAGATCTATAGAAAGAGGCAAGAGAGGTGCAGAAGGAGGCAAGAGGGGTGCAGAAGGAGGGAAGAGGGGTGCAGAAAGATGCAAGAGGGGTGCAGAAAGAAGCAAGAGAGGTACAGAAAGAGGCAAGAGAAGTCCAGAAACAAGTAACAGAAATGTAGAAAGAGGCAAGAGAAGTGCAGAAAGAGGCAAGAGAGGTGCAGAAAGTGGAAGGAGGGGTGCATAAAGAGGGAAGAGGGGTGCATAAAGAGGCAACAGGGGTGCAGAAAGAGGCAAGAGAAGTGCACAAAGAAGCAACAGAGGTGCAGAAGGAGGCAAGAGAACTGCAGAAAGAGGCAAGAAATTTGCACAAACAGGAAAACAAGGTGCAGCAAGATGGAACACGGGTGCAGCCAGAGGCAAGAGAGGTACAGAAATAGGACACAAGGGTGCAGAAAGAGGCAAGAGGGGTGCAGAAATTTGCAAGAGAGGTGCCGAAAGAAGCAGGAGGAGTACAGAAAGAACCAACAGAGGTGCAGAAAGAAGCAAGAGGAGTCCAGAAAAGGCAGGAGAAGTGCAGAAAGAAGAAACAGTGGTGCAGAAAGAGACAAGAGAACTGCAGAAAGAGGGAACAGGGGTGCAGAAAGAGGAAATAGAGGTGCAGAAAGAGGGAAGAGGGGGCAGAAAGAGGCAAGAGGGGTGCAGAAAGAAGCACGAGAGGTGTAGAAAGAAGCAAGAGAAGTGCAGAAAGAAGCAACAGAGAGGCAGAAAGAGGCAAGAGGGGTGCAGAAAGAGGCAAGAGAAGTGCAGAAAGAACCAACAGAGGTGCAGAAAGAGGCAATAGAAGTGCAGAAAGAGGCAAGAGAAGAGCAGAAAGAGGCAAGAGATGCACAGAAAAAGGCAAGAAAGGTGCAGAAAGAGGCAAGAGAACTGCAGAAAGAACCAACATGGGTGCAGACAGAGGCAAGAGGGGTGCTGAAAGAGGCAAGAGAAGTGCAGAAAGAAGCAACAGATGTGCAGAAAGATGCAAGAGAGCTATAGAAAGAGGCAAGAGAACTGCAGAAAGAGGCATGAAAGTTGCACAATTAGGCAAACAAGGTGCAGCAAGATGGAACACGGGTGCAGACAGAGGCAAGAGAGGTGCAGAAATAGGGAACAGGGGTGCAGAAAGAGGCAAGAGGGGTGCAAAAATTTAAAAGAGAGGTGCCAAAAGAAGCAGGAGGAGTGCGGAAAGAACCAACAGAGGTGCAGAAAGAGGCAAGAGAACTGCAGAAAGAGAGAACAGGGGTGCAGAAAGAGTAAAGAGAGGTGCAGAAAGAATGAAGAGGGGTGCAGAAAGAAACATGAGAGGTGTAGAAAGAAGCAAGAGAAGTGCAGAACGAAGCAACAGAGGTGCAGAAAGAGGTAAGAGGGGTGCAGAAATAGGCGAGAGAAGTGCAGAAAGAGCCAAGAGAAGTACAGAAACAGGCAAGAGAGGTGCAGAAAGAGGAAACAAGGGTGTAGAAAGAGGCAAGAGAGGTGCAGAAGGAGGTAAGAGAGGTTTATTTATTACTTTATTTATTTGAGTTTTATATAGCGCTGGCTAGACCCGGAGGTATCAGAGCGCGTTACATGAGGATCGTTACGTTACAAGTTACAAATTACATCCGTTACAAGAGCATAGGAAAAACATAGGAAAAAGAACAATGTTATAGTAGTTCGTAGGAGGGAGGGGGCGGAAGGCGACAAAGTGGGGAGACGAGGAGAACTATGCCTAATGTCCGGTGGGTAGGTGACGGCCAAGGGGGAAGACCAGGGCCAATCTCCTCTATTGCTGTCTAGCAGCTCCACCGGGCATCAGCCATGTTGTTCACGTATCCGCAGTCGGGAATAACAAGAATAACAGATTTGCATGGTTACGTTAGTTACTGTTGCATAATCAAACATAGGAGGTCAAGACCTCAGTAGAGGGAGGAGGGAAAAAAGGGAGGGGAGAAAAGACAGGGGGCAGGGGAGCAGATCAGTTCAGGTATACCGGCAATGGAAAGAACGTGTCTCAAGGGGGCCCAAAAGTTAGAGCAAGCGGGACCAAAACCCAAGTGGGGCCACATAGAAACTCAGTCCATTGCCAATAGTAAACACCATGCAGGGTCATCTTGGCATCAAATTTGAAATTGTTTGAGAGTGGGTACCAGGGGGGAGATCCTTAAGATGTAGAGGCCAGGCGACATACTTTAGGGCGAAGGGGGTAGAGGACTGCGACTTATGAGTCTTGCGGCAGCTTCAGATCATGGGTGATCCCATCACTCATCACATACTCTGAGATCCAAAACACAGGCGCCATCCTAAGGTCAGGATCAGCACCCAAGAGAAACGCGGTTTCAGGAGAGAACGACCCAGCAGTAGTTCAATCCCTAACAAACAGGCACCATCGCTGAAATGCTTGCCCAGGACCATAGGATTCCGACGCGCAGACCAACAGGGGAAGGAGAAAGCGATCCCCGTACATTTCGAATGGGCGCCATCTTAGGGTCAGGCCTTACAAGCAAAGCTCGCCGGAATGAAGATGATACTGTATATCATATATATAGTTCATACCCTACAAAAACAGGCACCACAGCTGAGACAGTTGCCCAGGACCATAGGATTCCAGCACGTAGACCAGTAAGGGAAGGAGAAGCGCTCCCCGCACTTCACAAAAGGACGCCATCTTAGGGTCAGGTCATACAAGCAGTGCTCACCGGAGCGAAGAGTGGTGCAGAAAGACGCAAGAGGGGTGCAGAAAGAAGTAAGAGAGGTGCAGAAAGAGACAAGAGAAGTCCAGAAACAAGCAACAGAAATGTAGAAAGAGGCAAGAGAAGTGCAGAAAGAGGCAAGAGAGGTGCAGAAAGTGAAAGGAGGGGTGCAGAAAGAGGGAAGAGGGGTGAACAAAGAAGCAACAGGGGTGCAGAAAGAAGCAAGAGAGGTACAGAAAGAAGCAAGAGAAGTGCAGAAAGAAGCAAAATGGGTGCAGAAAGACGCAAGAGGGGTGCAGAAAGAAGTAGGAGAGGTGCAGAAAGAGGCAAGAGAAGTCCAGAAACAAGCAACAGAAATGTAGAAAGAGGCAAGAGAAGTGCAGAAAGAGGCAAGAGAGGTGCTAAAGTGAAAGGAGGGGTGCAGAAAGAGGGAAGAGGGGTACAGAAAGAGGCAACAGGGGTGCAGAAAGAAGCAAGAGAGGTAAAGAAAGAAGCAAGAGAAGTGCAGAAAGAAGCTAAATGGGTGCAGAAAGAGGCAAGAGGGGTAAAGAAAGAGGCAAGAGAAGTACACAAAGAAGCAACAGAGGTGCAGAAGGAGGCAAGAGAACTGCAGAAAGAGGCAAGAAAGTTGCACAAACAGGCAAACAAGGTGCAGCAAGATGGAACACGGGTGCAGGCAGAGGCAAGAGAGGTGCAGAAATAGGAAACAGGGGTGCAGAAAGAGGCAAGAGGGGTGCAGAAATTTGCAAGAGAGGTGCCGAAAGAAGCAGGAGGAGTGCAGAAAGAACCAACAGAGGTGCAGAAAGAGGCAAGAGGAATGCAGAAAAGGCAAGAGAAGTACAGAAAGAAGAAACAGTGGTGCAGAAAGAGGCAAGAGAACTGCAGAAAGAGGGAACAGGGGTGCAGAAAGAGAGGTGTAGAAAGAAGCAAGAGAATTGCAGAAAGAAGCAACAGAGGTGCAGAATGAGGTAAGAATGGTGCAGAAAGAGGCAAGAGAAGTGCAGAAAGAACCAACAGAGGTACAGAAAGAGGGAAGAGAGGTACAGAAAGAGGCAAGAGAGGTGCAGAAATAGGCAAGAGAGGTGCATAAAGAGCAAAGACGGGTGTAGAAAGAGGTAAGAGGGGTGCAGAAAGAAGCAACTGAGGTGCAGAAAGAAGCAAGAGAAGTTATGAAAGAGACAAGAGAGTTGCAGAAACAGGCAAAAGAAGTGCAGAAAGAGGCAAGAGAAGTGCTGAAAGAAGCAACAGAGGTACAGAAAGAAGCAAGATAAGTGATGAAACAGACAAGAGAGTTGGAGAAAGAAACAAGAAAGGTGCAGTAAAAGGAAGAGAAGTGCAGAAAGAGGCAAGACAGGTGCAGAAAGAGGCAGGTGAGGTGCAGAAAGAGGCAAGTGAGGTGCAGACAGAGGCAAGACGGGTGCAGAAAGAGGGAAGAGAAGTGCAGAAAGAGGGAAGAGGAGTGCAGAAAGAGGGGAGAGATGTGCAGAAAGAGGGAAGGGGTACAGAAAGAGGGAAGAGGGGTGCAGAAAGAAGCAACAGAGGTGCAGAAAGAGGTAAGAGAAGTGCAGAAAAAAATAACAGTGGTGCAGAAAGTGGCAAGAGAAGTGCAGAAAGAGATAAGAGAGGTGCAGAAAGAGGGAAGAGGGGTGCAGAAAGAGAGAAGATGGGTGCAGAAAGAGGCAAGGGGGTGCAGAAAGAAGCAAGAGAGGTACAGAAAGAAGCAAGAGAGGTACAGAAAGAAGCAAGAGAAGTGCAGAAAGAAGCAAAATGGGTGCAGAAAGAGGCAAGAGGGGTGCAGAAAGAGGCAAGAAAAGTGCACAAAGAAGCAACAGAGGTACAGAAGGAGGCAAGAGAACTGCAGAAAGAGGCAAGAAAGTTGCACAAACAGGCAAACGAGGTGCAGCAAGATGGAACACGGGTGCAGGCAGAGGCAAGAGAGGTGCAGAAATAGGAAACAGGGGTGCAGAAAGAGGCAAGAGGGGTGCAGAAATTTGCAAGAGAGGTGCCGAAAGAAGCAGGAGGAGTGCAGAAAGAACCAACAGAGGTGCAGAAAGAGGCAAGAGGAGTGCAGAAAAGGCAAGAGAAGTACAGAAAGAAGAAACAGTGGTGCAGAAAGAGGCAAGAGAACTGCAGAAAGAGGGAACAGGGGTGCAGAAAGAGAGGTGTAGAAAGAAGCAAGAAAATTGCAGAAAGAAGCAACAGAGGTGCAGAATGAGGTAAGAAGGGTGCAGAAAGAGGCAAGCGAAGTGCAGAAAGAACCCACAGAGGTACAGAAAGAGGCAAGAGAGGTGCAGAAAGAGGCAAGAGAGGTGCAGAAATAGGCAAGAGAGGTGCATAAAGAGCGAAGACGGGTGTAGAAAGAGGTAATAGGGGTGCAGAAAGAAGCAACTGAGGTGCAGAAAGAAGCAAGAGAAGTTATGAAAGAGACAAGAGAGTTGCAGAAACAGGCAAAAGAAGTGCAGAAAGAGGCAAGAGAAGTGCTGAAAGAAGCAACAGAGGTACAGAAAGAAGCAAGATAAGTGATGAAACAGACAAGAGAGTTGGAGAAAGAAACAAGAAAGCTGCAGTAAAAGGAAGAGAAGTGCAGAAAGAGGCAAGACAGGTGCAGAAAGAGGCAGGAGAGGTGCAGAAAGAGGCAAGTGAGGTACAGACAGAGGCAAGACGGGTGCAGAAAGAGGGAAGAGAAGTGCAGAAAGAGGGAAGAGAAGTGCAGAAAGAGGGGAGAGATGTGCAGAAAGAGGGAAGAGGTACAGAAAGAGGGAAGAGGGGTACAGAAAGAAGCAACAGAGGTGCAGAAAGAGGTAAGAGAAGTGCAGAAAAAAATAACAGTGGTGCAGAAAGCGGCAAGAGAAGTGCAGAAAGAGATAAGAGAGGTGCAGAAAGAGGGAAGAGGGGTGCAGAAAGAGAGAAGATGGGTGCAGAAAGAGGCAAGGGGGTGCAGAAAGAAGCAAGAGAGGTACAGAAAGAAGCAAGAGAGGTACAGAAAGAAGCAAGAGAAGTGCAGAAAGAAGCAAAATGGGTGCAGAAAGAGGCAAGAGGGGTGCAGAAAGAGGCAAGAAAAGTGCACAAAGAAGCAACAGAGGTGCAGAAGGAGGCAAGAGAACTGCAGAAAGAGGCAAGAAAGTTGCACAAACAGGCAAACGAGGTGCAGCAAGATGGAACACGGGTGCAGGCAGAGGCAAGAGAGGTGCAGAAATAGGAAACAGGGGTGCATACAGAGGCAAGAGAGGTGCAGAAATAGATAAGAGGGTTGCAGAAAGAGGCAAGAGGGGTGCAGAAATTTCCAGAGAGGTGCTGAAAGAAGCAAGAGGAGTGCAGAAAGAACCAACAGAGGTGTAGAAAGAGGCAAGAGGAGTGTAGGAGAATAGGATCTGCCTCTTATGTTGCCCCCACTTTTTTTCTGATGTTTACACTGGTTTCTGGCTATAGTCGGGCTGGGTCCCTGCTAATCAGGGCCCCAGCCTCTCTGTTCTCTCTAAATGACTTGGAGTGCACTCTAGGTGCACTAGTGATTGGATACTGTGGTACCTTATGAGTCCCTAGTATATGGTACCTTAGGTGCCAAGGGCATAGGTACTTCACAGGCCTACCAGGGACTGAAGCATGTATTATGCTACCCCTGGGAAGCAGACTAAATCTGACACCACAGGTCTGCTACTGCAGCCTGGGTAAGGTGGTGCATGCACCCCTTACTGTGGTATGGGCTACCTATACCACTAAATACATACACACATACAAACCTATAAGTCACTCCTATGGCAGGCCTTATCAATCCTGAAGGCAGAGTGCTTGGTTCTTATGTGGGAGGGTGTCCCTGCATGAGCAGAGCCCCTCTGCAGCATTCAGAGATCCTTCTCTGATGCTGTTTGTAGTGCAGCCTGACCATATACTCTTAAGCGCATTATAACCTCGCGTTAAATGCTAACTTTGGGATGGCTGCACGGAAACATGTCGTGTTTGGTGTCAAACATCTTGGAATACTACCCCCGCCAGTTCTGGCAGTGGGGGTAGCATTCCACCCTTCTAGAGGGATAGACATGTACCTACTGTGGAAATGCGGTAGAATCCTGAAGAGCCCTGGCATCACAAAATGGATGCCACCAGTCACAGACATTGGGCTGTCCTCCTGCTGATGACCGAAACTCGCAGTGGAGGAAGCCCAACAATAGGTATCCTGTCACAGGAGGGTGTGACCACCTTCCAGACAGGGTTTAGTGTATTGGGGCTGGGTGGGTGCACTCTTAGAGTGCTTTGAAGTCCTGCACTGGGGGAGCAGAAGGCTCCTCTGTGCAAATGCCAGTTCAAACCAGCTCAGGGGCTACCTGCCCCTGCTTTGGCGAGAAACTGGACAAAGGGAAGTGGGTGTAGCCACCCCCTCCCCTGACCCTCCCATAGGTGGGGTCATAGAGCTAGTCCCTCCCTTCTTTTTAGTATAAGAGGGGAACCTGTGCATTGCAACCCAGATCTCCCTGGACGATGCTCTTAAGAAGAATCCTGGACCTTCAACGTTCCACTACCTCTGGAAGACTGAAGAATCTCCCTTGGAGTCAAGGAGTGACTCCCCTGCTTGGCAGGCACCAAAAACTACAATGACGGTCGCAAACTACACCGCTCCCACCGGAGCCCGAAGTCCCTGCAGCCCAGGAAGAGGATTTCCTGACTTCTCCAAGGCCATCGTGAGTCCCCAGCAAAGCTGAGGCAAGTGGACCCCACGAGCAACGAGGAACCGCAGCCCCTGGGTACCGTGCACTATTGTCGAGTGCAATCCCTTCACGACATTCTACGAACTTGTGCTTTGGACCACGTGTGGTCCCAGCCTCTAGCAGAGAACCCTCCCGAATTCAGAGGCCTACACCATCCCAAGTGACCGTGGGCCCCTGTTGAGTGGATCCTCCCGAGGCGTCTTCGCGATCCCTTGCCAGCCAGCTTGTGGGTCCTCAGAAGACTTTCCAACAAAACCAAAGGGCTCCCCTGGTTGCTCCAGGCCTGCCCTGACCTACCCTTGCTGGGTAAGTCCCGCAGACCTTGCTGGTCTGCACCATTGACTCTTTACGCTTTCCACGAGACTTGCTGCTACCAAGGCTTGTTGGCTCCAATTGAGTCGCCGACACCTCAGTAAGCTGCAGATGTTGTGGGACACACCGAATCTAGCTCCTGGTCATCATCGACGCTGCCTGGACCACATGGTCGAAGAGTCAAGACACCCGTGAACGACCCAAAGCTGTCGACGACAGTGGGCATTCATCTTCCCTGCCCAGAGTCACTGCCAAGTGACTGTGAACACTGTCCCCTCTGCTTTCAGGTCTTCCTCCCTCCGAATCCAGGCTTGGATTCCAACAGACACTTCTTCTGTCGTCGCAAGCAGCAAGTCGTCATTGGTTCCCATTGAGAACGACGCCGCGACCCGACACCAAAGGACACCTATGCACCCGGCTCCCCTGGGTGAGGTAACTTCAGCACTACGGTGCTCCTGTGGGTGTGGGCCCTAGAACTACTTACCCTGTAAGTGGCTTGCTTGTAGAAGTGCCCTAAAACTCCTATTTTCCCCGTGCGATTATCGCACTGGCTCGTACAGGGCTCGCGTCTGTGTTAGACACATCGCGTCCAACTCCCTTGTAACTCTATCAGTATCCACGTCCTTTGACTCGTACTGACCGATCGGTGTGTTCGCCTCGAACACGCCAGGGACCTGTAACATTGATAACTCAATCGCGTTCTCTCGCATAGACTCGTACAGGACTCGCACCAGTGTCTGAACACCGCGTCCGTCCCCTGTGGGTCTCCTACAACTACCTGGGGTGGTTCTTGGGGGTCCCTCGATTCTATGTGCTCTAGACCACGGTCTAGCCAAGATAAGATTGTGATATTTACTTGTGCTAACTTATTTTTGATAACATTTGATTTGTACATATGTTCCTGACTTCTAATCTCATAAAGAGATTAGTAGAGAGTTGTTTAGTAATAAATACATATATATTTGATATATATACCTGTGTGGTGTCTTTTCATTTGGTGATTCAAGAGATTGTGTGGTAAAACAAGCTGCTTTACATTCCTCCAAGACTTAGCCTGAAGGCTGCTCTCCACAGCTACCACTAGGATAGCTTTCTATAAAGGTTGTCTTAAACCTACCTACCATAAGAGTCGAATTGGACTGGTGCAAGGTGTCCACTTTAATTAGTGAACAGAATATACCAGGCCAACTTCTCACATTGGTGGCAGCGTGTGGGATTCCAGCTTGCTATTGTTTTACCAGAAAATCTCTATTTGAATTACTAACTGAAAACCACTATAGGTACTCAAGGTACATATAAAGTCAAGCTTAGTATCAATAAGTTCTACTGAACTTAGAGCTGTGTGCCAAGGGATAGCACACCCTTTCTACAGCTCAAGCTAGGATCAGTAGGCCACAAACTAGTGTAGGTAGTACAACACTGCACAACACTAGAATGTCCTTAAGGGATGGACCCAGTGGATCCACCCAGCTTCAGTATAAGGACATGACTTTCTTTGACTTGAAAGCCATGTGTGCTGAGAGGCACCTGAAGATAGGACAGAGTCCCTCCACACTACACCTGATAGATCTGCTGACAGCAGATGATCTTAGATTAGCTCTAGGAGCTAATGGGTCTGAATCAGGGGTGGGTCAATTACAGTGTCTGGGTCAGATGATGAACATCAAGTTGACCAAGACTCTGTGATTGTAGGGCCAGGCCCCAAGGGGTCTGAAAAGGACAGAGGAATTCTCCCTAAGAGAACTGACACAGTGGAGGAGAGGCACAGGTCCCTTTCTAGGGACTCTGACCGCTCCTATCACTCTGGAAGAGAATTTGTCCAGCAGAGGAATTCCTACTTTCCAAGAAGAGAGACCTCCTCTGAAAGACTGTGCAAACTGCTGCAGTATGAGGAAGCAAGATTTGCCCTCAAAACCAAGCAGTTGGCATTAGATAGAGAAGCCTTTGAGCTCCAGAGAGCTTCTAGAAAGAGGGGTTAGAACCCCTGGTGGCAGCAACAGTGTCCCTAGAGGCAGAGAATATATTCCAGACCATAGGAACCTGAGCAAGGTTGTTCCTCCCTACCAGAGTGGGGATGATATCCATAAGTGGATAACTGCTATGGAAAGGGCCTGTAGAGTACAACAGGTCCCCCAAAAGCAGTGGGCAGCAATCTTGTGGCTCTCCTTTCAGATAAAGGTAGAGACAAGCTCCTCACTGTTAGAGAAGAGGATGCTGATGACTATGAAGTCCTGAAGAGTGCACTGATAGATGGGTTTGGCTTAACCACTGAGCAGTACAGGTTGAAGTTCAGAGACACCCAGAAGGCACAGACTCAGGACTGGACTGACTTTGTAGATTGTGCAACCAAGGCTCTGGGGGGTTGGCTGGTTGGCAGTAGGGTTACTGATTTCAAGGGATTGTATAATCTAATGATGAGAGAACAGATCCTTAATAATTGCCAGAACCAGTTGTTGCATCAATACCTGGTGGACTCCAGGCCCCAAAAATCTGCATCTGGTGGGGAGTCACAATCCAACAAGGGAAAAGGCCAAAAGAAGCCCTGGTGCAAATTCTGTAAACAGAAAGGGCACTGGACTTCTGACTGTAACAAGTCCAAAGACCAAACCACCACCACTCCTGCCCCTAAGGCAACTGTTCCCCCTAGTCCAGCTACTGGTGGAGGTGGTACTCAGAAGAAGGGTGTAGTAGGGTTGACCCTGGGTTCTGAAGTGGACGCTGACCTAGTCAGAGTACCCACTCAGGCAATGCTGATTTGTGATGGAGACATTGACAAGTCCTTCCTAGTAAGCCCCAGTAATCTGGGCAAATACAAACAGCAGCCTGTAATAAATGGCAAACAGGCTTTGGCATTTAGGGACACAGGTGCTAGTGTCACCATGGTGTCAGAGGATCTTGTGGACCCTGGACAGATCATCCTGGGCGAAATGTACCAGGTGACCAATGCAAGCAATGTCAGGACCAACCATAATCTGGCAGTTGTGAATTTCTCCTGGGGAGGGGTAACTGGCCTCAAGAAGGTTGTCTTCAGTGCAGACCTCCCTGTAGAATGTCTATTGGGCAATGATCTAGAAACTTCAGCCTGGTCTGAAGTAGAGTTATGGACTCATGCTGAGATGTTGGGCATCCCTGCAGAGGTATTTGCTGTGACCAGGTCACAAGCCAAAATGCATGACACTGAATCAGCTCTGGATCCTGAAATTATGGACCAGATGCTTCCCAAGAGGAGGAGCAGTAGGGTTAAGGCAGTGCCTTCCCTCTGTCTCAGATCACAGATTCCCCTCCCCAGGGAGGAGGAGCAGACCCTGAAGAAGGAACTGCCCCAGAGGAACTTGAGCCTGATTAGGTTGAGTTCTTGGGGGTAGGGGGCCCTTCTAGGGAAGATCTGAGTAAGGAGCAACAGTGCTGCCCCTCTCTTGAACCCCTCAGACAGCAGGCTGCTGCTAAGGCTGCTGGGAGTGCTAGTGGGTCCCATAACGTTTATTGGGATGAGGGACTCCTATATTCTGAAGGTAGAGATCCAGCCCCTGGAGCCACCAGGAGGTTGGTAATACCTCAGAAGTTTAGGGGGTTCCTCTTGACCCTAGCACATGACATCCCTTTAGCAGGTCACTTGGGCCAAAACAAGACCTGGGACAGGCTTGTTCCACATTTTCATTGGCCACATATGTCAGAGGACACAAAGGAGTTTTGTCGCTCCTGTGTCACATGCCAAGCCAGTGGCAAGGCAGGTGGCACAACAAAGGCCCCCCTGATACCACTACCTGTGGTGGGACTACCCTTTGAAAGGGTAGGGATTGACATTGTTGGTCCCCTTGACCCTCAAACTGCATCTGGGCACAGATTTATCCTGGTGGTAGTGGATCATGCCACCAGGTACCCAGAGGCAATTCCCTGAGGACCACCACAGCCCCTGTGGTGGCAAGAGCCCTCATTGGAGTTTTCTCCAGAGTGGGTTTCCCAAAGGAGGTCATCTCTGACAGAGGTACCAACTTCATGTCAGGATATCTGAAAGCAATGTGGAAGGAGTGTGGTGTGACTTATAAGTTCACCACCCCTATCACCCACAATGCAATGGTTTGGTTGAACGCTTCAACAAAACCCTGAAGGGAATGATTAAAGGACTCCCAGAGAAGCTTAGGCGGAAATGGGACCTTCTTCTTCCCTGCCTGTTGTTTGCCTACAGAGAGGTTCCACAGAAGGGGGTTGGTTACAGCCCATTTGAGCTTCTGTTTGGGCATCCTGTAAGAGGTCCATTGTGTTTGGTCAAAGAGGGCTGGGAGTTACCTCTCAAGCCCCCAAACAGGATGTGATGGACTATGTACTTGGTCTCCGCTCCAGGATGGCTGAATACATGAAAAAGGCAACCAAAAACCTGGAGGCCAGCCAAGAATTACAAAAAGCTTGGCATGACCAAAAGGCTGTGCTGACTGTGTACCAGCCAGGACAGAAAGTGTGGGTGTTGGAGCCTGTGGCCCCAGCAGCCCTCCAAGACAAGCGGAGTGGCCCCCATACAATAGTTGAACAAAAGGGAGAAGTCACCTATCTGGTGAATCTTGGAACTCCCAGGAGCCCCTGAGGGTGCTCCATGTCAACAGATTAAAGCCATATGTTGACAGGGCTGACATGGGCTTGCTCATGGCAACTGATGAGGACCAGGAGGAGGAGAGTGACCCTCTCCCTGACCTTCTCTCACAGAACCCTGATGATGGGTCAGTAGATGGTGTTGCTTTGGCAAGCAGCCTCACTGACCATCAGCAAACTGAGTGCAGACAAGTTCTGCAGCAGTACAGACATATGTTTAGCCTGACCCCTAGTCAGACTACCTGGTGCACCCATGAGGTGGACACTGGGGACAGTCTGCCTGTCAAGAGTAAAATCTACAGGCAACCTGATCATGTCAGGGACTGTATCAGGACTGAAGTCCAGAAAATGTTGGAGTTAGGTGTGATTGAGCCTTCAGATAGCCCATGGGCTAGCCCAGTAGTCCTAGTACCCAAGCCTCATACCCAGGGTGGTAAGAAAGAAATGAGGTTTTGTGTAGACTACAGAGGCCTCAATGCAGTCACTAGGACTGATACCTATCCCATACCAAGGGCAGATGAGCTGATTGATACTTTGGCCTCAGCCAAGTATCTAAGTACATTTGACCTAACAGCTGGCTACTGGCAGATCAGATTAGCCGATGATGCAAAAGCCAAAACAGCATTTTCGACCCCTGGTGGGCCCTACCACTTTGTGGTGATGCCCTTTGGATTGAAAAATGCACCTGCCACTTTTCAGAGGTTGGTGAATAAAGTTCTGGCAGGGATGGAAACTTTTTGCTCAGCTTATCTAGATGATATTGCTGTCTTTAGTTCCTCCTGGCAGGATCACCTGGTCCACCTCAGAAATGTTTTGGAGGCCCTGCAGAAAGCAGGCCTCACTATCAAGGCCACTAAGTGCCAGATAGGGCAGAGTCAGGTTGTGTACCTGGGCCACCTTGTAGGTGGAGGCCAGGTTCAGCCTTTACAGAGCAAAATCCAAACCATAATGGAATGGGTTGCTCCAACCACCCAGACACAGGTGAGAGCCTTCTTAGGCCAGACTGGGTACTATAGGAGGTTTGTAAAGGGATATGGATCTATAGTGACACCCTTGAATGATCTAACCTCAAAGAAAATGCCAAAAAAGGTTCAGTGGACAGCTAGCTGTCAGAAGGCATTTGAAGACCTAAAGCAGGCCATGTGCACTGCCCCCATCTTACAGAGTCCAGACTACACCAAAAAGTTCATTGTCCAAACAGATGCTTCTGAGCTGGGTGTGGGAGCTGTACTGTCTCAACTGAATGATGAAGGTCAAGATCAGCCAGTAGCTTTCATTAGCAGAAGGCTGACCCCTAGAGAGAAATGTTGGTCAGCTATAGAGAGGAGGCCTTTGCTGTGGTGTGGGCCCTGAAGAAGCTGAGGCCATACTTGTTTGGCACTCACTTCATAGTTCAGACCGACCACAAGCCCCTCCTATGGCTTAAACAAATGAAAGGAGAAAACCCAAAACTTTTGAGGTGGTCCATTTCCCTACAGGGGATGGACTATACAGTGGAGCATAGACCTGGGACCCAACATGCCAATGCAGATGGACTCTCAAGGTATTTCCACTTAGAGCACGAAGACTTAACTGGTCAAGGTTAGTTTAGTGTCCCTGCGTTTGGGGGGTTGTGTAGGAGAGTAGGATCTGCCTCTTATGTTGCCCCCACTTGTTTTCTGATGTTTACACTGGTTTCTGGCTATAGTCGGGCTGGGTCCCTGCTAATCAGGGCCCCAGCCTCTCTGTTCTCTCTAAACGACTTGGAGTGCACTCTAGGTGCACTAGTGATTGGATACTGTGGTACCTTATGAGTCCCTAGTATATGGTACCTTAGGTGCCAAGGGCATAGGTACTTCACAGGCCTACCAGGGGCTGAAGCATGTATTATGCCACCCCTGGGAAGCAGACTAAATCTGACACCACAGGTCTGCTACTGCAGCCTGGGTAAGGTGGTGCATGCACCCCTTACTGTGGTATGGGCTACCTATACCACTACATACATACACACATACAAACCTATAAGTCACTCCTATGGCAGGCCTTATCAATCCTGAAGGCAGAGTGCTTGGTTCTTATGTGGGAGGGTGTCCCTGCATGAGCAGAGCTCCTCTGCAGCGTTCAGAGATCCGTCTCTGATGCTGTTTGTAGTGCAGCCTGACCATATACTCTTAAGCGCATTATAACCTCGCGTTAAATGCTAACTTTGGGATGGCTGCACGGAAACATGTCGTGTTTGGTGTCAAACATCTTGGAATACTACCCCCCCGCCAGTTCTGGCGGTGGGGGTAGCATTCCACCCTTCTAGAGGGATAGACATGTACCTACTGTGGAAACGTGGTAGAATCCTGAAGAGCCCTGGAATCACAAAATGGATGCCACCAGTCACAGACACTGGGCTGCCCTCCTGCTGATGACCGAAACTCGCAGTGGAGGAAGCCCAACAATAGGTATCCTGTCACAGGAGGGTGTGACCACCTTCCAGACAGGGTTTAGTGTATTGGGGCTGGGTGGGTGCACTCTTAGAGTGCTTTGAAGTCCTGCACTGGGGGAGCAGAAGGCTCCTCTGTGCATATGCCAGTTCAAACCAGCTCAGGGGCTACCTGCCCCTGCTCTGGCGTGAAACTGGACAAAAGGAAGTGGGTGTAGCCACCCCCTCCCCTGACCCTCCCATAGGTGGGGTCATAGAGCTAGTCCCTCCCTTCTTTTTAGTATAAGAGGGGAACCTGTGCATTGCAACCCAGATCTCCCTGGACGACGCTCTTAAGAAGAATCCTGGACCTTCGACGTTCCACTACCTCTGGAAGACTGAAGAATCTCCCTTGGAGTCAAGGAGTGACTCCCCTGCTTGGCAGGCACCAAAAACTACAACGACGGTCGCAAACTACGCCGCTCCCGCTGGAGCCCGAAGTCCCTGCAGCCCAGGAAGAGGATTTCCTGACTTCTCCAAGGCCATCGTGAGTCCCCAGCGAAGCTGAGGCAAGTGGACCCCACGAATGACAAGGAACCGCAGCCCCTGGGTACCATGCACTATTGTCAGGTGCAACCCCTTCACGACATTCTATGAATTTGTGCTTTGAACCACGTATGGTCTCAGCCTCTAGCAAAGATCCCTCCCGAATTCAGAGGCCTACACCGTCCCGAGTGACCGTGGGCCCCTGTTGAGTGGATCCTCCTGAGGCGTCTTTGCGATCCCTTGCCAGCCGGCTTGTGGGTCCCCAGAAGACTTTCCAATAAAACCAAAGGGCTCCCCTGGTTGCTCCAGGCCTGTCCTGACCTACCCTTGCTGGGTAAGTCCCACAGACCTTGCTGGTCTGCACCATTGACTCTTTACGCTTTCCACGAGACTTGCTGCTACCAAGGCTTGTTGGATCCAATCGAGTCGCGACACCTCAGAAAGCTGCAGACGTTGTGGGACACACCGAATCCAGCTCCTGGTCATCATTGACGCTGCCTGGACCACGTGGTCGAAGAGTCAAGACACCCGTGAACGACCCGAAGCTGTCGACGGTGGGCATTCAACTTCCCTGCCCAGAGTCACTGCCAAGTGACTGTGAACACTGTCCCCTCTGCTTTCAGGTCTTCCTCCCTCCGAATCCAGGCTTGGATTCCAACGGACACTTCTTCTGTCATCGCAAGCAGCAAGTCGTCATTGGTTCCCATTGAGAACGACGCCGCGACCCGACACCAAAGGACACCTATGCACCCGGCTCCCCTGGGTGAGGTAACTTCAGCACTACGGTGCTCCTGTGGGTGTGGGCCCTAGAATTACTTACCCTGTAAGTGACTTGCTTGTAGCTACCCTAGAAGTGCCCTAAAACTCCTATTTTCCCTGTGCGATTATCGCACTGGCTCGTACAGGGCTCGCGTCTGTGTTAGACACATCGCGTCCAACTCCTTTGTAACTCTATCAGTATCCGCGTCCTTCGACTCGTACTGACCGATCGGTGAGTTCGCCTCGAACACGCCAGGGACCTGTAACATTGATAACTCAATCGCGTTCTCTCGCATAGACTCGTACAGGACTCGCACCAGTGTCTGAACACCGCGTCCGTCCCCTGTGGGTCTCCTACAACTACCTGGGGTGGTTCTTGGGGGTCCCTCGATTCTATGTGCTCTAGACCACGGTCTAGCCAAGATAAGATTGTGATATTTACTTGTGCTAACTTATTTTTGATAACATTTGATTTGTACATATGTTCCTGACTTCTAATCTCATAAATAGATTAGTAGAGAGTTGTTTAGTAATAAATACATATATATTTGATATATATACCTGTGTGGTGTCTTTTCATTTGGTGATTCAAGAGATTGTGTGGTAAAACAAGTTGCTTTACATTCCTCCAAGACTTAGCCTGAAGGCTGCTCTCCACAGCTACCACTAGGATAGCTTTCTATAAAGGTTGTCTTAAACCTACCTACCAAAAGAGTCAAATTGGACTGGTGCAAGGTGTCCACTTTAATTAGTGAACAGCATATACCAGGCCAACTTCTCACAAGGAGTGTAGAAAGAGGCAAGAGAAGAACAGAAAGAAGCAACAGAGGTGCAGAAAGAGGCAAGAGAACTGCAGAAAGAGGGAACAGGGGTGCAGAAAGAGGCCAGAGAAGTGCAGAAAGAGGGAAGAGGGGTGCAGAAAGATTCAACAGAGGTGCATAAAGAAGCAAGAGAAGTGATGAAAAAGAGAAGAGAGTTGCAGGAACAGGCAAAAGAAGTGCAGAACGAGGCAAGAGAAGTGCTGAAAGAAGCAACAGAGGTGCATAAAGAAGCAAGAGAAGTGATAAAACAGACAAGAGAGTTGCAGAAACAAACAAGAAAGGTGCAGAAAAAAGGAAGAGAAGTGCAAGAAGAAGGCAAGACAGGTGCAGAAAGAGGCAGGAGAGGTGCGGAAAGAGGCAAGTGGGGTGCAGAAAGAGGCAAGTGGGTGCAGAAAGAAGCAAGAGAGGAACAGAAAGAAGCAAGACAGGTACAGAAAGAAGCAAGAGAAGTGCAGAAAGAAGCAAAATGGGCGCAGAAAGAGGCAAGAGGGGTGCAGAAAGATGCGAGAGAAGTGCACAAAGAAGCAACAGAGGTGCAGAAGAAGGCAAGAGAACTGCAGAAAGAGGCAAGAAAGTTGCACAAACATGCAAACAAGGTGCAGAAAGATGGATCAGGGGTGCAGACAGAGGCAAGAGAGGTGCAGAAATAGGCAAGAGGGGGTGCAGAAGGAGGCAAGTGGGTGCAGAAATTTGCAAGAGAGGTGCCGAAAGAAGCAAGAGGAGTGTAGAAAGAACCCCAGAGGTGAAGAAAGAGGCGAGGGGAGTGCAGAAAGAGGCAAGAGGGGTGCAGAAAGAGGCAAGAGGGGTGCAGAAATAAAGCAAGAGAGGTGTAGAAAGAAGCAAGAGAAGTGCAGAAAGAACCACCAGAGGTGCAGAAAGAGGCAAGAGGGTTGCAGAAAGAGGCAAGAGAAGTGCAGAAAGAACCAACAGAGGTGCAGAAAAAGGCAAGACAGGTGAAGAAAGAGGCAAGAAAGGTACAGAAACAGGCAAGAGAGGTGCAGACAGAGGTAACGGGTACAGAAAGAGGCAAGAGAGGTGCAGAAAGAGAGAAGAGGGGTGCAGAAAGAGGCAAGAGGGGTGCAGAAAGAAGCAGCAGAGGTGCAGAAAGAAGCAAGAGAAGTGATGAAAGAGACAAGAGAGTTGATGAAACAGGCAAAAGAAGTACAGAAAGAGGCAAGAGAAGTGCTGAAAGAAGCAACAGAGGTGCAGAAAGAAGCAAGAGAAATGATAAAACAGACAAGAGAGTTGCAGAAAGAAACAAGAAAGGTGCAGAAAAAAGGAAGAGAAGTGCAGAAAGAGGCAAGACAGGTGCAGAAAGAGGCAGGAGAGGTGCAGAAAGAGGCAAGTGAGGTGCAAACAGAGGCAAGAGGAGTGTAGAAAGAAAGAAGAGAAATGCAGAAAGAGGGAAGAGAAGTGCAGAAAGAGGGAAGAGATGTGCAGAAAGAGGGGAGGGGGGTACAGAAAGAGGAAAGAGGGGCGCAGAAAGAATCCACAGAAATGCAGAAAGAGGCAAGAGAAGTGCAGAAAAAAACATCAGTGGTGCAGAAAGAGGCAAGAGAAATGCAGAAAGAGGCAAGAGAGGTGCAGAAAGAGGGAAGAGGGGTGCAGAAAGAAGCAAGAGAGGTGCAGAAAGAGGGAAGGGTGTGCAGAAAGAGGCACAAGGGGTGCAGAAAAGAAGCAAGAGAAGTGCAGAAAGAAGCAACTAAGGTGCAGAAAGAGGGAAGGAGGGTGGAGAAAGAGGCAAGAGAAGTGCAGAAAGAAGCAACAGAGGTGCAGAAAGAGGGAAGAGAGGTGCAGAAAGAGACAAGAGAAGTGCAAAAAGAAGCAACAGAGATGCAGAAAGGAGGAAGAGGGAAGCAGAAAGAAGCAAGAGAGGTGCAGAAAGAAACAAAAGAGGTGCAGAAAGAAGGAACAGAGGTGCAGAAAGAGGCAAGAGGGGTGCAGAAAGAGGGAAGAGGGGTGCAGAAAGAGGGAAGAGGGGTGCAGAAAGAGGCACAAGGGTTGCAGAAAGAAGGGACAGAGGTGCAGAAAGAAGCAAGAGAAGTGCAGAAAGAAGCAACAGAGGTGCAGAAAGAGGGGTGAGGGGTGGAGAAAGAGGCAAGAGAAGTGTAGAAAGAAGCAACAGAGATGCAAAAGAGGGAACAGGGTTGGAGAAAGTGGCAAGAAGGGTGCAGAAAGAAGCAAGAGAGGTGCAGAAAGAAACAAAAAAAGTGCAGAAAGAAGGGACAGAGGTGCAGAAAGAGGCAAGAGGGGTGCAAAAAGAGGTAAGAGGGGTACAGAAAGAAGCACACGTGGTGCAGAAAGAAGCAAGAGAGGAGCAGAAAGAAGCAAGAGGAGTGCAGAAAGAAGCAACAGAGGTGCAAAAAGAGGCAAGAGGGGTGCAAAAAGAGGGAAGAGGGGTGCAGAAAGAGGCATTAGGGATGCGGTAAGAAGCAGGAGATGTGCAGAAAGCAACAAAAGAAGTGCAGAAAGAAGGAACAGATGTGCAGAAAGAGGTAACAGGGGTGCAGAAAGAGGGAAAAGGGGTGGAGAAAGAGGCAAGGGGGTGTAGAAAGAAGCAAGAGAGCTGTAGAAAGAAACAAAAGAAGTGCAGTAAGAAGGAACAGAGGTGCAGAAAGAGGCAACAGGTGTGCAGAAAGAGAGACAAGGGGTGGAGAAAGAGGCAAAGGGGTGCAGAAAGAAGCAGGAGAGCTGCAAAAAGAAACAAAAGAAGTGCAGAAAGAAGGAACAGAGGTGCAGAAAGAGGCAAAAGGGGTGCAGAAAGAAGCGAGAGGTGCAGGAAGAGGCAAGAGGGGTGCAGAAAGAGGGAAGAGGGGTGCAGAAGCAGGCAAAGGGGTGCAGAAAGAAGCAGGAGAGCTGCAAAAAGAAACAAAAGAAGTACAGAAAGAAGGAACAGAGGTGCAGAATGAGGCAAGAGGGGTGCAGAAAGAGGGAAGAGGGGTGCAGAAAGAGGCACAAGGGGTGTAGAAAGAGGCACGAGGGTTGCATAAAGAAGCAAGAGAAGTGCAGAAAGAAGCAACTAAGGTGCAGAAAGAGGAAAGGAGGGTGGAGAAAGAGGCAAGAGAAGTGCAGAAAGAAGCAACAGAGGTGCAGAAAGAAGGAACAGAGGTGCAGAAAGAGGGATCAGGGGTGGAGAAAGAGACAAGAGAAGTGCAGAAACAAGCAACAGAGATGCAGAAAGTGGTAAGAGGAGTGGAGAAAGAGGCAAGAGGCGGTGCAGAAAGAAGCAAGAGAGATGCAGAAAGAAGCAAGAGAAGTGCGAAAAGAAGGAACAGAAGTGCAGAGAGAGGCAAGAAAGGTGCAGAAAGAGGCAAGAGGGGTGCAGAAAGAGGGAAGAGGGATGCAGAAGCAAGCAGGGGGGTGCAGAAAAAAGCAAGAGAGGTGCATAAAGAAACAAAAGAAGTGCAGAAAGAAGGAACAGAGGTGCAGAATAAGGCAACAGAGGTGCAGAAAGAGGGAAGAGGGGTGCAGAAAGAGGCACAAGGGGTGCAGAAAGAGGCACGGGGGGTGCAGAAAGAAGCAAGAGAAGTGCAGAAAGAAGCAACTAAAGTGCAGAAAGAGGGAAGGAGGGTGGAGAAAGAGGCAAGAGAAGTGCAGAAAGAAGCAACAGAGGTGCAGAAAGAGGTAACAGGGGTGCAGAGAGAGGGAAGATGGGTGGAGAAAGAGGCAAGGGGGTGTAGAAAGAAGCAAGAGAGCTGTAGAAAGAAACAAAAGAAGTGCAGAAAGAAGGAACAGAGGTGCAGAAAGAGGCAACAGGTGTACAGAAAGAGAGACAAGGGGTGGAGAAAGAGGCAAAGGGGTGCAGAAAGAAGCAGGAGAGCTGCAGAAAGAAACAAAAGAAGTGCAGAAAGAAGGAACAGAGGTGCAGAAAGAGGCAAAAGGGGTGCATAAAGAAGTGAGAGGTGCAAAAAGAGGCAAGAGGGGTGCAGAAAGAGGGAAGAGGGGTGCAGAAGCAGGCAAGGGGGTGCATAAAGAAGCAAGAGAGGTGCAGAAAGAAACAAAATAAGTGCAGAAAGAAGGAACAGAGGTGCAGAATGAGGCAAGAGAGATGTAGAAAGAGGGAAGAGGGGTGCAGAAAGAGACACAAGGGGTGCAGAAAGAGGCTAGAGGGGTGCAGAAAGAAGCAACTAAGGTGCAGAAAGAGGGAAGGGGTGGAGAAAGAGGCAAGAGAAGTGCAGAAAGAAGCAACAGAGGTGCAGAAAGTGGTAAGAGGGGTGGAGAAAGAGGCAAGAGGGGTGCAGAAAGAAGCAAGAGAGGTGCAGAAAGAAGAAACAGGTGCAGAAAGAGGCAAGAAAGGTGCAGAAAGAGGCAAGAGGGGTGCAGAAGCAGGCAAGGGGGTACAGAAAGAGGGAAGAGGGGTGCAGAAAGAGGCACAAGGGGTGCAGAAAGAGGCACGAGGGGTGCAGAAAGAAGAAAGAGAAGTGCATAAAGAAGCAACTAAGGTGCAGAAAGAGGGAAGGGGTGGAGAAAGAGGCAAGAGAAGTGCAGAAAGAAGCAACAGAGGTGCAGAAAGAGGGAACAGGGGTGGAGAAAGAAACAAGAGAAGTGCAAAAACAAGCAACAGAGATGCAGAAAGTGGCAAGAGGGGTGCAGAAAGAAGCAAGAGAGGTGCAGAAAGAAGAAACAGAGGTGCAGAAAGAAGCAAGAAAGGTGCAGAAAGAGGCAAGAGGGGTGCAGAAGCAGGCAAGGGGGTACAGAAAGAGGCAAGAGGGGTGCAGAAAGAGGGAAGAGGGGTGCAGAAGCAGGCAAGGGGGTGCTGAAAGAAGCAAGAGAGGTGCAGAAAGAAACAAAAGAAGTGCAGAAAGAAGGAACAGAGGTGCAGAATGAGGCAAGAGAGGTGCAGAAAGAGGGAGGAGGGGTGCAGAAAGAGGCACAAGGGGTGCAGAAAGGGGCACGAGGGGTGCAGAAAGAAGCAAGAAAAGTGCAGAAAGAAGCAACCAAGGTGCAGAAAGAGAGAAGGAGGGTGGAGAAAGAGGCAAGAGAACTGCAGAAAGAAGCAAATGAGGTGCAGAAAGAGGGAACAAGGGTGCAGAAAGAGGCAAGAGGGGTGCACAAAGAGGCAAGAGGGGTGCAGAAGCAGGCAAGGGGGTGCAAAAAGAAGCAAGAGAGGTGCAGAAAGAAACAAAAGAAGTGCAGAAAGAAGGAACAGAGGTACAGAAAGAGGCAAGAGAGGTGCAGAAAGAGACAAGAGAAGTGCAAAAAGAAGCAACAGAGATGCAGAAATGGGGAAGGGGGGTGGAGAAAGAGGCAAGAGGGAAGCAAAAAGAAGCAAGAGAGGTGCAGAAAGAAACAAAAGAAGTGCAGAAAGAAGGAACAGAGGTGCAAAAAGAGGCAAGAGGGGTGCAAAAAGAGGTAAGAGGGGTACAGAAAGAAGCACACGTGGTGCAGAAAGAAGCAAGAGAGGTGCAGAAAGAAGCAGGAGGAGTGCAGAAAGAAGCAACAGAGGTGTAGAAAGAGGCAAGAGAACTGCAGAAAGAGGGAAGAAGGGTGCAGAAAGAGGCAGGAGGGATGCGGTAAGAAGCAAGAGATGTGCAGAAAGCAACAAAAGAAGTGCAGAAAGAAGGAACAGAGCAGCAGAAAGAGGTAACAGGGGTGCAGAAAGAGGGAAGAGGGTGGAGAAAGAGGCAAGGGGTGTGTAGAAAGAAGCAAGAGAGCTGTAGAAAGAAACAAAAGAAGTGCAGAAAGAAGGAACAGAGGTGCAGAAAGAGGCAACAGGTGTGCAGAAAGAGAGACAAGGGGTGGAGAAAGAGGCAAAGGGGTGCAGAAAAGCAAGAGAGCTGCAGAAAGAAACAAAAGAAGTGCAGAAACAAGGAACAGAGGTGCAGAAAGAGGCAAAAGTGGTGCAGAAAGAGGGAAGAGGGGTGCAGAAAGAGGCAAGAGGGGTGCAGAAAGAGGGAAGAGGGGTGCAGAAGCAGGCAAGGGGTGCAGAAAGAAGCAAGAGAGGTGCAGAAAGAAACAAAAGAAGTGTTGAAAGAAGCAACAGAGGTGCAGAATGAGGCAAGAGAGGTGCAGGAAGAGGGGTGCAGAAAGAAGCACAAGGGGTGCAGAAAGGCACGAGGGTGCAGAAAGAAGCAAGAGAAGTGCAGAAAGAAGCAACAGAGGTGCAGAAAGAGGGAACAAGGGTGGAGAAAGAGACAAAAGAAGTGCAGAAACAAGCAACAGAGACGCAGAAAGTGGTAAGAGAAGTGGAGAAAGGCAAGAGGGGTACATAAAGAAGGAAGAGAGGTGCAGAAAGAAGCAAGAAAAGTGCAGAAAGAAGGAACAGAGGTGCAGAGAGAGGCAAGAAAGGTGCAGAAAGAGGGAAGTGGGGTGCAGAAAGAGGCACAAGGGTTGCAGAAAGAAGGGACAGAGGTGCAGAAAGAAGCAAGAGAAGTGCAGAAAGAAGCAACAGAGGTGGAGAAAGAGGGATGAGCAGTGGAGAAAGAGGCAAGAGAGGTGCATAAAGAAGCAACAGTGATGCAAAAAGGGAGAACAGGGTTGGAGAAAGTGGCAAGAGGTGTGCAGAAAGAAGCAAGAGAGGGGCAGAAAGAAACAAAAGAGGTGCAGAAGGAAGGAACAGAGGTGCAGAAAGAGGCAAGAGGGGGGCAAAAAGAGGTAAGAGGGGTACAGAAAGAAGCACAAGTGGTGCAGAAAGAGGCAAGAGGGTTGCAAAAAGAGGGAAGAGGGGTGCAGAAAGACGCATGAGGGATGCTGTAAGAAGCAAGAGATGTGCCGAAAGAAACAAAAGAAGTGCAGAAAGAAGGAACAGAGGTGCAGAAAGAGGCAACAGGGGTGCATAAAGAGGGAAGAGGGGTGGAGAAAGAAGCAAGAGAGCTGTAGAAAGAAACAAAAGAAGTGCATAAAGAAGGAACAGAGCTGCAGAAAGAGGCAACAGGTGTGCAGAAAGAGAGACAAGGGGTGGGGAAAGAGGCAAAGGGGTGTAGAAAGAAGCAAGAGAGCTTCAGAAAGAAACAAAAGAAGTGCAGAAAGAAGGAACAGAGGTGCAGAAAGAGGCAAAAGGGGTGCAGAAAGAAGCGAGAGGTGCAGGAAAAAACAAAAGAAGTGCAGAAAGAAGGAACAGAGGTGCAGAAAGAGGCAAGAGGGGTGCAGAAAGAGGCAAGAGGGGTGCAGAAAGAGGGAAGAGGGGTGGAGAAGCAGGCAAGGGGGTGCAGAACGAAGCAAGAGATGTGCAGAAAGAAACAAAAGAAGTGCAGAAAGAAGGAACAGAGGTGCAAAAAGAGGCAAGAGGGGTACCGAAAGAGGGGAGAGGGGGGCAGAAAGAGGGAAGAGAAGTGCAGAAAGAACCAACAGAGGTGCAGAAAGAGGCAACAGAAGTGCAGAAAGAGGCTGGAGAAGTGCAGAAAGAAGCAAGGGAAGCGCAGAAAGAAGCAAGAGAAGCGCATAGAGAAGCAACAGAAGTGCAGAAAGAGGGAAGAGAGTGTAGAGTGGAGAAAGAGAAAAGAGAAGTGCAGAAAGATGCAACAGAGATGCAGAAAGGGGGAAGAGGGGTGCACAAAGAAGCAAGTGAGGTGCAGAAAGAGGCAACAGAGGTGCAGAAAGAGGCAAAAGAGGTGCAGAAAGTAGAAGAGATTTGCAGAAAGAGGCAATAGAAGTGCAGAAAAAGAAAGAAAGGTGCAGAAAGAAGCAACAGAAATGCAGAAAGAGGCAAGAGAGGCACAGCAAGAAGCAAGAGTGGCTTGCAAGCCATTAGTACCATTTAACACCCACATTTAGCAATAAGTAACAGGTGACCATTCTAGGTTTGCAAAGGACCTTCCACCACGCTGTTACACTTGTCGCTGCATTTTTGGTAACATTTGAGCCGTTTGAGCTAGAAACAAGGCTTTTTTTGTTCAAATCTGCTGATTAGGCAGCAGATGATAGATTATGTGGCTAATGCGGAAAATGTATAATTGTGCGAATGTCGTTGCAGCCAAACAGTCACATAATTCCAGTGGCCCTGCTCATACCTTTGACTAGGTCCAGAAGTGCTCCTCAGTGATTCCTTCTTTTGTTTGTCTTATTGAGTTCAAAGTTTAGCTAATATGGAAACGAGGAAGACTAAACCTGAGGTTACCACTCCACAACACAGACTACCATATCACATAATTGCTCTCCATAACACATAATCCCACTCTACATAATTCCTATACACTAAATACCACATACTTTCTATCCACATAATTTCACTGCACAACATACCACATAATTCCACTACACACAACATACATCCACTCCACTCCCAAAAACATTAGTAAAAAACGTTTACATTTACAACGCCAATAGCTCTAACTCTTGCAAATGCGAGCCCTATTACATTACAAATGCTTATTTAACTGGTAGTCGATTTTGCAGAGTGGTGGAGAAAGGGGGCTGGGCCTCCAACCAGCGCTCAGGAATTCCGCTGCGTAGAACTTACAGGAGGTACCAGGAGGGCTTTTTGGCCCCCAAAGTCCCTCAGGAGTAAAGTGGACTTCATCCCTCAACCCTTAGTGTGCCAGGAGGCGAGTTTGCAGAGTGGTGGAGAAAGGGGGGGCTTGGTCTCCGAAGACCTGTTAGCAATCCCACTGTGTGGGACTTACTGGAGGTAACAGGAAGGGTAGTTGGCCCCCAAGGGCAACCTTGGGGGCCAACTACCCCTCCTATTACCTCCAGTATGTCCCACACAGCATCATTGGTAAGTACTCATAGCAGGCCACGCCCCCTTTGACCACCAGTCTACAAACGCGCTCCCTGGCACACTTTTCGATGGGGATTAAAGTCCCCTTCGCTGCTGGGCGTCCTTAGGGGCCAACTAGCCTACCTGATAACTCCAATAAGCCCCAGATAGTGGGATTGCTGAGAGGTGGACACAGGCCACACCCCCTTTCTCTACTACTCTGTAAACGTGCCTCCTGGCGCGCTCTTGGTTAGGAGATGAAGTCCCCTTGCCTCCTGAGGGTCCCTGGGGGCCAACTAGCCCTCCTGTTATCTCTAGTAAGCCCCACACAGCTGGATTGCTGAGAGTGGTCTGAGGACACGCCCCCTTTTTACACCACTCTGCAAACCTGCCTCCTGGTGCACTGCTGCTCGGGGGATGAAGTCCACTTTAGTCCTGAGGTCCTCAGGACACAAGAGGACCTCATCGCCCCACCAGCAGTGCGCCAAGAGGCGCATTTGCAGAGTAGGGTAAAAAGGGGCGTGGCCTCAGACCACCTCTCAGCAATCCCACTGTGTGGAGCTTACTGGAGGTACCTGGTGGGCTAGTTGGCCCCCAGGGACCCTCAGGATTCAAGGGGACTTAATCTCCCAACCCAGAACGCGCCAGGAGGTGCATTTGCAGAGTGATGCAGGGAGGGGGCGGGGCCTCCGGCGGGATGCCGGCTTTTCATTTTTTTTGGTTAGAAGGGGGGCTGTGTGGCCCCCCCTTCTCTTAATATTTATGGGGCCTGTGGCCCCCATCCCCCAGGGCCTAACCCATTTTAAAAAAAACATTTTAAAAAAACGGGAAGGGGCCGTGCGGCCCCCCTCCCGAGGCTGATTTCGGCCCCGTAGACCCCATCTCCCGGGGCATGGCCAATTTTTTGATAATAAAAAAACACACATTTAAAGGAGGGGTGGCTCGCAGCGCCCCTCCTGAGGCCATTTTTGGCCCCGGGGACCCCATCCCCCGGAGCTTTGCCTCTTCTTTTTTTTTTTTACATTTTTATTTTACGGTAGGTGGGCCGCGTGGCCCCCCTTCCCTGGGCCACTATTGGCCCCTGCGGCCCCATCCCACGGGGCCTGCCCAGCCTTTCTTTTTTTTAGATTTGGAGGGGGCCACGTGGCCCCCTCCTGAGGCCAATTTAGGCCCCAGGGACCCCATCCCCCGGGGCCCAGCCTTATTTTTATGTTTTATTTTTATGAAAAAGGGGAGGGGGGCCACTTCTGTCCCCTGGGACCCCATCCCCCGGGGCCTGGCCTTACGTTGGGGACCGCGGGGGGAGCCCCAATGCCCCCACGGTCCCAGCCGGCTCCCCGCATCCTATGGGAGCCGGCATTGCTTTTGGACAAGGGGAGCTGCTGACATGCAGCTCCCCTTGTCCAAAAGCAATCTGCTCCGCTTCATGGAAGCGAGAGCAGGCTTGCAATGACAGGGCAAACTGCAATGTCCTGGGGGTGGGCACCCCGGGACATTGCTGGAGCCGGCCTTGGGGGGCAGCGGTCCCCAGGGCCATAGAGGGCTCCAGGAGGGAGGCTGGGTGGCCCCCTCCCATCAGCATTAAAGCCCCGAGAAGGTGGTGGTCCCAGGGGCCGGGGGGCCGCAACGGCCCCCCATTTTCAATAATTAGTGCCCCGGGGAGGTGGTGGTCTCCGGGGCAGTGTGGGGGGGCTTGAGCCCTCCCATACTTACCATTTGCTATAGCCCCAGGGAGGTGGCGGTCCCCGGGGCTTGGGGGGCCAGCGAGGCCCCCCGCACATAATTAAGCAAAGCCCCAGGGAGGTGGTGGTCCCCGAGGCTTGGGGAGGCCCGCGTGGTCCCCCGCACATAATTAAACAAAGCCCCGGGGAAGTGGCAGTCCCCGGGGCTTGGGGGGGCCCGTGAGGCCCCCGCACATAATTAAGCAAAGCCCCAGGGAGGTGGTGGTCCCCGAGGCTTGGGGAGGCCCGCGTGGTCCCCCGCACATAATTAAACAAAGCCCCGGGGAAGTGGCAGTCCCCGGGGCTTGGGGGGGCCCGTGAGGCCCCCGCACATAATTAAGCAAAGCCCCAGGGAGTTGCCAGTCCCCAGGGCTGCGGGGGCCCCCGCGGGCCCCCACACCCTAATAAAACATTGCCCAAGGACCTGGCCCACCAAGGGGCTTAAAGAAACGAAGCGCGGGAGGCCGCGCTTCATTTTTTTTTTTTTCGGCGGGTTCGCGTACCTAGCGCGAATTCGGCCGAAAATATTTTTAAAAATGCTTTTTTGGGCCTGGGCGTCCCTGTGGGAATCCTGAGGGTCCCTGGGGCCCAACTAGCCCGCCAGATACTTCCAGTAAGCGCCACAGGCCTGCGTTGCAGAGAGGTGGTCCGAGGCCACGCCCCTTTTTACACCTCTCTGCAACGCAGCTCTGTGGCGCTTACTGGAGGTACCTGGTGGGCTAGTTGGACCCCAGGGACCCTCAGGATTCAAGGGGACTTAATCCCCAACTTAAAACACGCCACAGGGCGTGTTTGCACACATGTCACCTCAGGCCCCGCCCCCTCCCTTCACCACTGTGCAAACGCGCCCCGTGGCGTGTTTTAAGTTGGGGATTAAGTCCCCTTGAATCCTGAGGGTCCCTGGGGTCCAACTAGCCCACCAGGTACCTCCAGTAAGTGCCACAGAGCTGCGTTGCAGAGAGGTGTAAAAAGGGGCGTGGCCTGCACCACCTCTCTGCAACGCAGCCCTGTGGCACGCACTGGAGGTTCCTGGTGGGCTAGTTGGCCCCCAGGGACCCCCAGTATTCAATGGGAATTAATGCATTTAAAACGCGCCACAGGGCGCGTTTGCAGAGTGGTGAAGGGAGGGGGCGGGGCCTGAGGCACGATCGCGTCTTTTTTTTTTTTTTTTTTTTTAGAAGGGGGGCTGTGCGGCCACCCCTTCTTTTTTCCTTTTTTGGGCCCTGGGGACCCCATCCCCCAGGGCCTGACCCCTTTTTTTATTTAAAAAAAAAAAACTGAACGGGAAGGGGGCCGCATGGCCCCCCTCCCGAGGCCTCTATTGCCTAGGGGACCACATCCCCCGGGGCCGGCCTTTTTAAAAAAAAGAAGTTGGGGAGGGGGGCCGCGTGGCCCCCCTCCAGGGCCACTACTTGCCCCGTGGACCCCATCCCCTGGGGCAGGCCCTATCCGTTGGGGACCGTGGGGGGAGCCCCAATGCCCCCACGGTGCCGCCGGCTCCCCGCGTCCTGCAGGAGCCGGCATTGCTTTTCCACATGGGGAGCTGCTAACATGCAGCTCCGCATGTGGAAAAGCAATCTGCTTTAGATTTTGGAAGAGAGCAGGTTTCCTGCTCTCTCTTCCAAAATCCAAAGCAAGTTTGCTATGGCAGGACGGGAGCCGCGAGGCTCCCGCCCTGCCATAGCAAACAGCAGTGTCCCGGGGGTGGGCACCCCGGGACACTGCAGGAGCCGGCCCTGGGGGGTGGCGGTCCGCAGGGCCATCAGAGGCTCCAGGAGGGGGGCCGCGCGGCCCCCCTCCCTTCACTTGCACAGCCCTGGGGAGGTGGTGTTCCCCAGGGCTCGGGGGTCTGTTACGGACCCCCAAATTTAAATATTAGTGTCCCGGGGAAGTGGCGGTCCCGGGGCGTGTGGGGGGGCTCGAGCCCCCCCACACAGGTATATATATATTTTTTTTAAAAAGCTGCGGGGGGCACTGTGCCCCCGTGATTATAATTGATCAAAGCCCCGGGGTGGCGTTCCCGGGGCTTGGAGCCTTAGAGGCCCCCAAACTCTAAAAACAAGCCCCGGGGGTGGCGGTCCCGGGGCTGCGGGGGGCCATGTGCTCCCCGCAAATATTGTTGCAAAGCCCCGGGGGTGGCGGTCCCTGGGGCAGTGTGGGGGGATTGGGCCCCCCCACACATTTTTTTACTGCCCCCGGGACCTGGCCCACCGGGGGCTTCAATTAAACGAAGCGCGGCAGTCCGCGCTTCGTTTTTTTTTTAGTTTTGTGGCCGGATCCGCGGATCCGGTGCGCATCTTGCCGATTTTATTTAAAAAAAAAATGCTTTTTTGGGCCCTGAGCAGGCCTAGGGGGTCAGGGTGTTTCTACCCTGCCCCCTTTTCTTGTTTTGTGCATTTATTTTTCTCTTTTCTTGTGCCTCAGTTCTACCGAGGCACAAGATGGCTGCCAACACTTCCTGGTTTGGAGTGTTGACAGCCAATTAGCATGAAGCTCGTGATCGGGAGGGTGCGTGGATCCACCGCGGCCATAGATATCGAAACTTTTATTTTTTGAATTTCGCAGGAACTACTGAACGGATTTACACCATTTAAAAAAAAGGGCGCTTTCTGAACCAAGCACTACCTTTTTGCCAAATTTGGTATAATTCCGTTCAGCAGTTTTGGCTGTAACCGTGTCTAAAGTTTCCTGTGGGAAATTGATTTTTTGACCTCTATTTTTTGATTTTCTCCGCAACTACTGAACGGATGTACTCCATTTAAAAAAAGGTCTCTTTCTGAAACAAGGGCTACCTTTATGCCAAATTTGGTGTAATTCCGTTCAGCAGTTCGAGCTGTAGCCGTGTCTAAAGTTTCCTATGGGAATTAACATGGAGAAAACACGTTTTGGGACCCCCTTTTTCTCGGCCCACGCTTGCCGAATCACCCGAAACTTTCAAGACAGGAGCTGACCGGAGTGGGCTACGAGTTTTGAAAATTTCGCGAAGATTCGTCAACCGGCGCCAAAGCTATTGAGAAAACAAAAACGAGTTTCCTATGGAAACTAGGTCCTAACTATAACTATCTACTGGCGACCGCCAGTAGATGATATATATATATATATATATATATATATATATATATGCAGCCATATATACAAAATCACTCTCCACCTCCCATGGAGTTGCGCACTCCAGTGTTAAAAAATGATAAGGCACACGCTTGGTTTACATATTTAATCCAGTGCGATCACCAACCAAAAACCACCCAACGTGTTTTGCCATCTTGCGCGCCTTGATCAAGACGCCGAAATGCATTGGGTGGTTTTTGGTTAGTGATCGCACTGGACTAAATATGTAAACCAAGTGTGTGCCTTATCGTTTTTATGCACTGGAGTGCGCATCTCCATGGGAGGTGGAAGTGATTTTGTGTATACAGGTGCCTCAACCGAACTCGCACCATGGTCACAGGGTCCCAACTTAGAGGACCGGGACTTAGGATATATAGATATAAAATAGCATATATCTATTAAGTATAGTATTCAAGATTGGATAGTGCTGAAGGTTAGTAATATTTTTCTGTTTAGGGAAGAGTAGTGTTGAGGAGTAGTCAGGAAAGTTTAGTGTTTAGGGATATGTAGTATTGAGGGGTAGTTTGAGATATATGTATATACGGGACTTTTGATATATGCATATATATATAAAATAACATATATATATTAAATATATATATAGTCAGGAAAGATTAGGTTTATATATATAAAATAACATATATATATTAAATATTTATATAGTCAGGAAAGATTAGGGTTTAGGTATATGTAGTATTGAGGGGTAGTTTGAGATATATGTATATATGTATACACAGTACTTTGGATATATACATATTTATATAAAATAACATATATATATATTAAATATAATATATACATCTATATAGCATATATATTAAATATATATCTATATAACATATATATATATATATATATATAAAATATAATATATACATCTATATAACATATAAAATATATATATATAATATAGATATATATATATATATAATATTTAATATATGGTATTTTATATATATATATATATATATATGTGTGTTCAAAGTTCCTCAATACTACATATCCCTAAACTTTTCTGACTACCTCTCAACACTACTCTTCCCTAAACAGAAAATTATTACTGCCCCTCAGCACTGTCCATTCTTGAATCCTAGATGCCCCTCGCTATTCCTATGCACTACCCACCCCTGAACCCTAAAAACTCCTTATTACCCCATAGACTACCCATTCCTGAACCCTAAAAAGCCCTTATCTACCCTATACACTACCCACCCCAGAACCTTTAAACTCTTTACCACCCCAAAACTCAAGCTATCCCTAACCCCTTAGTGTCCCAAAACATCATCCACCATACCCTACCCTCCCTTACACCCTCACATATGTTGTAAATGTAATGTACTGAAACTAATCTTGTAATTTGCCTTGTTGTGGTGTAAATGTGTTGTTGTGGTGGGTGTGATGAGTTGTAGTGGTATGATATCATGTGATTAACTGGGAAAAGGGTTGTAATCAATGATTTGAATTTTAGACAATAATTTCCCGAATTTTGGCTCCCCAGATGACCCTCAGTTATATGCAGGCCTGACATGTAAATCGAAAACAGGTATTTGAAATATCGTTTAGCTGTCAGAAATACAATTCAAAAGATTGATAAACATGTCTTGGATCAGTGGACAGAATTATTGAAGGCAGTATTCTCTCCCAGGTGAGAGTCTCAAACTCATACTGGGCACACCAAGTAATTTTTAGCTGCTTGCTGCAGAGAAAAGTATTTGCCCAAGGTTTTTCAAAGAAGGTTTCAATATGAAAACGGAGGCTCAGACATACTTGATAAAGAGTGGTCTCTTCACTGGGCAATACTGTTCAGACTTGTGCTTAAATCAGCAAGCCTTTCACTCAAAAGCTGTTTATCCTACACAGAGAGTTCTTCTGTTTCCCTTTTCCAGCTTGTTCTAAAGTCAGGAATGTAATGGCTCTATTTTAGGCAAGAGTTCTATTGTGGTCAAAAGTTTTTATTATGCATCCGAGTCCTTTTGCATGGCAGAGAAAGAAAGAAAAGTTTTTCAGTCTGAGTGTGGCTGTTTCCCAGAGTCTCACTATTCATGTTTTAAACTTCCATTTAAATAGATCCAGCCCTTTCAACGGATTACACAATTAGTAAATTTAGTTCAGGAATGAAATATATATATATATATGCTTGGCATTGCGTGCTATTAAAAATGCACATAAACCTCAATGGTACTCCCCCAAGCCATACACTTCTGTCTTATATGTGGGTGGTGTAAGTAAACATTACAGTCCATGTGTGACATTTATTGTTCATGCCACTGTTTCATTTCTGTGCGGTTTACCATGGTGTTACTGGAAAGATAAATAAGCCATTTGGGTGAAACCAATGCACAGTACATGTTTTAGGGGAAAGTAAACCGGGGGTGACACTGTTTAGCAGTGTCACAGCCAGAGAGCCTTAAAGATAGAAAAACAAGACAGGAAAAAATTGGGGGGACAGGACAGAAAAGATTTTCTTTGTCACATGAGCTCCCTCCAGCTGAAGTCAAGGAGAACATACCCCATACCCAACCCCTTAGAGATTTTCACCTCCAAGACGGAAGAACCTGGATAGACAATCAGATTTAGATCAGTCGGATCCAGGTTTTTGTTCCACCAAGAAGTCAATTTCCTGTAATTAGATGGATCACCTCAACAGTCTAGAGTCTGCTCCCTCCTCCAGACCTCCATCCCCCAAACCTCCCCTTTGCATTAGCTAGCTGAGTTGTCTGAACTCTAAAATGAGTCTCAAACTGTTGTGGTGTCACTTTCATCAGCAGCCACTCAACAGTCAAAGTGCCCCCCTCTGTGTCACTCAAGTGCTGGTCCCTGATTAGTAGCCATCTGCTAATGAATGCTACAGGTTGATCCGGTCTTTCATTATTAAGCTGGGAAAGCATTGCCCCTATTCTATACTCTGTCAGTACCACAGACTCCTTACTGAAGTCAGGTGACTTGACACTCTGCTGTCCAGATCAATTTCTTTGACTATTTCTATGAGATTAATTCTTTGAAAGATGCAACAGTGTTCCTATAGCCCTGGACAATCATATGGTAGTATCCTGTGAGTCCCAAAGGGGCCATCTTGAGTCTGTATCCCTTCATATACCCCGTGCAATCAGCACAGGAAGAGAAATAATGTTTCTGCACAGCCACAACAGCACTGGATCAGCTCTCCATGTCTCCTGATAACTGATCATAGGGTGGGTGGGTGTGTGTGGCATAATAGTTAATGATGGTACTGTATCCAATTTGCATTCAGATTCTTTCACCTTAGTTGTGAGCCCGGAGTGGAGTTCATACCCCTGGGTAAATATGGGGAATTAAAGGTCCAGGATTTTTCTGAGGTTCCCAACTTTGATTGCTCTTAAAATTGTTATCTCGCTCATTTGGTATACATATTCAGTAATATCCACAACCCCTTTCTTTTTAAAGTAGCGCAGCTTCTGGTATCAACCTTCACTGCTAATCCAGCTGTTATTTCGTTTTGCAGGGAAAATGTCACATATTTGGCAATATCCTTGCTATAAACAGGTTGCACAAAGAATCGCCCTTTAATTACCTACCTGGAATTGATACATACATAGCGGACCCTCTACTCCAACCAACTAATAGACAACCAACTCAAAATCCAATGGAAAAAAATGAAAAGCTCTTCTGCACAGTGACCCATACACATGAGACACTTGAAAGAGTGAATACAACTTACCTTTATACTCATCTACACAATCCAGTTCCCAATGAAACGTGGGCCAAACTAACCTCAGAAAACCAAATTCTCACAACAGACACAGGCTAATAACCTTTATAGCTTTTTATTTTTAGCTTGGATTTTAGCAATTTTAACATGTATTTATTGGAGATTGTACATGTTTTTTAAGAAACTAAAACAATGAAGAATGCTACTACTACTGCTACTACCACAGGCAATGTATGGCCTTTATACATCAACACAAAAGGAAGCCATAACAATGATACCACTACACAAATGAGAAGAGCATAACATAGAAGGCAGACACATAAAAGGTAAATGCACTGGAATTTTCTGGCCCCTCAAGGAAGAGCGCAAATGAAATACAAAAAGAATCACCAAGTGTGGCCTGACCTTGTCAGACTTAAGATATCTATGCCAACTAAGACCATGACCCACTGTGTTTCATATTTAAATGTATTTGTTTCCTGTGTCCATTCTGTATCAACCTTACTGTGTGTCTCTTTCTGTACACCAGCATGTCTGTAGCAGAGCTTAGACTCGGTCAGTAAACTAAATGTCATCACTTTTAATACATAATAGGAATTCTATCTTAGTCAAAAAAAAGTGCGTGCTGAGATTTTCTGCCAATAGACATGAGGCAGCAGCACACTTGTTCCAGTGTCCTCCTGTAATTACAGAAGCAATCCTAGGAAAAAGCATGGGAGGAGCACTGTGAACATAAACAACAGTCTGTATTTTAAAACATGAATTAATAGCATCAGTGTCCTCAACCAGATTGTTATTTAATATGCTCACCCATTTAACCCCCCCCCTATTTAACATCTATGGGGCCGATTCACAGAACTAATCTGAGATAAAATCCTAAACTTACTACTTTTGTTATTCACAGAAGGCATTTAGTAGTAATAAAGTTAGGACTCCTAACTTTACTACTACTAAATGCCTTTTGTGAATACCGAAAGTCGTAAAGTTAGGATCTTGTCTCAGTTTAGTAGTAGTAAAGTTAGGAGTCCTAACTTTTCTACTACTAAATGCCTTCTGTGAATACCAAAAGTAGTAAGTTTAGGATTTTATCTCAGATTAGTTCTGAAATCGGCCCCTATATGTATATAGTGAAGGGGCTCGTTTTTACATGCGTCTGATGACACAAGGCTGATTTTTGGGCTGGTGCATTCCTCAGAACAGGCTACACAAAATTGTTCCATGTTGTTGGATTACTCATCACTCACATGTTGGTGGATGCCAACAACCTTTGTGAAGCTCACTTCGCACAAGGCTTTTGACCACAAGGACATGTCCTATCTAGGAGCCACAAATAATGAATCCTCCATCTAAAAGCTGCAAATTCTCTACACAACCCTAGTATCTAGATTTCATTCTCTCTTTGAATTCTCAAGCTGCCTAGGTTTCCAGCTCTTGTTACTTTCAAAGACTGTGAGGAAATGGGGTGTATTATATTGTGTGGCTGTGCGACCTCACTCTGTAATACACTTACCAACCCATTTTTTCTGTAAAGCCCTCAGCTCAACCCTGGGTAGCTGTGGCAATAAGCAGCAAGGCTTACCTAGAGCAACAAGTGTTAAGCATTCAAACGGCACCAAAACAATTGAAGAAGAAATAGACACAACAGTCAAGAAATCCAACTCCAGGTTATAAAAATAGATGGTATTTTTATAAGAATTTAGACACTAAAAAGAAAAAGATCCACTGGAGGGATCCGGAGATATAGATTTCACAAGCAATAATAAATCAAACAAAATTCCCTCAACAGCAAACATGCCTTGGCAAAGTCAACTAATTGTGCACACCCAAATTTTCCTTGAAAAAGTTCTAAGTACCAATGCGGTCGTTAGAAGTACTTGGTGCGACCAACTCCTGCATGGAGCTAGTCAGGAGGACCAGCAAGGTTTTCAAGAACAGTTACCTTAACAAGAGGAGCAGTCCTTCAAGAATTCCAGGCACTTTATTTGCGTTGCAATGGATTCCTATGGAGTGGTCCTGATGCAAGAGATGAAGCATGCTGAAAATGCTCTAAGGATGCTCTGGATGTGATGCGATCCACAGAGGTTTTACTGCAACGATTGCTTGGTTCACAAAGGTGATGAGGGCATCCTAGTTACAGGGTCGATGTCCCACAAAGTCCTCTCTAGTCTGGCTGAAATCCAGTTGCCACTGAACTAGCAGTCACCCGTTGTCTTGGTCACAAGCCAATTCTTCCTGGGGGTCTATAACTTACTTTCTGAGGGTCTCAGCAACTCTCCGATAGCACTCCTAGTCTCAGCGAACTCAGGTGCAACTCTGTCTGTCGGTTCTTGGTCCTCGGTGCAGCATGGCGGCGGTGGTAGCAGCTTGAAGACTTTGAGCTACCAACTTGCCCCATGAGGCTTTTCAGCTGTTTTGTCCCTGTGCTGTGAACAGGAGGCCAGTCAGGTGGCCTTTGCAGTTCTCTTGGCTTGACTGGGCTAAGGAGACGGCTTCTCCTTGAGCAGGACAAAGCAGGCACAGTTTCTCTCTTCACTAGCCACCAGGTGCAGTAGGTCCAGTCCTTGTCTGTGCAGCCTCTATTTGCTGGTCCCCCTGTGCAGCAGGGCATTCCTTCTTTGGTCCTTCTGAGTCAGTCGAGATTTGAAGTCAGGATGCCAGGGGTGCCCCTTTTATGCTCGGTAAGTGCCCTCAGGTCAGGATGTGGTTAGTAGCCAATGGGCTACCAGGTTACCTCCCACCTGGTGACCACTTCCTGTGGATTGTGGCATCTGGCTATCCCAGGATGCACCATTCTGCCCACTCCCAAAATGTACAGGCAAAAGGAGTAAAGAAGTGAACTCTGCGGGACTGTGACTTACAGGAAATTCGGCTGGAGCTGGCAGGTTCAGGATTGAACTGAAGCAGCATGTGTGCCAGACGCAAGGGATCATATAGGCATGGGCGGGTTTAGTCAACTAGACCTCAGGAGCATGTCAGAGGAATTGAGAGAAAAGGTGACCCTAGGGCACCAGAAAGCTCAGTAGCCTGCCCTGAAGATAGACATTTTAAAGAAAGTACTGGTCTAAAAAACATTAAAAATTATACGAACAGTAAACATTTAAAATTTACATTTATGTACAACACATATCTGGTGTTCATAAATGTACATTTTAAAAGATTAGCTTTTTCGTCCAGATAGGTAGCCATAAAAAATGCGGCGGAGTTTAATGTAATCTGAAATATAATCTAACCCCAGTTTAGAGTGACACAAATAAGTAGAGGTACTCTCAGGTGCTGCCAGCAGTTGTCTCAAAAAAACATTGTCCACCTTCTGAATGGCTGTGTAGTCATGAGTGCCAGAAGGCCCTGCACCATAAGTGGCATTTAAAAGGCATTTCGACTTGTATACCGCCAAGGGCTCTACAATGGGTTTACTGCACAAATTTTGAGGTAAAGTTGAACAATGCCTCTACACTTCTCGCGAAGGCACCTGCCCTAGTGCATAACAGTGGGCTTCAGCTACAAACAATAAAACCCCCAGGTAAGGAAAAGTGGGTACAGAGCTGATCTTGGCATATATAAATGGAATATGTCCTGGATTTATATTTTTTCAGTCCATAAACCATAATGTGTGTCTTTGACTAATTTATTATTTGGTTTAAATCTGTTATAAAAAGAAAAAAAAATATCCAGGAGTTTCAGTAACCCGAACAGGGTGCTGGCTAGGAGCACTGTGTTGTCCACATAAAGAAGAGAAGGCACTCGGCGGGTGCCGACATGTGGTACGTCAATACTAGATTTCGTTAAAAATGTATCATGCTCATTGATATGTAAAATAAATAAAATAGGGATGAGTACACAGCCCTGGTGGACACCTCACTGTTAGGGTTGTAGCGGACACTGGCCATTACCTCATTGTTCTATTACCTGAGGAAATTCACATCGCTGGCCCCGGCCCCTAAATTTTGCGTAATGTCTCAAAGTTTAGACGATTTTCGTGATAAAAGTTGAGCTCAGGTACATAAATGCCAAGAAAATACTCCTTCCTTTAGCGACTGCATATTTACTAACTAGAAGGTATAGATTCAAACACTGCTCACTTGACCCAAAGCCAGGTCTGAACCCACATTGTAGGTCATACAAGATGTGATTGTTATTATGAACCCTATTTCAAGACATTCTAAAAGAATCCTTACCATTATCTTTGTTGTAGGGTCGATCAATGATATTGTTCGCTAGCACTTTGGATCACTCTTGTTGCCCTTTTTAAAAATGGGCACAATAGTGGCCTGTGACCATCAAGGTGAGAGGCCGATGATGGCAGAAGCCTTCAGGACATTGGTCAAAAGAGGGGCCAATATAGCAACATTCTCCCTGAATAAATCTACTGGGACCCCATCAGGTCCCTGTGCCTTGCCTCTGGGACACTTGTTAATGACATCCAGTATGGATTGTTATTCAATACAAAGACAATCAAACTGTTCCGCCCTACTCTCTATGTTGACTCAGGATTCAATATGGGCCATCATAAACCCCAGAAAAATGGCAAATCCAGTCATCAGGTGAGATTATGACACCAAGCCCTGAGACGGGCTAATCCTTAAAAAGGAGATATAGACTACATGCCAACAAAAATGTCTGTCTTTGTTAGTACTTGCTGCCAAAAGGGGTTCATTGGCCTCCTCTCATATTCCTTTCTTTCTCTTCATGACCACCCTTTTATATTCTGACCTGTCGTGGAGCACATATTCGTCATCCCTAGGGAGTTGTTTGAGTGCTGTAATCAAATTTTGTGGGTCTTTGAACAATGCAATGCATGGTTGACCGTAAACCTCCTTGCGCAAAGGTTGAAGTGGGTTTATTTTTACAAATTGAGGAATTAGTCAAGCAAGACTCATCAATTACTATTAATCCATCACTGGTGACATGGATATTGTGTTTTCCATCGGGTCTGGCTGTAGGTATTGTACTTTATCTGCATAATTGTCCATCTAAGGACACCGGCTGAGATAATACAGCTAATCTATTGATGACTGGAATGGAGAAACGTGAAGGAAGATTACATCCTTGTCTTTTGTGACTCAGTCATGAATAGATTTGCTGCATTATCGCAGACATCCATCTTTTACAGTTGTATAATAATCAATTTTTTCATTTTGTTTCTTATAGAATATCAAGCCATCATCGTGCAACACCAAGAGTGCTCAGTCGCAGCCGCTGTGAAAGCAGATACAGCAAAAATACTGGGTAATGTAAATGTTCAACATATTATTACCAAAAGAATTCCATATTAATGTTTAATAGTTCCTAATATGACATTGGACCATAACTACTTTATGGCCGAGCCCAGAATAGATATTAAAAAGTATCTAATGCTTCATTGCCGCTTTCTTCTACTTGACTGTGGGCCACAGGGCATAATACATCTTAATTGGGCATATTCGTGTCCCACACATTCATTCTGCCAGACATCTCTAGTGTTGCCCTGCTGGCGAAGGAAAATGCACTTGTGACAATACATGATTTCTGAATTGTGATGTTAAGGTAGGCTAAAACAGGCTGATGATCAGATGTGGCTAATGCTGCTGAAACTCCTAATAGTTACTTCAACCAGATCTGACTGTTTCTAGTTTATCAAACTTTCTGTTTCATGCATCCACTTTTCCATTTCATATACAGAAACAAACATAAGGTTAAACTGAAACTCTTCTCCTACGTGATATTATTGAAGCTGTAATGAGATCTATACCTAAGGTGTCCCTATCGCCTCACTCCTCAAACGACAGTCTGGGTGCCAAATTTGCATCTTTGTGGACATGCAGCAGCACAGTTTGGTCATCCAGAGAGAGTGAATAGCTGACCCGTGCTGCCTTGCTAGGAGAAGTGGGGCCTGTGAGAAGAATTGTTGGCCTTAAAGTTGGCCTGTACGTGACTACAACAAGATCTGTCCGTGTAGGGTAAACGTGGCCACAGTACATCCACCCACCAGCTCCTCAATTTCTCTGACATTTGCCATAACAACCACTCCTGATCACAAGACTGTCGCTGCCAGCTGTGACCTCACTGGACAAAAGACTGAAGCGCTGGTGCCCAGTAGGAGCCTTGCTGGAGTCACAGTTGCACACCCTCCCAGAAGCAGGAGAAGGGCTGTCCATTGACAAATTCAGGCACCTGCCTGATCACTAGAAATACCACAGACCATCCTCATTCAGTGAGAAGGTCTGTTCAGTCGCCTTCTTGACCTCCCAAAGAAAAGTCAACTCCTCCCAGTAGCTGCAGCGCCACCCTGCACAGAACAGTACACATGAATGGTTTCCAGTGTGTCCTGACGAGGGTCCCAGGGAACAGTAGGACCCTTAAAAGGGAAAACCCGTTCTTGTCAATCTTGTAGTTCGTGATTGAAGATGACAATTAGAATTGAAGAAATCTGGAAGACACCACACTTCTCCTAACATCAGGAAAGGAAAAAAAATCAAACAATTATCCAGACAAAGAAACCAGAAGAATATCAATCTCCTGAAAGCAAAAATCTTTGACAAAAATAATAGCAAGGGGATGAAGAATGTAAGGAAAAATAAGGAACAAATGCATTGTGATGCATCTTCCTTCATGACTGTCTCCCTTATAGATGATGAAACTGGAAGTTACATCATAGGAAAAGAGTCAAACTCCGTCTTTAATTGGGAATATTGGCTAATGTTCTATGGCCAATCCTCCATCTTGAGAAGGGTTGGTTTAACGCTTCCCCAAGCCTCTTTTCAGAAAGGCATTGAGCTCGTTTGAAGATTGAAGAAGCCTATGCTTCATATCCTCCATTCTCTGCTGGATTCCAGGATGTTGCCTTTCATATCTGGCACTTCAGGTAACTTGTGGAACTCTCCTCTAGGTTACTGCAAGCACGGAAGTGACAGAGTAATCAGGGCAGCCCGAACACTCTGCATTCTTTGAGTTTTGCAAGAACACATGGGGGAGGATCGCAGTTTTGTTTCTTGAACGCCTGCCTCCCATTGACGTGAGTCTTTGCAAAGATGTGGAACCCTCATGTGCAGTGAGAAAATTCCCCATTGTTTTGTGTTTCAGAACCAAACCAGTTTGCTGTAGAAAAGTGTCACAGAACAGCTACAAACAATCTCTGGATGTTCGCAACATCTTAGATGTTCAGCACTGTGATGCCATGTGTCATGGAAGAGGTCCTGCTTTCTTAAGTGCGGGTGGAAATATTCACATGACCATAGAACCGGGCTGCTGGGCACGCCTGATTCTTCCAGACTTGTCAGCAGTCTTCGAAACAGTAGACCTTTCAGTATTTATTAAGGACTTTAAAAGATTTAGAGGAGAGGAACAAATGGAATTTGACGGATATTAATTGTTCTTTATCAACTACTAACTATAGTGAGCCTGGGGCTGTTTTTATCGCCACTTGGGAGGTCAGTGGTGGGGCTTCTTTGGTGTTTGCTTTTCTCTACTACCTCTCTATGCCCAACCTGCTAAACTCCTGCAGTCAAGTGTCTGGATGTGTCACTGAATAGAAATTGTTCTCGCTCATGTGGCACACTTCATCACACCTGCCTCGCAGCTAGCAAACCTCCTGTCTAATTATATTTCTTCTCTCCATGACTTCTGAGACCATTGACCCTCTCATACTGCTCAGATTTCTAGTCACATTGTGCATCTGTGTCACAGTATTTAGCTGGTTCTTCTCCTAGTTGTCCAACTGATCATACCCAGTGCCCTGCCGACCCTTCTACCAGACAACACCAAACCTCTAGACTCCATTCTTTGCCCTTTCCTCTTTTCACTATACTATACCATCTTAGGTCATATTATTTGCTCTTTAGGTTCCTGTACTGATTGTATACTTTGACCCCAGTTTTGGCCACTTCAAGCACCCTGCCTTCCCCTATCATTTTCCCACCAGCACAGTGCACACTTTTTCCTGGGTCCTCAACCTTAGCATAACCTTTGGTTCTAAAACATACTTTTAATAATTCATTCCCTCACATGCCACGGCTGCTAGATTCCAAGTCCTAAACATCAAAAACATTTGTCCACTTCTTCAATTGTACAAAGTCTTCACCAAAGCACTGGTCATGAGTAAAACGAATTACTGCAATAGACTTGTGGTTGGCCTACCCAGTATTCAATCCCCCTTGACAAGGTAATCAACTTACCACTTGTATAACTTGTTTAACCTGTCCAGATAGAGACTCACTTTGCACTACCGGCAGCATCAGGCAGAAAAAAAAACTATTCACAATCCACTCCAAATTCTTGTCTTTCATCCTCATTGGTTCTTTTTTTCAGGAGCTTCCTCACTGACATAGAGAGAGTAAAGATTTCCTTTTCAACTAACAAGATATCTTTAAATGTTCATGTTCTTCATAGAGATCTCACCAGGAATAAATGCTAATTGTGACGCAATAAAGTAAACTTGCCTAAATAACTATGCACATTTCATAAAGCCCAAGAATTCAAATATTGTGATTGGTTTACATGCATGCACTATTCAATGTTCCTACATGCAAGCACTATTTAATGTTTCTATTTTGGACCACTTAATAGCTGGTGCATATTTCCCCAAGTCAATGAGCAGTTCTTCCTCTCTGCATGGATGATACATTTCAGCATGCATCGCAATGAAAGACTGTGCCCTATTTCAGCTCTAACACATGTTATAGTCTAGCTCTGGAGTTTAATCGATAACCAATAATAGTGACCACTCCCCTTCTACAGTGGTCACACATCTGAGCACATACAACATAACACACATAAAAGGCATCATCCCTCCCCGCCAATAAAGAACAGCACCAACATTATAACAGTCCCTGCTTCTGTCCCGAACAAACGACAATTGGCTCAACATATCTCATGCAGCATCAGTGCACATCCTTGGAAAGTCTTCACCCTGTCATTCCTTATACTGTATTGCACATTAAAGAGCAAAATGCATAACATTAAATAACCGTAAACACTTACATTCAACGAAGACACCGAGTCTGGTGCCCGAAGTAACACATGCATCAGGATGGTGGGCCCGGCCGCACCAGCAATATCCATTTTAAAACATAATACTTTTCAGCATCAAGAAAATTGAACCCTGAGGGCGATGTGCTCTTGTGCACACGACAACTAATAATAACAACGACATATAAATTGCACAGTGTATTTTGAACAAAGAACTTCGCATGATACTTAAAGCTCAAATGTGCTGGCGCACAGCATTCATGCACCCCATGCACCAAAACAATGGGTAACAAACAACGCATTCAGCAGAAGCGGATTGGTCCTAAAAGCAAATAGTGTTGTAGAACATGAACTTACATTGTAACAAGTAATGTGCCCATACCATGGACGGCTGAAAGCTAAGCCCCTTTGAAACATCACACAACCAGTTACAGGGATTGCATGGTGCACAGCCATTGAAAGTAATCGTCATTATATAATACGTTAAACTGCAGTAGTGAAAGGGTAAAATAATATGAGGAGAAAACCAAAAATAGAAAATAAGAAGCATTGGCAAAGCCACTAGGTCTTGTATTGCAATCACATGGAAAAACGTTTTCAGTGGAACAATTTCTTTGCGCCAGTGCTGTCACCCAGCAAAGTTATTGACTTTCGAGTCAGTCTCTGTATCAAGTGTTTGCAGTGGCTTAAAGGTTAAGACAGGAAATGTGAGTTGAAGTATTAGATGGGGGAGGACATATGTATTTATTGTTACAAAGCACATGTAAGAAGTAGGTTTGTACACTTTTCTAAAACTAAAATTTCCCTCCCAGGCGCCCACCCAGCAAAACGCTGGCACTTCTTACAATCTACTAAAGTAAACAACTGACAGTAAAGCACAATTGTCCCTGGAGCTATTGACTGTAGAATCTTTTGTTTTTGCGAAGCTCCATTGGCCTAATGTATGATGACACAAAAAGAAACCCTTGGGTCTAGGCATCCCAGTAAGAGGAGATTTCCATTGATGAAGCATGCCACCTATGGTCCCCCCACACTCCACTAAAGGAGGCTCTGGCTGAAATATCTCAGAATGCATTACTTTATTCTTTGAAATGCATTAGGCTGGATGAGTGTCTTGGAGAGTTGCAGCAGAAAGCTGGTTACTCATTCATTATCACTGAGTGATCAAAACAAATATGAACATACGATGAAGATCACTGAGCAATGGTGCAAAACTGGATAAAGCACTTAAGTTTCAGCGGGATGCCGCAAATCTATGCATGCATTATGAATTAGTGAGTACGGGTGCAAATCTGAAGGTGAACTAAGGATTACTGCCTGTGTCAACCTAAATATGCACTACAGAATAAAAATGATGGTGCAAATTTGAAGATGCATTAGGTTTCAGTGATGGTGCAAATGTGAATATGCTCGAAGATATAGTGAGCAATGGTGCAAATCTGAACACAAACTAAGGATTACTGAGTGTGTTAATATGAACATACCCTATAGATTACTGCGTGTTGTTACAAATCTTAGCATTCACTAGAAGTTACTAAGTAACCATATAAATCTCACCATGCATTAAGGATTGCTGAGCGGTGGTTTAAATCCCAACATAGAATAAGGATTGAGTGGAAAATATCAGCATGCACGAAGAATTATGGACAGGTAACAAACTAATCTCCAAATACCAATCAAAACATTTTGCAACGTGACGTGCTTCTATTATGCCAATGTCCACGTCTGACTCCACACCTGTTGTCTTCTTCCCTATTAATTCATGTATATTCAAGCCTCTTCATAATCAAAAGCCAGACCTACTGTCTTTATCATTGCTTAGTTGGTCTTGTCTTCTTGTTCCCTTTCGCAGGTGCTTTCTCAGTATTTCTCAGTTGTTCGAATTGTCAGTGGTGAATAGAGTGAGATACAGCAACTAGACCCGCACCTCGCTCCGTCGCAAGACACGGATAAGATCCCATTGAGCAGTGCGTCATTATGCCACAGTCGAGATATTATAACTTGGAGTAGTATACTCCCCACCAGGCGGTGCACCATTCACGTGTAATACCTACACGGAACGTCTTGACTATTGGCAAACCATATAAAAAAGACAGCAACACTGGGGCCTGGTTTTTTCATTGTTCCCAGTGAAAGAAAACTTAATATTTCTCCAGGTGTAACAAGTGGCCCCTCAGCCCCCGTAGTGTGTGGGGTCCCTAGGGTTACCCATCCTGTAGTAGTCCCTTCACCCACCTATGAAGAGCCAATGTGACGGGGACAAATAACGAACATGCTGGCGCTGCCGGATGGGCTAGACGGAGAACTGAAAACAACAAAATTGAAACTTTATTTATTGATTAAGTGTATTTTTTCATTATCAAAACAGTACGCATATGCTGCACACAGTCAGTGTGGAAACGTGATAATTTCTGCCTTCCCTTAATTCTAGTAAGCAATTCTATTATATGAGTTCAGGCAGGGCTTTCTTTCCCCTCACCCTCTTCTTCCCTCTGTCCCGATAATTGTGTACAACTCCCATCCGCCCCCACCAGGCGCGCAACCCCATAGGACTCAGAGGGCTGCAGCCCCCCCCCCCCATCCACCCACTCCCCCTTCCCGTGGTGTGTATCGGCCAGGGCTGAGACAGCTTCCCGGGCACACACACAGACAGTTCGCGCAATAACTACACTCCACGCAGTTACTTGAAGCGTAAAAGGCCATTTTATTAGGACAAGGTTGCAATCATTTAGACTTTATTAACAGTACATAAATGCAATCAATATACTTTTCCCATCCCATAACGTCTTATTCTCCCTTCAGCCTTCTCAAAACCATCTCACCTGTTTGACTCTTCCCCATTCACTCGGTGACCTTCTTCCTCTCCCCATTCTCACCTTCACTTGCCCTCCAAGCATCCTTCGTTGAATTTCCTTCGTTGCTCATTGCCTCCCGCGCCACGCTATCAGTCACCTGTGTACCGTTCTCCCCCCCCCCGAGGGGTGGATCCGCCCGTATGTGACTCACCACCCCTCTAAAGTACCGTAACCACACTACTCTGCAACCTGCCCTAAACTGGCACGCTAAGACCAATCCAACCCCCAGTTCCCCACCTACAACTTGTAGGGTGGGTGGGTGGATTAACTTTTTTGTCTGCCCTCCCGGTGGTGCCAAGGTGTCAGGAAGAGGCCGGATCCTCCTCTCCTGACACCTTTATACCCTCCCAACTCCCGCCCCTTCCCTTAACCTTCTAATCCCTCCCCACCTTGTCCTTCCGGCCATTGCGCGAATAGCCCTGGGGGAAGACTGGTCTGCGACCTTCACTTCCCCCGGGGGCCGTCATCGCGCAATAACTACACTGCACGCTGTTACTTGAAGCGTAAAAGGCCATTTTATTAAGACAAGGTTGCAATCATTTAGACTTTATTAACAGTACATAAATGCAATCAATATACTTTTCCCATCCCATAACGACTCATTCTCCCTTCAGCCTTCTCAAAACCATCTCACCTGTTTGACTCTTCCCCATTCACTCGGTGACCTCCTTCCTCTCCCTATTCTCACCTTCACTTGCCCTCCAAGCATCCTTTGTTGAATTTACTTCGTTGCTCATTGCCTCCCGCGCCCCGCTATCAGTCACCTGTGTACCGTTCTCCCCCCCCCCGAGGGGTGGATCCGCCAGTATGTGACTCACCACCCCTCCAAAGTATCGCCAACCAGGGAACCCCCGTAGGGCGGTTACCTGCCCCAACCCTAGCTCCTGTGCACCTTTCGCCTCCCTTCAGCCGACCCTGTGGCACCATGTGGATTTCCTTCCACCACATCATAATTGGTCCCGCTTTCCCAGAATAGTTCTGTGACCGTCCCAGCCGCAAAAGGTGCACACCATTTTTGACAATATCACTAGTTCTTCCATAAATCTATCCCGTTTCCAGCAGGCCTTTTCCCTTGATGCATGCTTGACATTTATCCCGTTCCCTCCTCTGCGAGGCACAATTCATTCAACTCAACCAAATATCCGACAGGTCCCGTTTTATCGAACCACCGTCCCATTGCATGTATCTTTGAGAAGTGTCAGACCTGACATAATCCCGAATACCTTGTCCCTCACATATAACTCCATATCTGGGCAACTCCTTGTTGACCCCGTTCTACCGATTCTGGCCACAACGCCCCCCATTGCAATCCACGTTTACCCCATCATGTTCCATCCTGGTGGCTGTCTACCCCAGCCCGGGTATGGACGTACTACTGCTATTCCGCATCCTTTGCTGCCCCCAATGCCCGAGAGAGTGGCCACCTATCCCGGTAACTGTCCTGATTCCGGTCTACCCGCGTTGCCTGTAGTAGAAAAAGAATAATTAGTCCTGTACGAAATCCTTCCCCATTCCATAGCCCCTTGCCCCATTTGTTCCAAACCCCACCTCAGAAACCCCTTTCAGTACCTAGAGCTTCACATACCCATGGACGTACTCCCGTCTCCCCAACCGTCAACTTCCCCACCCCCCCTATGGTCCATCCTAACCCTGTCGCGGCTACAGCCCCATCACGCAAGAATTGTATCTCTCTCCACAGGCTGCCCCCGCCTACGCTACATGTCCTTTACATAAGCCCCATAATGGCCAGCAAGCCGTCACTCTACCCTTCCCTTTTGGGAAAAAACAAATCCCCCGGTTCGAAAGCCTTCCCTGTCTATGACACCACGCCATTCGTATCAGACCCTCTGCTGTTTTTCCCGTCTCCTATGAAACATGCTCCACTTTTCCTGGTCGTTGCCTCCAAATTACACTCCTCCATCCCCAGTTGTCCTCACCCCAAGCACACCTCCCCATCCGTACCTACGCCTCAAAAGAGCCAACACCGCTCCGTCAAAAAATAACCCCTACGCTTGCCGCCACACACCCGCTAGGCTCACTCAAAAATCCCTTTCATATCAGCCAGTCCCACATTGCCCGCTCTCCATAGTGAACCATAACGTCCCGTTTCCCAGCTTCGCATTCCCCAGGCATCCAGTTCCACCAACCCTGCGAGATTTGCCATACTTTCTTCGATTCGACCAATATCAGATGGCCTACTCGTCATACATCCTCGATCGTCCCGCACCTCCTTATTCAACACATTCTTGTTGCATCTACCGCTTGCACCTGCCAAAACACGTCCCCCCACACGCCACCTCTTATGACACCCCTGCAATCCATCTCACTGTTCCCACGCCCCAAATCCGCTCTCCCTCGCGAAATCCTCACCCCTCATTCCTTCTCACAACCGCACTCCCCCTTGGAAGGCATCCATGTCACATATCCACCCAGACTGCACTGAGCCCAACCGTTTCTTTTGGCACCACGGCCTCTCAACCTGTTAAATCCTCCAAAGTGGTGACCTGTCCCTTCGCCTACCCCGCAGGCTCCCTGTCTTTCTGCACCCTTTGCTCCCATTTAATGCTACGCCCCCAGCGCCCCACTGCTCCTCATGCCACTAAAAACCCCCACTGAGTCTGCTACAATGTCACGGACCAGGTGCCCCAACCCTGCCCGGCCCCCAGGCAAGTCCTCACCTATATATATGCCCCCATCACGCTGCATACTGTTTGCGCCCATTTACTGTGACATCCCGGAGACCCACTGCACTTTTTGACACCAAAAACCCCCCACACAGTGAGCTTAACTTGTTAGCCAAGGTGCCCCCCTACTTGCACGACCCCCAGGCAAGTCCTAGCCCGTCCCTATATGCCCACACCAAATGGGTACCAAGCGAGAACCTGTGTGTGTCTCAGCATAGTCAAACGAGCCCACTCAACGGTATACAACACCATTATATCCCTTGATCCACACCTTTTCCCCCCTTTCAGATGTCCTCATCCACTGAGGCACACCGCACCCTGAGGAGTTCCACTGCTCCCACTCGTCGCTAAATCGTTTCCTTCCCCATAGGGGTTGTGCATCCCATGAGATCCCCCGACACCGTTCGTCGGCGCCGTCCTGGCAGCTGAACTTCGCCAAGTCCTCCCTTAAGGGGGCCGTCCGTACCGGACCAGCAACTCCTGTCTCATGGTCTTCTTTACCCCATAGTCTGCCAACCTTTGCAGTAAGCAACCTACTTCAGGTTATCTGCCTTTCTAGGCCCCTGTGGACTTGCTGCCATACCCGACCCCCGTCTGGTAACACCCTCTTTGTTCCGTGCCGTAGCACCAGCTTCCTGTCGGGATATATCAAAGGCCATGGGCCCATGGCCTCCAATAAACCGGGTAAGGGCCTAGTAACCCAGACTATCCCCCCCCCCCGAGTGGCCTTCACCTGTTCTTCCAGGGAGCTAAACGTGACCTCGTGCGAGGCGATGTCTCACCTTCTTCCCTGGGCCCTTCAGTCTTAACCTCCCCGATTATCTGGTGCAGGCCTCCCCCGTCCCCGTGGTGACCCTGCTCTGTCTTCCCAAAGTTCCAAAGGAACCGATCCCCCGCACCCCAATTCAGGCTTTCCGCTCCATGTTAAGTACTCCCCGGTAAGGGCCGATAAGTCACTAGCCCACCCCAGCTTTTGCTTTGAGTGGCGGCTGGGTGTTGCGTCGATGCCTTCCAGCGCATACCGTGGTCCCGCTCCAGGTCCCCTGTGGGTTAGTCACCTTGGGCTTGACCCTGGCCCTTATCCCACAGTTTCCCAGCCTGGTGAAAAACCATCCCCCATCCTTCATGCCAGTCAGCTAGTCCTCCATAAATATCAGCCGGGCCATTACCCTGCCCCCAAGTCTCACCCCGTAAGATGCTGGCACAAATATTGACACCGATGTCCTTTTTGATAGTAACGGGCACCCTTGGCCCCCTTGTCACTCCCTTCCAGCATGGCAACTCCTGATGTTTGCCCAAGTTATTTCCTCTCCTTTTCGGGCGTTTCCACCGTGTCCGTCTGGACACCATCCCAACCGAGCCTTTTGGCTCCACTTTTCCTTTTGCCCCTCAAGCAGGCACCGCAGTTGCGCCTGTTGCCCCCCAAAGCTCTCACCCCACCCCTCCAGCAAACTGCCGACCAGCAGGAATTCCTTGTTTCCCTCTTCCCATGACATCTGCCTTATTCCGTTACCTGAGATTCCGTCTGGGACCTCCTCTTCCGGGCCCGGAGCCGCTGTTCCCTTGTGGTCCTCGCCCTCTGTTCCGACGTAGGCCGCACATGCCTCCTGCAAAACACCAATCTGTCTGATTACCTGAACTCCCCCCCACATATCCAACCCCGAAAAACCCCACTCAGTCGCACCCCCACTTCAGTAAAATCATCTCACACTACGACTTCATGCAACACCCAGACTCGCAACCCGTCACCAGTGTAGCAGGCGTCAGAGCCCTACCACTGCACCACCGTGACTCCTCGCGCTGCACCTTCCATGCCACACTCCCCATCCCCATCGCACACCGTCACACTCCCCCTCTTTATCCGCTCACCATCCATGCCATCCTTCTCAAATGCATTCACCACATGTCGCTGCGCGATCCCTCGTTGGAGGGTAGGCCGCCACGGACCCCCCCTACTGCTTCTGGCCAGCATCCCGGGGCCGTTGTGCGCCCCACTGGCATCACCCCTTTTCTGCCAGCCTCACCCGCCGGTCCTGATCCCCCCACCAGGCCGTTCCAACCTGGTGGGTCCTGCGCACCACCGGGCCTCAATGCCATGCTGGCAGTCCCTCTCACCTTCTCTGGGGGCCGGCTATCTGCAGAAAAACTCCACTCCCCCACCCCCGTCGTTTGCCGCGCTGGCTAATGGGGCAGGATCCACCACCCCTCCCCCCACGGAACTGCCGCCTGATGCTCCTGCCACGTACACCACCCCCTCTCCCTAGCAGGAAACTAATGCTCATGGCACCTACCTCGCCCTCCCTGTCTCAGCAGATGCACATCTTGTTTTTTATTTTTTTTAACCTACATCTGTGACTTTGACTGTCACACATGCACCTCCCCATTCCGACCCCCGGCCTCTCTGGGCTTCTTAAATATGGGGACCGATCTGCCTGCTGAGCCCTCCTGGCACCTGTTCCCTGATGGACAAAGCAGAAAGAGGGGCCCACGTCCCGCCATCCTCAAGGGGCTCTTTCCTACTGGGGGCGTGCCGGCGCCCACGATGTGGCGCCGGCTCATAGCGCCGCCTCCTCCCCCCGCTACACATCACGGCAACGCCTACCCAAGGAAGCCGTGCGGTTGGGCTCATTACCCCGCCCCTGCACGTATCCCGGGTGAGTCCTGTCACTAGCCAGCCCCCCCACCCCCCTGGCCTGCAGACCTGTAAGACACTCGCAGTGGTTCCTTTCGCCCAGTCGCAACCTCTACAGCAGCCCCCACCTGGTGCGCATCGCGGCGCAGCACTCCGACGCGATGCACGATGCGGGCAGGCTCTCCACCCGCCTCCGCTCGTAGCTCAGGCGCGTCCTGCCACTGGCGGGGGCCCAAGCCCGCAGGCATCCGTTGCCCACGCGCCGGCTCCCATTCGCATGCCGCTACCGCCGCCCACGGGGTGACCCCACCCCGCCCCCCCAGCCTACTCTAACACCCGGCCTGAAGAGATCCCACGGCGCCTCGCCGCACTTGCCATAGACACCCCATGTCAGAGGGGTAAGCACCCCGATCCCAATAACTATGGACACCCACGTCATCCTGAAAAATCCCACTACCACTGCCCATGAAACCCAACTAACCTGCACTAAACATATGACTAACTTTTTTGTATGCTCTCCCGGTGGTGCCAAGGTGTCAGGAAGAGGCCGGATCCTCCTCTCCTGACACCTTTATACCCTCCCAACTCCCGCCCCTTCCCTTAACCTTCTAATCCCTCCCCACCTTATCCTTCCGGCCATTGCGCGAATAGCCCCGGGGGAAGTCTGGTCTGCGACCTTTACTTCCCCCGCGGGCCGTCATTTTGAGCTTATCGCAGCCGCACCCGAGTACTTCACAGGTCTTTAAAAGACCATTTACTTGTTAACGAGGCTTTGTTGTTTCTTCACCCCTTTATCTCCACTCTACCTATTGCTGGAAGAATTAGCCCCCCCCCCGAAATTTTTAGTAGCCCCCCCCCCGAAATTTGGCTCTAGTTTCGCCTCTGGCCCCCATCCCCAATCCTTGTTGAAGTACCACACAGGATGCTACGGAATTGAATTTTTTCGGGCATACAAGTACTGTGTAGGGCACTCTTTCAGCAACCATACATCACTCTATGCCCCAGGTCTCGACAGTTGCTGCTAGCCGTCTGCCTCTAACCACCCCCACCCCTTTCCGCGCACGCACGCACACACACACACACACAAGCTACATCCCTTCCAGCCACCGACACATTTCTATACATTTGATTGTTTTTTATCATATTCGAGTTTTCCAGACCCCCAGTACTGCTAATTGTACCAGCAAATCATATTCCATCTCAGTTTCTCTTGTAATCTGTGTGATCTCTGACTTTGTTCTAAAAAATTTGGATTTGGGAGCATTCCCATTAAATATTAACGACTGTTCTAACCTGGTGACATCCTTTAAGACGTCACCCGTCATCTGTCCTCCCGATCCTTCCTAGCTGTTCCCTTGTATAGTAAGTTCAGTGTATGCTGCAGTATATTTAGGCCCTGGTGAAAGGTGCAGGTGTTTCTCTCACTTTGAGTGAGCACGTGAAGGGTAGAAAGAAGAGAGCAGAATAGGATGGAAAATTAACCAGCAAAAGAGAAACGGCAGAATAGATGAAATTACAGAGTGGCATAGAGAGAGACCATAAAGAGTCAGGTGAGTAAAAGATAGCTGATTGAAAGAGACCAGACAAAGAGAAAGCGAATTAGTGGGAAACGTTATAAAGAGACAGCCTGGTGAGAAAAGAGCAGAGAGAGAGAGGAGAAAATGACTAGAGCAGAGATCAGAAAGGGTAAGACGACCAACGGAACAAAAGGGGCTGATAGTTCATGGAAGTCTGACTAGTGTGTGTGTGTGTGTGTGTGTGTGTGTGAGAGAGAGAGAGAGAGAGAGAGGAGCACGTGATCAAGAGAGAGAGAAATGCAGCAGAGATGAGAGAGTGACAGTCAAGAGAGAGGACATTACTGAGAAACAGGAGAGACAACAACATAAAAAGAGCCTGGAGAGAGAGGCGGATAGGTGTTAAAGAGACAGGCAGATTATGTTATGTAATACATTTATTTAGCACACTTTCACCCTGAAGTCTCTTGTCACAGAATAAAAACGACCTGAATTCAGACCAGAGATATCAGACCAGAATAATCAAGTTAGTGTAGAAAAAGTAGAGTCTCAAGTTTCTTCCAAAAGTGAAGATAGGAGGGGATTGATTTCAGCTCTTCTGGGAGGTCATCCCGGAATTCAGGAGCAAGAACTGAAAAGACTTTCCATCAAAGTGGATTTGTAAACAGAGGGCCAACAAGATGGTTAGCTGAAGATGGGCGAAGAGATCGAGATGGCAGATATATAGCTAACTTAGCTTTATGAAAGTTGGGTGAGGACCCATAAAAGGATTTATGAACCAAGCAGATGCATTTAAAAGCAATGCTATTCTGCATGGGAAGCCAATTGAGTTTCTGTAAAATAGGTTTAGTTGATGTAAAACGAGGAGCTAGAATTCGGGATCTAGCAGCTTGAGTCTGAATAGTCTGAAGTATGTTGATGTTCTATTTGGATGTGCTAAGATATAAGGAATTGCAATAGTCCCTTCTAGATCCAATAGAAGCCTAAATAGCTTTTCTCCTGCTTTTCTGTGAGAGAAGATGAAGAATTGGGTTTAGTTTACAATGGTAAAAAGAACAGAAAGCAACAGCAGCAGAAGCCTGCATGTCCAATTTGAGATTACAGTTCAACTTTACATCTAGGCTTCTTAGGGAGAGTCTGGGTTGTGGAAACTCCCTAGAGAAGAGGTCTGTGAAGCTGGAGATCAGGCAGAAGGGGTCCTACTCACCACTAAGAACTCTGGGGCATATTATCAAGAACGGTGTTAAAATTATCGCCGCTAAAGCGGCGATAATGGGCTTGATAATATGCCCTTGAGAATTCCAATAGAGGCCCATGTTGACACCAGAACATGGGCTTCTATTGGAATTCTCAAGGGCATATTATCAAGCCCATTATCGCCGCTTAGCGGCAGTTTTCTGCCGCTAAAGCGGCGATAATTTTAACACCGTTTCTTGATAATATGCCCCTCTGTTTCCCCAAAGTAATTTCTAGCCAATTGGTTACCATGTAACTTTTATGTTGCAAAGACGTTCAATTAACTTTTCTTTACGAATGCCGGTACTAGGTTGGTGGAAAATATGTTGGGTATCGTCCCTGTAAACATAAAATTTACATCACCATCTAATTAGTTTAATGAGAGATAAGATGTAGATGTTAAAGAGGCAAGATGACATCATGATATATAGTTATCCCACAGAATTCTCTGAGATCTGTTGTTTAGAAAAGAATCAAGGCAGGATAAAGTTTTACCTTGTGAAACTGTATTATTATTTAGAGTGGGTGACTACCCACCTCAAGAAATAATCATAACTCTTGTCAGGGTGAACCTCAAAGTCACTAAATTAACCCGATCTCAACTCCCTGGTAGCTATGGCACAGAGCCAAAAGGCTTGACTTAAGGCAATGTGTAAAGTATCTATGAAGTACCAAAAAAGTAATACAGTTGCAAAAACAATAAAAATTCCAAACTTTATTAGAAAAAGGCAATGACATTAAAATGACAACCATTAAGAGGAACAAAAGAGATGAATGTTTAAAGTTTTAAGTAGAAATAGTGCCAAAAAGCCTAAAGCACCAATGATAATCAATGGTCGCGGTACACTGCGATCTAGGTGTTATTTAAGGCTGACCGCGATAGAGCGCGGGTTGAATACACTAATTTGGTTTGTCCTGATCAAAAATGTTACCGTCTGACTTAGTCTTATAAACCCCAATGTACCACAGGAGTACACTTTCAAATCCCCCAGGTCTTCAGGGGAGGCACTTAGAGACTTATAGGGTGTCAGGCCAAATCCAACAGCAGGGTCCAGTCCAGGTCCAGTTGCCAGTGGTCAGCTGGGTACTTCCAGGAAAACACCTATTGTAGCTTGTTCTATCCCTGTAGCTTGAACAGAAGTTCAGCCTTATGATCCATGGAGTCCACTTCTTTGTCCTGAGTATAAGAGGGAGCAGGCCCAGTACTTCAGGGCTCTTCCCAGGTCACAGATACCAGGTCCAGTCTTTTTCTGATCTCCCGCAGGTCCAGAAAGTGTTCTGCTATGGGTGCTTGGAGGTGCCACATATATGCCTGGAACTAGCTAGTGGTTGGGAAGGACTCCTGGGCATGCTGTTGTATCCTGCTTCTCCCTGCTCTTCTCTCTTTCTTGTCCTTTCTTAGTCTCTTGTACTCTGCTGCTCAGCCTGTCTCTATGATGTCATCCTTAGTTCTATCTGTGTATGTTTAAGTGTACTGTCAGTTACCTTGGAGGCTGAGCAGCAGGGCAGCTGCTCCCGGTGGGGCCTTTATTGGAACTTTACTTGATTCTGCTATCTTTATTATATGCTGTGTCTAATTATCCTATGACTTCAAATCAACAATAAATCTACATCTGGAACACAGCAACAAAAGAGTCATCTTTATTTATTGGATTTTACACTGGCGACGATTGGAGAAAAGAAACCACGCGTAAAGAGAAGAAATTACTGAAGAAACAAAGAGAAACTAGCTAAGCCTGATTCCCAACGCCTTGGATGCCCCACCGGTGTCTACAACAACAGACAGCCTACTGAAGTAAGCTCTGGGAATTTGTTTAAATCTGCTACCTTACTAACTATCTACTCATTTGATGTTTTGAGCGATGGACATTGCATGGATTGGATGATTTCTCTACAGATGCTACTGAGTTGAAGATTAGGGATTCAATATTACTAGTTTGGATCTTTTGCAGTTTGCTGAAGTGTTTGATGCAACACACCCCAGTGAGCCGTTTTTAAGTGTGCTGAGGAAAACCCACACTTCTGGTGAGCAGTTACGTTGATTTAATGATGCAGAGTTTGGTGAAACTGAGGACCGTTTGAAGATAGATGTGTCCCAACATTTAAGAATTTAGCAACTTTTAATAGACTTTCTTCCACTACCCCATCTAGTCACGACTTACAAGAGGACTCATATTTTGAGGTGCCCTGCTGTGAGATCGGTGGAGTGTTATTACATTGATTTTTATCGGGGTGAGCCTAACTTTGGAAATGAATGTTAAAGGCATGCTGTGTAGTTTAAAAGAAAAACTGCCGCGCAGACATTCAAAAGTTTAAACTAGGCACGCGCTGCTCACCTCTTCAACTGGATCAGCTGGAGAGTCTTATGTGACGTTTCTTGTCGTTGCTAAGCAAATCTCATTGCTGCCTTTGGACGATTTGCAGCATAAGCGTATCTGGAGCCACCCGGCAAGCGTAAGATCAACGTGCCGCCATTTTGTTATTTCAGCACTAAGTTTACTCCGATTGGCCGGGCACTCATCCTTGTTCTTCTGTGCTGTGCTGTTGCCTCTTGACTCTGAAGAAGTATTAGAGTTTAATGAGGTATGGGTCACAAGGTGTGCACAAACGGCTGGCAGTTGAAGGAGGCAGAGTTTTACCACAGGGACGCTGTGAAGACTGGAATCACTGAGGTTCGGGGTGGTGAGTCTAACTTTTCCAAGCATGTAGTCACTCGTGTTGCCAAAGGAGAACGCATGCGACAAACCTGGTTGGCATTTCAACGTTGTGCTTCCAATTTCTTTACTTTGGGTGGCTGCATGTTAAGGAAAAGATTATCGGTGTTCCCATTCTCACTTCAGTCTACAAGTCAAGGAGGAAGCTGCCTCCGAAAATCAGACAAAGGTGACTACATTTATTATTTTAATTTGTTATATTTAAGAACTTGTGTCAGCATCTTGCATATTAACTCAGTTACAGAGTGTTTTTTTTTTGTATTCTGTTTACGCTTTGGTATGCAGTACTAGTGTGTTGTGTATAGTATTTTCGTCATGCAGGGTATATCCATTTACCAAATGTTAGCCTGCATTGCTTACTATGTGTTACAATATGCGAGTTATTGCTTTGTGTCTGTTTTCAGTGTTGCTGTGATGGTGCTGGAAATGCTCGGTTCACCATATTACAGTAGTGAGCCACTCACATGCTCAATATTGATTGAGGTGCTCAACGTTTATCTTATTCTGCTATACTTACTACTCAATTGTTTTTAAGTGTTTGTTCCTATTTTGAATTTTCTTGTGAGGAGTTGATTTTTTAATGCGTTCTTGTGCGGAGCCATTTTCATGCTCAAATTTTCATTGAGGTGCTCAATTATATTTATTCTGGTGGTTAGTTGTAGGGATTTTAATTCTGCTACATTTGTTGGAGCCATTTATTTGCTCAATATCTATTGAGGTGCTCCGTTCTAGTTATGCTTATTGGTGATGGGCTGTAAGGGCTCAGTTTTATTGGCATTCCAGATGAACCACTTTATGTGCTCTATTTGTTAGAGGAGTTCAAATACTTGCTGTGAGGAGCCGCAGGGGCTCAGTTTATTATCAATTTAAATGAACCACTTTATTGTGCTCTATTTGTTAGAGGAGTTCAAACACTTGCTGTGAGGAGCCGCAGGGGCTCAGTTTATTGTCAATTTATATGAACCACTTTATTGTGCTCTATTTGTTTGAGGAGTTCAAATACTTGCTGTGAGGAGCCGCAGGGGCTCAGTTTATTGTCAATTCAAATGAACCACTTTATTGTGCTCTATTTGTTAGAGGTGTTCAGATTTTATTTATGATTGTCGGTACTGAACCTTTATTGCTCAAATTTTCATTGAGGTGTTCAGTTCCATTTTCCGGGGAAGAAGGGTTTTCCTCCTTTTTACATTCTAATATTGATTTTGTCAAGTGGTTTACCATAACCATTTTTATTCTTGTTAGCTCATGGTGTTGGTACAATCTTTGTACCCTCGCCCTTACCTCTTCTCTCCACCATTCTGAAGAGGGTGTTTATTTTTGTGCGTTTTATGTTGTTCCTTTATCTACTCTTCTGCTCTCTGTTTTATCTTCTTCAACTTTTCGTTTAAAGGGGGAAGGTGTGTTGTATCCTGCTTCTCCCTGCTCTTCTCTCTTTCTTGTCCTTTCTTAGTCTCTTGTACTCTGCTGCTCAGCCTGTCTCTATGATGTCATCCTTAGTTCTATCTGTGTATGTTTAAGTGTACTGTCAGTTACCTTGGAGGCTGAGCAGCAGGGCAGCTGCTCCCGGTGGGGCCTTTATTGGAACTTTACTTGATTCTGCTATCTTTATTATATGCTGTGTCTAATTATCCTATGACTTCAAATCAACAATAAATCTACATCTGGAACACAGCAACAAAAGAGTCATCTTTATTTATTGGATTTTACACATGCCCTAACCAATGGGGTTAAAGTTCCTGGGGCAACCCTATTCACTCTGGGCCTTTTCAAGATGGTGAAAGTCTTCAGCCACCCTAAACTTGGGCTATGAAGACTGTGGTGGGGGTGTGTGGGGAGTGTACTATGGTAATGCTAAGGTCCTCCAAAATATAATACTAATATCCAGTTTGATGCAGGTACTGTACCCACAACAAACCCAGAGACGGAAGCCTGATAGGACAAAAGCAGAGTCCTTCAGCAACCAGACTGTGGATATACAAGAATTGTCTTGGCATCCTGTTCTCTCTCCTTTCAAGTGTGCCCCAAGGACTATATATAAATCCAGACACCGAGGTCTGGTATGACAAAAGCAGAGCTCTTCAGCAACCAGACAGTGGATCCACTAAAATTGTCTTGTCATCTTCTTCTCTCTCATTTCAAGAGTGCCCTTAGTGTCAGACATGAATTGGACATTCTTGTCAAGCAGATATTGCCACTTGATCCAGCGCTACACTTTATCAGGGATCGATACTCATCAATATTTCATACAAATGGCCCATACACATTCACCCAACTCATAAATCCCTGTTGCGCTGGGGTTCAATTTTTAAAGACGTGGAAATTTGTTACTTTACAAGTTCATGTTTAACATTTCTAAATACATAGCTAGACCTTTATATCAACTCTCTTTCCTCTCGGTCGACGGACCAATTAGTTGAGTAGTTGATGGTAATAATAGAACTAACTAGCTATCTAACCAGCTAAATAATCACAGACTCTCGATAAGATTAATAAAGTTTATCTCAAATAAATGTAAATGATTAATGCTCATCGCATACAGGTTACAATGCAAACAAAGAATCCCACAAAAGGGAGAGAAAATCAATCATCAAAATGCAAACAGTGTCATACTTATCATCAAATTTCGATATGCAAATGAAGGAGTGGATAGATGAAGAGACATAAGTTTCAGCAAAATAATGCGAAACAATATACATGTGACGGAGTGGATAGATGAAGAGACATAAGTTTCAGCAAAATAATGCGAAACAATATACATATGACGGAGTGGATAGATGAAGAGACATAAGTTTCAGCAAAATAATGCAAAACAATATACATATGATGGAGTGGATAGATGAAGGGACATAAGTTTCAGAGACAAAAATACATTTGCAAATAATTATGCAAAGTACGAGTCAGATAATAATTCAAACCCAAAGATCAGTGAAATACCACCCCCCTGGCCAAGGGAGTAGTGGGGGTCTCCTCAAATAGAGTCAGGAAACAAAGATTTCAGGAACGGAACGGGAGAGGACAAGGACAGGAAGAGCTAGGCCTCTCTGCAAACCGACAGACAGCGACGCATCACCCCTCTCTCCTCTGCACTGCCTAACAGCTAAACCACACCCCTAAAGGGACCCCAGTTATACCCTAAAACCTACATGTCCAACCCACATTAGTTGAAACATTACACAGAATTCGACTGCTCATTGGCTGATTTTGGAGGTGGTGTATCACACCACCGTGATTTCATTCAAAATTTTACATGCTCATTGTTCTACATCTTTTCACATTACATAATACTTGACCAGTTCATTCAATTTAGTGCTTGGTACATTTCATTATTTTCGCACAGGTTTCTCAGCCATGTCTGCGGAAGAAGTCTTGAATCCCACGGCCAGTCTCATCTTTTGGCAGGCAAACAATGTTCTCTGAGCTGAATAACCTTGGACTCTTGCTCCTCTTCTTCTGCAGCGCTCAGCGCTCTGTCTGTTTTGTCACATTATTCCTGCTCCCTTTCCAGCCCCTCATCTATCCGGTCAATTTAAGAAAATGCAGGCCCATTTGGCTCACTATGACGAATAAACATAAGCATTCATTAATTACATGGGAATGCACTTTTCACTGTTCACCACCCACCTTTGCACTATCCCCTGTTAATATTTTCTTAGCATAAGCTTCATGCAAAGCGGCATTATTCATTATCGTTTTAAAGCAAGATGCAAATCTAAAATGCGAAATGCGGCCTAGACAGGCATTAGTTTTGTTTCTTTTAGAAACGCAATGTAAGATGCGGCCTAGTTCTTTCATGCATTAGTTCACATTAGTGCACGCATGCGCAAAGCGTTTTCCCATGTGGTTCATGTGATTTGCATGTTAGTTTTTCACTGCACACTGTTAATAAGTATATTGGGGAGTTAATTCGAGCAGTTTTCTTTTTGCGAAACCCTGCTCCATCAATCCCCCCTCTGATGGCTTCCTGGAGCCATCATAAAATACCCACAATACCAAGTGCCATCTTTATCAGTCTAGAGATCAGTGTTCTTTTCTCTTTTCATCAACCTTCCATCTAACTCCTTCATCTCATCATATTAATCTCCTTTCATATCTTCTAATTCTATCTCATATCTTTTTCTCTTTCTTGTTTTTTGTTTGTTATTTGATTCTGTCATCTCTTTTCTTTCACATTTACACTTACAACATTTATATATTGTTATTATCACTAAGGCTACTCCAGCTCCTGAAATGATTGGTATTATTATTTTCCCTAATAAGCTACTTCCTAAGGTAGAAAACCATTTACCTATAGAAGAGAAACTCTTGCCAAGTCTCTCCCAGACACCGTCAACCTCCAGTTGGGTCAAGTCTTCATGTAATTTCGTAATATTCTTAATATATCCCTCAATACCTTTACTTTTGTCAGGGATATGAGTACAGCAGTGTTGAATTTTCAACATGCCACAGACTCCACCCTCTTTTGCCAATGAGATATCAAGGGCAAGTCGATTTTTCAAAACCATTGATCTGATTGCAACCATTTCAGTGTCAATCATCAAGAACCCACCAGCAGTATCTGTTGATAAACGATCAACCATTGTGGACAATTTTCATATTTTATGCGAATTCAGAACGACTCCAACTGATGGTATCAGTGCACCAAAGATGTCACCTACTATTTCTGAGAAACTCGCTCTCTTGTTACGTGTTAGTCCTTGTTTTATTTCATTGATTCTGTTGTTACTTTTGTCTACATGGTAGACCTTTGGAAAAACAATTGCAAAATAACAACTTCCATACCAATGTGCAGGTAACCTGTAATAGGCTTTCTTACCACACACATAATAGACTCCTGGAAAAACAGGATCAGTTCCACCCTTCAATCCCCAACCTCCAGTAATTTGGTAAGTATGCTCACATTCGCTAGAACCAATGAAATAATTATTATAGTTAGTTTTCAGTCTGAGCAAACAGATTTTCCCTTTTTGATACCAGTCCAGGGACATTGCAGCATATGTCTCCCCTTTCTCATAATTTCCTTCTCTAAATGCCCATGGTGGTACCTGTGACTTCTGTTCAGCAGCTTTTCTTTGAAAACTTTCTCTTCTATATTCTACCATATCTATGAACACTTTTTCTTCAACCCGCAAACTACATGTTAGATTGTTTTTGTAAGCATATTCCATATTTAGTGTCTTAGTAATATGGAAAAATTCTCCCATATAACGTGCATTTTTACTACTTAAAACCTTGTTCAGCTCCTTTATAATAGGTATTTCTGAAAATACTTAATCTATATTAGAATAATGATACTCCAGCTTTCCCGTCACGTAGAATAGGCTGGTTAAAACACTGCAAGACACACCATATGTTAAAGCTAGGTGATGATAGGTCACCCCCTCTGAGACAGACGAAGGTAATTGCATGCACACATAACAATCACTCACATTCATTGTATTAACATATTCGTACAACAATTTAGTAAAAACATTTAATGAGAAATCACTAATTGATTTATCATGAGGGAGAATACTTCCAACTATCTGTTCTATGTTAGTATTAGGGGTTTCTTTAGTAACATCACTCACTCTCTCACTTATTACATCATTAGTATGGTTTCCGTTATTAGTCACCATTAGAAAAGGTACAATGACAGTTAATAATATGCACATAAATGTCAGTAAAAAGACACTACATAAGCAAGCTTTACTACATCTACATTTTAGACTATATTTTGGATGTTCAGTCACTTTTGCTTTGGCCATTTTCGTATTCTATAAAAAATATAAAAATATAAATCTATAAAAACTCTAAACTTACTAAAAAAAAAAAATCTGAAAAATAGTGTAATCCTACACTTCAAGGCTTTTCTTCTTTACCCCTTTCTTTTTATTTCTTTTCTTTAAGTCTTCTGAGTCATTCAATTCATTTCGTCTGGCAAGGTTTCACCTTAATTTTTCACAGTTCTTTTAAGGTGGTTTCAATTTGCTTTCATCCACTTGCTCAGTGTCAGTACCGTCTTTTTCTTCACTTGGATCTGAGTTTTCAATTTCTTCCAAGATCACGTACGTCCATTCCGGTGCTGTGTATTTCTTGCTTGGAATTCTTACTCTCCTTGTTTTTCGTACTGAATCTTCTCCTGACTCTTCTTGTTCTGTCTGACTTGAGACCTCATTAAGTTGCTCTGGTCTTCTTTTTGTCTTTCTCCTCACCAGAGTGCATTTCAGTCTTTTCACTCCACTTGGCCAATTGTCACCTTTTCTTGGTCTTTTAGTTTGAACTGCTTCTTCACATTCCTTTTCTGGTTCATAGGTTCTCTTACTTGTCCTTTCTTTTATTTGTTCTTCTTCTTGACTTTCAGTAACTTCTCTTTCTTCTGATTCAACAATAATCTCTCTTTCTTCTGGTTCAACAGCAAACTGATGAGACCCAGTAGCTGGTGCCCACTCTACTTGACTTGTGCTTGGCTGTTCATCATCAGTTTGTTCTTCAGAATCTGTCACTTTAGATTCTTCAGCTTCACACACTTCAACCTCTGGTTTTTGGCTTTGGTTTACCAGTTGCTGCTCTTCTGGTCTTTCAAGTGGACTTGGGACTTATCTGGTATGGCTGGCATGTATCCAATTTGGTAAGCCGCCGCACTTCACTGCTGTCGTCATCACCAGAATCACTTGGTAAGGTCCATGCCACCTGGATTCTAAACACTATTTCCTCACGTGTTTCTTCACGAGAACCCACTCTCCAGGACTCAGATCATGAGCTTGATTCGGCTGTGTTGTAGTGGCATTTTCTCCAACCTGGTGAGACACAGAACGCACCAGATCAGCCAATCCTCTGCAATAGTCAAGCACTAGTTTGCTGGTATAAATGCTTGTCTCATTGCTCTTCCCATTAGGATCTCATGAGGACTCAATCCTGTCTTTTTGTCAGGAATGCTTCTAAGACTCATCAATACAAGGGGTAAAGCGTCAGGCCATTTCAGTGTTGTAGATGCACACACCTTTCCTAAGCTAGATTTTATTGTGCCATTGATCTGTTCAACCACTCCAGATGCTTCGGGTCGATAGGCACAATGCAGCTTCTGCTCAATCTGTAATGCTGCACAAATCATTCGAATTATCTCATTGTTGAAATGGGTTCCTCTATCTGTTTCTAAAGTGACTGGAAATCCAAATCTAGGGATCAGTTCTCTTAGAAGCAGCTTTGCGACAGTTAGACTGTCATTCCTTCTCGTTGGATAGGCTTCCACCCAGCGAGAAAACAAACAGACGACAACCAACGCATATTTCAGCCCATTGCACGGGGGGAGCTCAATGAAATCCAACTGGAGTCGGGTGAATGGTCCTGCTGCCTTTCCAATTTGTCCCTGTTAGAACTGGGGGTCTCTAGATGGCTGAGATAGGTACCTTAGGCCAAATAGAGACCCTTGCTTCTAAGTCAGGGAAAGGAAGGACACCTTCTCAGATAGCCCCTGCTCACCCCCTCGGTAGCTTGGCACGAGCAGCCAGGCTTATCTCCAAGGCAAACGTGTAAAGTATTTGCAACCACGCTCTCAGTGACACAGTGATAACACCACAAAGGGACTCCACACGAGTTTCATAAAAAACAATTATATGTTTATAAGAAAAAAAGATATACGATGAGACCACAGGATAAAAATCCAACATATGCGTATTTGTAATATTTCACATTGCCGGTTATTAGGCCAGCAAGCACTGGTAGGTTCTTGCAGTATTAATGAGCTATTCTCAATGATTTAAATCCAGTCCTAATGCAATGCTATGCAGTTTGTAACGCAAGAATCAGGCAATTCGTAATGCACCAATCAGGCAGTTCGTAATGCGAAAATAATGCAATTCGTAATGCAACAATCAGGCAGTTCGTAATGCAAAAATAGGGCACTTCGTAATGCAACAATCAGGCAGTTCGTAATGCAAAAATAGGGCACTTCGTAATGCAACAATCAGGCAGTTCGTAATGCAAAAATAAGATACTTCAGCACTGATCGCGGTGCTCTGGTCGGTCTCTATGCCACTCTTACTGACTCGCGGTCAGCTACTGCCAAAACATGCCCCCAACACTGTTATGATGGAAAACAAAGTGCATCTCCACACCCCGGCCCCGGTACTGCCACTCCTCAGCAAGTACGGGCTGCGATACGGACTTGAGCGGAGGCTCGCGCTGCAAAGATAGGAAAGGCCAAGAGCATTTCTCTCGGAGCCCGCACCCTGCCCCAGGCGGCGACACACGCACGCTCGCTGAGCGTTACCTGGGGGGTGCGATCTCACTCTCCTCTCCTCGCGACTTGGGCCTCCGGTGCGACTTTGTTGATCTTTGATCAGTGGAACTCGGGCCCCCCCGGACGGGGATGGTTCGAGGTCCCTCCTTGACAAAGGCAGGCTCGGGCCGGCGGCACAGCTCCTCTGGGGATGCCGGTCCGGGCCGATGGCAATGACGATCGCAGCAGCTCTGGTCACGCTGCTCGATCGACGCAGAGAACAAGACTGCTCCGGGACACACAGTCACGGGGCAATTCTCACGAAGGACTCAGGCTGCAACAGGGCACACGCACACAGCGTCGCTGAGACTCACTTGAGCTCTGGGTGTACACGATCACAGGGCAATCCTCACAAAGGTCTCAGGCTGCACGAAGCACACGCACACAGCGTCGCTGAGACTCACTTGGATTCCGGGTGCACACGATCACAGGGCAATCCTCATGAAGGTCTCAGGCTGCACGAAGCACACACACTCAGCGTCGCTGAGACTCACTTGGACTCCGGGTGCACACGATCACAGGGCAATCCTCACGAAGGTCTCAGGCTGCACGAAGCACACGCACACAGCGTCGCTGAGACTCCCTTGGACTCCGGGTGCACACGATCACGGGGCAGTTCTTACGCAGGTCTCAGGCTGCAAAAAACACACGCACACAGCGTCGCTGAGACCCACCTGGAAACTTTTATGTTCCTGAGTTTCCACAACAGGGAGCCAGCTCTACTCAGGCCCTTGGGGACAAGTTACTTCAGGACACAGCACACAGCAAAGTCCTCTCAAGCAGGGGGACACAGCACACAGCAAAGTCCCTTAGCCTCTCCTTGGTTAAATCAGCAAACTGCAGGCCAGCCCCAGAGCACACAGCAAGGTCAGTCCTTTCCTTCAGTCTCTTTAGCTGTTTCTTCCTTGGCAGAGGTTCCTCTTGTCCACGAAGTAGTTTCAATCCTTTTCAGTGTTGATCAGACCAACGTTCAGGGGTTTCAGCTCTCATAGTCATTCCCCTAAATGCAGGGGCGGCTGGTGACATTTGAAAGTGGTGATGCGTAAATACTGCACTGTGGCGAGCGAGCGTAGCGAGCGAGCCGGAACCACCTACAGGGTGTTCGGGGGTTCTCCCCCGAGAAAATTTTGAAAAAGAGTGGGCAAATGGTGCATTTTCAAGCAAATTTGAGAAAGAGGTGGCTTGGCGAATACATCTCTGGGAGTAGCCAGACAAGTCTCTTTGCACTTGCACAGATACATCACTCTCCCTGCATTCACATAGGCACACTACTCACCCTGCACTCATAGACCCATTACTCACCCTTCCCTGACACATCACTAAGCCTGCATTCACCCATCCACATAACTCACCCTGGACTCACACAGGCACACTGCTCAACCTGCACTCACACAGACATCACTCACCCTTCGCTGCACTGCACTCAAAGATGCACACTGTTTCATCAGAGAAATATATACCGAAAAACAAATGAGTGTGAAAGCTAATGAATACTTTACAAGTAGCTGCTGGTTGCTTTTTGGACATATGTGAATTCATTCATAGCATCGAAAACAACCTCCTCACAGAAATGAAAATCTAGTTAACATAGAGTCTGAAGGCCTGTACGTGGCCCAATGGCATCCCCAGGCATCACCACGACGAGAGAGAGTCCGACAACGCACATGCTCATAGCCAATGTATATTAAAAGGGGCCAATGTTACCAGACTAGCTCCACCACAGATGGCGGTGATGTCCAATGTTGGTCCATGAAGGTTGGAATGGATTCATATCAGATTTTATTATATACACATATGACAATCATGCATAAAGTTGATCTAAATTGTATCATTTACATATTCTTTGGTTATCCTGAAATTATGGCTAAATTCAAGCTCTTGTGAAGCAACTCGGGACATCCCTGCTTCATTCGATCCAAAATGACATTATATGACGTGGCCACAAAACCGCAAATATTTCCAAACATTCCACATTTCAAGCTGTGCGAGAATGCAATAATAAATTCTTCTCATAAGCAGTATTCTCAATGATTTTTTACACCATTCCGGAAAGTAATAATCGAGTTTCCTCACATCCAGAATTAAAATATAAACAGCACAAACCTACCCTGTACCACCCCAAGAGATGGAATACACTACACAAACATATAGTAATTGAAAAGAGGACAAACTAATGCACAGGGATAGCACAGATTACAAAGCAGTGAGTAGATGAGTCCATCACTCTCTGATGGCAAAAATAGACTTATGCTTCTCATTTTACACATCAATCCAGTAAATGTAACAGGTGTTTCAAGCCACTCCAAATGATATCATGCACAATCCCAGAAGAAGCAACCAACGAGAATCACTATGGGCAACCACACCCTCGTGTGACGTGTCATAAAATAGAGTGAAAATGTATGGGACTAAACGACAAATCAGTTTCACAACCATGGCTGGGCACAGAAGGTGCATTGTGAGCAATGAGATTAGAGCCACTAAATTCTAATTCCCATACATTAAAGATACATTTTAAACGTGAGATTATGGGTCACAGCCTCACACAATAAACATATTTTGAAATGTACTGATACCCAAAAGGGTCATGTTCGCGCTATATAAAACTCAATAACTAAATAAAATGCCGACTGTTCCCCAGCACACCAATAGAAGCACCAGGCTGATGATAACTCCAGCCCACACGTACATATGACACATTTTACTACTTTCCTATCCAGACCACATCGTGTGCTCCTGTGCAATCATTTTAGCCCACTTTGCCTTAGTTCCATTGTGCAACAACATTGTCAGTGTCTGTAAATTGTAAAAAATAACATATCATGCGTCTTATTGAAAGCGGGACATTTGCATCAATGGGACAGTCCTGTGTCACTTGAGTTTGCAGCCATCTTTTGATTGCATGTTGTCATTTAATCAGAAATTGTCAGAGGGTGCGTGTTGTCTCGTCAATCGGGCCACTCTAGCCCGAGACTGCCTACGTGCTGCACACAAAAGTGGACAAAAGAAGGACTGGGTGTGCACCATCTGACTGGATGAAAATACACACTAGTCGATTGACTCCACTTCTGGGGTAGAAATGAGCCTTGATGCTGGCATCCGACTCGACCATACACCGATTGGTGCGTCTAAATATTAAACTGAATTACTCTTAGCGAAGCCTGGTGCTCTCAAGGTGGCCTCTGTGGTAAAGTCTCTGTCCGCCCTTCCATTCGTTTTCTGTCACAGGGAACAATAAATTCAGTGAGAGAGTGAACTGCTCTGGGACCGGACCCCCTCAGAGAGTATCTTTATTTACTCAATGTTATAAGATGTGGTTAAAGAACTCTGGCTTGTTTTTAGTTTTGATTTTCCTCATTTACTGCTTGTTTGATATGCGGACGAGACGCGTACTACTTCAGAGTCTTGTTCACTGCAGCACTTTACAAAGGGATTCACAGGCATGTTTATGACAGTCAGCAGATATGAGTAGTGATAAATCTCTGGCTTATTACTTTTGGTTTTCCTGCATTGGGTTTTCAGAGGGGTTTGTTGTGTGGGCACAAACCGCATTTGACACGCGGATGGGACGAGTACTATCTGGCAATTACAATTGTAGCACCATATCAGCAGTCGCGGCTCGCAGTACTCGCGGGGGGTGAGGGGTCGCGCGGGGGTGGGAGGCCGACCGAGGGAAAATAAAATTTAGAACACTTACCTGACCGCCTCTGCTCCTGGTCCGCGTTGGCGCCTCTTCAGGAACAGCACTGGAGTGGCAACCCCTCAGCCAATCCTGGCGCTGCTGCAGCACCAGGATTGGCTTAGGGCACGGTTATTCTTCACCCGCCGCCTGCCCATTAGGAGACCGAGGGGCTCCTAATGGGCATGCGCAAGCCAGTGCAAACACAAGTGCGCATGACTGGGCACGGGCGAAAAATTCGCTCACCTTCCCCACTTATGCGCACTTGTGCTGCTGACTGTCCCTGGCTGGTCTGACAATGCATGTCCAGTCAACATGACGCCGGACCGCCCACCCCTTCAGACTCTGAAGGGGGTGGGCGGTCCGACGTCATGCTGACTGACATGATTGTCAGTTGCTCCCTCGGCGTCTCTGAACTTAAGTAAACTGAGTCAGAGACGCCGAGGGAGCTGCGGGCGCGCGGGGGGGCAATGCCCCAATGGCCCAATGGACGCACCGCACTTGCCTAAATGTCTTTGAAGTCTTTGTGTTCAGGGGGGCACTGACCCCTGTCTAAACCAGTTCTGGGTGTCTCCCTGCCAGTGACACGTTCTTCCTTTGATAGTGGGGGTCTGGATCTTCAACACTCAGCAGGAGATGGAGCCTTTGTTTTATTGCAGCAGCCCAGGCCTCTTCACCTCCAGGGGCTACTCCTCCCCCCTACACACCAGATGCAGGTCAGCCTGTTGCTGTCTCACCTCCTCCCCTGGGTCAGGACATTTCCCAGATCCTATCACATTCAAATCCAGACAGTCAATCCACAACCAGGCAGAGACACACAGAATTGTTAGAACAAAAAAAACAGCCACTTCTAAAAGTGTGGTTTCTAAACACACAATGCAAAAACCACCTTCAGAAAAATATGTGTTATTAAATTGTGAATTCAGGCACACTAAACTTCACCTCTCCATCTTAAGCCTATGGGAAGATAGGCTGGAAACATATTACACAGCCTCCCCCATTCTGCCCTATGGGCAAGATGGCCTTGCAGCAGTGAAAAACGAAATGGAGAGTATTTCACTGTCAGGACATGGTACACACCTTAGTACATGTCCTACCTTTCACATACACTGCACCCTGCCCAGGGGGGTACCTTGGGCCTACCAAAGGGGTGTCTGATATGCATAAAAAGGGAAGGGTAAGGCCTGTTAAGTGGTTGCACTTGTCAGGACAACAAGGCAGTTTAACAAACTGCGCGCAGGCACTGCAGTGGCAGGCCTGAGTTCTCTCTTTAGGGCTACTTGTGTGGGTGGCACAGATAGGTGCGCTGACGTCATTGGGGGTTTCCCTTTGTTCCCCGACACGCTGGAAGCCATTTGCTTCCAGCGCGTCGGGGAATAAGGTGAGTTTTGGCTCCGGGGAGGGGGGGTTTGAAACAAAAGAGGCATCGAGGGAAAGGAAAGGGTTTTCCTTTCCCCCGATGCCTCTTTTGTGCATTCCTGCTGCACGATCATGCGATCGTGCAGCAGGAATGCCCACTAGACACCAGGGTTTTTTTTTTTTTTAAATAATAATGAAAATACTGTTTTGGGGAGCGGCCCCTTAGGCAAGGGTCGCTCCACTTTTGGGGGCCATATGTTTTTGGTGCTAGAGGCTATGAGTTATTAACTAGGCGGTGATCGCCTGTCTTCAATCTAACAGGCTGGGGTGATGCCGTCAGGAGTTGTGGATAGGATGGGGAGAGAGTAAAAAAGGAGAAAGGTAGCATCCCCCCCAGGTGGTGAGAGGGATTGATGTTATTCGCCATCATGGTCTGTTTTTATTTATTTATTTATGCGTTTTTATATAGCGCGGACTTTACCCAAAGGTGTCAGAGCGCTTCACAATAGGAACAGTAACATTACATGAGCATAATCCAAAAGCAAGCGTTACATTACATGAGGAAAAAGTGACAATTGTGCAAATAACAAAACAAACAAGATACAAAAAGAGGTATGCGTTACAAGAGGAAAAAGTGACAGGTGTGCATGATACATGAGATACAAAATACAAATAGAGGTATAATACTGCAATAAGTGGCAGTCACTCAGAACACACTGGGAAGGCACTTCTATAGGCATGGAGTACAGAATTTCCTATAGTGGAAGAACTTCCTTGAGGGAGTAGAGAGGGCGTGAATTAAACAGGAGACTTAAAATGAAGGGTACACAAATCCAACACAGCACGCAAGGGTGAGGAATGTACAGGAAAAAGTACAAATTTACAATGAAGAGCGAACTTCCTAGAGAGGGCTGAGAGTGAAAGTATTAGTTCTGAAAGTGTCTTTGGAAGAGAAGAGATTTGAGGTCAGCTTTGAAGATCTGGGTAGAGGAGGTGGCACGGAGCAATGGGGGAAGCGAGTTCCAGATTCTCACTGCATTGCCTGAGAAGGATTGCGCCATCGATCTTTCCCTTTTGAAGACGGGGGGGGGCTCAAGCAGAAGCTTTTCCGCATTGCGAGAAGGGCGAGAGCCACCGGACAATTTCAATTTATTCGCCAGGTAACGAGGGGAGGACGTGTGTAAGGCTTTGTGTGTGATGCAGGCAGTTTTGTAAATAGATCTTGCCTCGATCGGAAGCCATCGAAGAGAGGACAGGATAGGAGTGACGTGGTCGCTTCGTTTAGACCCTGAAATGAAGCGAGCTGCTGAATGGAGGATGGATTTGAGAGGGGAGAGGTGGGATTTGGGTAGGCCCGTCAGAAGAGAATTGCAATAATCCAGTCTTGAGAGAACCAGAGATTGTACCAAGGTTTTTAAGTCTTTCTCCGGGAAGAACCGACGGATCCCCCATAGAAGGCGCAACTGGTAACGTGCGTTCTTAGCAATAGAGTTGATTAGGTTGAGTCTTTTGTCAAGAATGACACCTAGGGATTTAGCGCTGTCGACAATGATGGGTTTGTTGTTGAGTAGATTCAGCTGATCCATCCAAGATTGAACAGGAGGAGGTGAGAGAGAGGTAGAGAGGAGGAGGAATTCAGTTTTGGCGGGATTCAGAATGAGTTGGTGAGCTAACATCCAGTTGTGAATAGAGTTGAGAGTAGAGTTGAGTAGTGAGAGATCGTGTGCGGAAGATAAAGGTATCTTCCCACTAGTCCACCAGGCATTTATTTGTGGAGAGTGACCCCTTGGGCAAGGGTTACTCTCCTTTGGGGGCAATATTTGTGGCTGTGTCTGCTCCCCAGGAGGGCAGATCGCCATGTTTTTTTAAAAATTGGGCCCACTAGACCACCAGGGATTTGTTTGAGGGAGTGGCCCCTTGGGCAAGGGTCGCTCCCCTATGGGGAGCATTAATTTGGCCGTTTCTGCCCCCTGGGTGGGCAGATCGGCTGATTTTTTTGTATGGCCACTAGGCCACCAGGGATTTTTTTGTGGGGAGTGGCCCCTTGGGCAAGGGTCGCTCCCCTTGGGGGCATTGTTTGTGGCTGTCTGCCCCCATGGGGGGGGCAGATGTCGCCATTTTTTTATATTTGGCCCACTAGACCACAGGGATTTGTTTTTGGGGAGTGGCCCCTTGGGCAGGGTTGCTCCCTTTGGGGAGCATTAATTTGGCCGTTTCTGCCATCCTCAGGGGCAGATCGGCTGATTTGTTTTTTTGTAGGTCCACTAGGCCACCAGGGTTTTTTATGTTGGGGAGCGGCCCCTTGGGCAAGGGTCGCTCCCTTTATGGGAGGATGATTGTGGCCATTTCTGCCCTCTTTGGGTGGCAGAATAGCAGTATGTTTTTAGGCCCATCTGCCCCCAAGGAGGGCAGAAGCCACTAGACACCAGGATTTTTTTAATTTTTGTGTTGGGGAGTGGCCAAAAGGGCAAGGGTTGCTCCCCTTTTACGGGGGTGAATATTTTATTTATACTCTTTGGCCCACCTACCCCTTAGCTTGGCTGGTGGATTGTGTGTGGACTGGTGCATTATTTGCATATGTGATTGTAATGTTTTTTTCTCCTTTTTATTCTAGTGTAAAGCTTTTGATTCCTGTTTGCGGTTTCGGCAGTGGTTGTTCTGCAGTTTTGCGTAATTGCATTTATTTGGTAAGAAAAATATTTTTGTTGTGTGTACTCCAAATGAGTATTATTGTCATGCATGAATGAATTTTTTTGTAAGTGGTGTCATAATGGCAGCATATTCGTTAGTGTTCAGAGCATGAAATTCTTTGCGATGTTTTGCATTGTCTTATGTGTAATTGTTTTGTTCTTCTTTTTTAGTGGGATATTGTTGATCCTTACTGTGTCTGTGCAGAGTAGGTGGTGGTGAGTCTAGCTGCTTCTGTCACGTGAGTGGTATAGTGTTGGAGTATATAGGTCTTTGTGATAAAGCTACATTTTGTTTATTTCTTTTTTTTACAAAGGGTTTGTTGTTGTTGACTTGTTTGACAAGTAACCTTTATTAGTAAGCATTATGGCTAGCCGTAGAATGACTGCTCAGCAGGTGGTTGCTTTGCTTCTTGAATCTTCCTCTGAGCAGGATTATGAGACTGACAGTGCGTCTGAGGGAGAGGAGGGAGGGGAAGATTCTCAGGCAGTGAGTTTTCTCTCCACATGGAATCATCGGATGATGAAGGTACTCTCAGTGCAGATGAAGTGCCTGTTTTAGAGGAGGATACTACTGTGCCGATGGTGCAAGAGGCATCTGGATTGCAGCCTGGGGCTGGTAGGCTTCCTACTGGAAGTGCTGGACTCTGGGTTGATCCAAACATGGTGCAGCCGGTGTTGCCTGCCTTTAGTGGTTATGCAGGGTGTAGAGTGGATTGTGAACATTATTTGCCTATACAGTACTTTCAGTTGTTTATGGATGATGTATTTTTGGGTGAGATTGTTGAGCAGACTAATTTGTATGCTGAACAGTTTTTGAGGGACAACAGTGCCAGACTTAGGCCCCATTCTAGAGCTACCCGGTGGAGTCCCACAAATCTGGAAGAGATGAAGAAGTTTTTGGGTTTGACTTTTTGATGGGTTTGATAAGGAAGCCGTCCATGGGTTCATATTGGTCTACCAGTCCCTTGATGGCAACGGCCATATTTCCTGCAGTTATGACTCGTGATCGGTATTTACTTTTGCTTCGGATGCTGCATTTTGTTGATAATGGTTTGGCGTTGCCACAAGATCACCCTGAATGTGACCGTCTTTTAAGATTCGGCCTGTTCTTGATCACTTTGTAGATCGATTTTCAGAGATCTATACTACAGGGAAAGAAATATCTATTGATGAGTCTTTGGTCCTGTTCAAGGGCCGTTTGGTTTTTAGGCAGTACATTCCTAGCAAGAGGGCACGCTATGGAATTAAGCTGTATATGTTGTCTGAGAGTAGGACAGGATATGTTTTTAATTTGCGTGTGTACACTGGTAGGGATTTCACTATTGACCCCCTGGTTGTCCGTCCACTTTTGGAGTTTCAGAGAAAATTGTGTGGGATCTTGCTAGAGTACTGTTTAACCGAGGCCACCATTTGTACCTTGATAACTTCTACACTGCTGTGCAATTGTTTAAGGAATTGTTCAAAGTGGACACTTTTGCTTGTGGCACAATCCGCTCTAACCGTAAAGGTTATCCAAAAGAGCTTGTTTGCAAAAAACTTCAGAGGGGACAGTGCAGTTCCTTGCGTAGTGATGAACTACTAGCTGTGAAATTTGTGGACAGGAGGGATGTGTACATGCTGACTACCATCCATGATGAGAGTACTTCACCTGTGGCTGTTTGGGGTCAGATTGCTGAAGTGCGCAAACCTGTGTGCATTTTAGACTACAATAAGCACATGGGTGGTGTTGATAGAGTAGATCAGAGGTTGGAACCTTACACTGCTATTCGTAAGGCTTACATTTGGTATAAGAAGTTGGCCATCCATCTCTTCAATTTAGCAACTTTCAATGCTTTTGTTGTGTTCAAGGAGTGTTCTCCTGCGTCAAAGTTGACTTTTGTTCAGTTTCAGCAGTCTGTCATAGGCAGCCTTGTTGTTGTGGAACAGGCAAGTGTTCCTAGATTTGGAGTGGTGCAGGATGTGGCTCGATTGAAAGATCGCCACTTTCCTGATCACATTCCTCCTACACCCTCAAAAGACTTTCCCACTAGGAGATGTAGAGTCTGTTGGCGAAGAGGTACGCAGAAGGAGACTCGTATGTACTGCCCTGAGTGTCCTTCTAGCCCTGGGCTGTGTGTGCCTGCTTGTTATAGAGCGTACCACAAGCAAAAGAATTATTGGGAGCAACCATGAGTGGTAAAGTGAACTGCCTGGTCTGTAATGTTTAAGAATTGTTGTTCTGTTTCAAGGTTGGCATTAGTGCAATGTATTTAGTTTCTGATTTTGTGTTAGTAGATTTGTATCTATTTGCAATTTGTTTGTGTTTTCTTTTTGTATAAAAAAATCCTAAATGTGATGGTGGTGTGTGTAGGCTGGTGCTTGGCTGGCGGTGTGCATGGAGTGGCGTTTGGCTGGCGGTGTGCGTGGAGTGGCGCTTGGCTGGCGGTGTGCGTGGAGTGGCGCTTGGCTGGCGGTGTGCGTGAAGTGGCGCTTGGCTGGCGGTGTGCGTGGAGTGGCGCTTGGCTGGCGGTGTGCGTGGAGTGGCACTTGGCTGGCGGTGTGCGTGTAGTGGCGCTTGGCTGGCGGTGTGCGTGGACTGGCGCTCGGCTGGCGGTGTGTGAGTAGTGACTTGCTGCTGGTCACTACACACACTGCTAGCCGAGCGACACTCCACGCAATCCATCAGCTTGTGTGGTTGCTGTGTTAGGAATGTGGGCGTGTGAAAGTGATGGGCCCTTGAATGGCGCTGCCTGCTGGTATGAGTGTTGTAATGTGATGGGCCCGCGGCTGGTGGTGTGAATGGTTTTGTATGTGTCACACGTATGAAAGGTGTATGAATGGCCTGTAAAGAGGTTGGTGCCTTGTCGTGGCTTTACAGCTCACGAGCTGTGAGTCAATGGTTCAGTTTCTCGTCCTTTCAATTATTAACAGTGCATTTCATTTTTGTGAAATCACTTGTTAATACAATTGTATATAATGAACCATCACTCACCCTCGTGCCAAATCCAACCAGTATGTGTGTGTGATTGAGGATTAGATGGCTGTGCAGTAATATTTTTTTTTGTCTTTCTCAAGCAGGGTGTACCTTGTCCCTTTTTGTGAAGGTTGTAATGTGTTTGTTTCGTGCCTGGTGGTGTGAATGGTCTTGTGTGTATCACGTATGAAAGGTGTGTGAATGGCCTGTAAAGCGGTTGGGGCCTTGACGTGGCTTTACAGCTCACGAGCTGCGAGTCACTGGTTCAGTTTCTTGTCCTTTCAATTATTGACAGTGCATTTCATTTTTGTGAAATCTCTTGTTAATAAAATTGTATATACTGAACCATCACTTGCCCTCGTGCCAAATCCAACCAGTATGTGTGTGTGCTTGAGGAATAGATGGCTGTGCAGTAATCTTTGTCTTTTAGTCTGTCTGCCAAGGTGTACATTCCGTCTAAGAATAACCTACCAACTGTAGATATTGTCGTAAACGAAACACCCATGGGAGTACATGGTGATATCTCTCTTGTGGATCACAAGAAGTTATGTTACCCACAATGTCCTGCAAACCTCAAAATGTCTGTCACATTTTCCTTGCAATATTGTGCCAAAATGTTCACGCTGCAGAAATAAACAACACATTATCTCAAAACGACCTGGTTTTGCAAGGGGGTCACCTGGGTTTTGGCCCGGGGCTCGGCGGCCACCTAGGAAACCTACCAAACCCATACATTTCTGTAAAGTAGACACCCGGGGATTCCAGGGAGGTATGGCTTGCGTGGATCCCCCAACGTTTTCTTACCCAGAATCCCCTGCAAACCTGACATTTTGCTGAAAAATCACTTTTTTCACACATTTTTGTGTGGTAAAGTTGTGGCATCACCGGGCTGACACAAATTTCCTACCACCCAGCGTCCCCCAGGTCTCCCGATAAAAATGGTGCCTCACTCGGGTGGGAGGCCCAAGTACCCGCGACAGGCAAGGGCCCACAACGTATTGAGGCGACCTCAAAATGGCCTTTCACAAAACGACCTGGTTTTGCAAGGGGGGTCCCATGACGTTTTGGCCTTGGGCTCGGCGGCCACCTAGGGAAACCTACCAAACCCACACATTTCTGAAAAGTAGACACCCGGGGGATTCCAGGGAGGTATGGCTTGTGTGGATCCCCCAACGTTTTCTTACCCAGAATCCACTGCAAACCTGACATTTTGCTGAAAAAATCCCTTTTTCACACATTTTTGTGTGGTAAAGTTGTGGCATCACCGGGCTGACTCAAATTTCCTACCACCCAGCGTCCCCCCAGTTCTCCCGATAAAAATGGTGCCTCACTCGGGTGGGAGGCCCAAGTACCCGCGACAGGCAAGGGCCCACAACGTATTGAGGCGACCTCAAAATGGCCTTTCACAAAACGACCTGGTTTTGCAAGGGGGGTCCCATGACGTTTTGGCCTGGGGCTCGGCGGCCACCTAGGGAAACCTACCAAACCCACACATTTCTGAAAAGTAGACACCCGGGGGATTCCAGGGAGGTATGGCTAGCATGGATCCCCCAACTTTTCCTTACCCAGAATCCCCTGCAAACCTCAATTTTAGCTGAAAAAATCACTTTTTTCAGACATTTTTGTGTGGGAAAGTGTGGCATCACCGGGCTCACACAAATTTCCTACCACCCAGTGATCCCCCGGGTCTCCTAATAAAAATGATGCCTCACTCTGTGGGAGGCCCAAGTAACCGCAACAGGCAAGGGCCCAAAACATTTTTTGATAGGCAATGTTGATGTTGCCTCAAAACGTTTTGTGCCCTTGCCTGTCGCGGGTACTTGGGCCTCCCACACAAGTGAGGCACCATTTTTATCGGGAGACCTGGGGGTACGCTGGGTGGTAGGAAATTTGTGTGAGCCTGATGATGCCACACTTTCCCACACAAAATGTGTGAAAAAGTGATGTTTTCAGCTAAAATTGAGGTTTGCAAGGGATTCTGGGTGAAACGTTGGGGGATCCATGCAAGCCATACCTCCTTGGAAGCCCCGGGTGTCTAGTTTTCAGAAATGTGTGGGTTTGGTAGGTTTCCCTAGATGGCCGCCGAGCACGGGCCAAAACCCAGGTGACCCCCTTGCAAAACCAGGTGGTTTTGAGATAGGCAATTTTGATGTCGCCTCACTACGTTTTGGGCCCTTGCCTGTCGCAGGTACTTGGGCCTCCCACACAAGTGAGGCACCATTTTTATCGGGAGACCTAGGGGAACGCTGGGTGGTAGGAAATTTGTGTGAGGCCAGTGATGCCACACTTTCCCACACAAAATGTGTGAAAAAAGTGATGTTTTCAGCTAAAATTGAGGTTTGCAAGGGATTCTGGGTAAGGAAACGTTGGGAGATCCATGCAAGCCATACCTCCTTGGAAGCCCCCGGGTGTCTAGTTTTCAGAAATGTGTGGGTTTGGTAGGTTTCCTAGATGGCCGCCGAGCACGGGCCAAAACCCAGGTGACCCCCTTGCAAAACCAGGTGGTTTTGAGATAGGCAATTTTGATGTCGCCTCACTACGTTTGGGCCCTTGCCTGTCGCAGGTACTTGGGCCTCCCACACAAGTGAGGCACCATTTTTATCGGGAGACCTGGGGAACGCTGGGTGGTAGGAAATTTGTGTGAGGCCAGTGATGCCACACTTTCCCACACAAAAATGTGTGAAAAAAGTGATGTTTTCAGATAAAATTGAGGTTTGCAGGGGATTCTGGGTAAGGAAACGTTAGGGGATCCACGCAAGCCATACCTCCTGGAAGCCCCCGGGTGTCTACTTTTCAGAAATGTGTGGGTTTGGTAGGTTTCCTAAATGGCCGCCGAGCACAGGGCCAAAACCCAGGTGACCCCCTTGCAAAACCAGGTGTTTTTGAGATAGGCAATTTTGATGTCGCCTCACTACGTTTTGGGCCCTTGCCTGTCGCAGGTACTTGGGCCTCCCACACAAGTGAGGCACCATTTTTATCGGGAGACCTGGGGGAACGCTGGGTGGTAGGAAATTTGTGTGAGGCCAGTGATGCCACACTTTCCCACACAAAAATGTGTGAAAAAAGTGATTTTTTCAGCTAAAATTGAGGTTTGCAGGGGATTCTGGGTAAGGAAACTTTGGGGGATCCACGCAAGCCATACCTCCCTGGAAGCCCCCGGGTGTCTACTTCTCAGAAATGTGTGGGTTTGGTAGATTTCCCTAGATGGCCGCCGAGCACGGGCCAAAAACCCAGGTGACCCCCCTTGCAAAACCAGGTGGTTTTGAGATAGGCAATTTTGATGTCACCTCACTACGTTTTGGGCCCTTGCCTGTCGTGGGTACTTGGGCCTCCCACACATGTGAGGCACCATTTTTATCGGGAGACCTGGGGGTACGCTGGGTGGTAGGAAATTTGTGTGAGCCCGGTGATGCCACACTTTCCCACACAAAAATGTGTGAAAAAAGTGATGTTTTCAGCTAAAATTGAGGTTTGCAAGGGATTCTGGGTAAGGAAACGTTGGGGGATCCACGCAAGCCATACCTCCCTGGAAGCCCCCGGGTGTCTACTTTTCAGAAATGTGTGGGTTTGGTAGGTTTCCCTAGATGGCCGCCGAGCACGGGGCCAAAAACCCAGGTGACCCCCCTTGCAAAACCAGGTGGTTTTGAGATAGGCAATTTTGATGTCACCTCACTACGTTTTGGGCCCTTGCCTGTCGTGGGTACTTGGGCCTCCCACACAAGTGAGGCACCATTTTTATCGGGAGACCTGGGGGTACGCTGGGTGGTAGGAAATTTGTGTGAGCCTGGTGATGCCACACTTTCCCACACAAAAATGTGTGAAAAAAGTGATGTTTTCAGCTAAAATTGAGGTTTGCAAGGGATTCTGGGTAAGGAAACGTTGGGGGATCCATGCAAGCCATACCTCCTTGGAAGCCCCCGGGTGTCTAGTTTTCAGAAATGTGTGGGTTTGGTAGGTTTCCCTAGATGGCCGCCGAGCACGGGGCCAAAACCCAGGTGACCCCCTTGCAAAACCAGGTGGTTTTGAGATAGGCAATTTTGATGTCGCCTCACTACGTTTTGGGCCCTTGCCTGTCGCAGGTACTTGGGCCTCCCACACAAGTGAGGCACCATTTTTATCGGGAGACCTAGGGGAACGCTGGGTGGTAGGGAAATTTGTGTGAGGCCAGTGATGCCACACTTTCCCACACAAAAATGTGTGAAAAAAGTGATGTTTTCAGCTAAAATTGAGGTTTGCAAGGGATTCTGGGTAAGGAAACGTTGGGGGATCCATGCAAGCCATACCTCCTTGGAAGCCCCCGGGTGTCTAGTTTTCAGAAATGTGTGGGTTTGGTAGGTTTCCCTAGATGGCCGCCGAGCACGGGGCCAAAACCCAGGTGACTCCCTTGCAAAACCAGGTGGTTTTGAGATAGGCAATTTTGATGTCGCCTCACTACGTTTTGGGCCCTTGCCTGTCGCAGGTACTTGGGCCTCCCACACAAGTGAGGCACCATTTTTATCGGGAGACCTGGGGGAACGCTGGGTGGTAGGAAATTTGTGTGAGGCCAGTGATGCCACACTTTCCCACACAAAAATGTGTGAAAAAAGTGATGTTTTCAGATAAAATTGAGGTTTGCAGGGGATTCTGGGTAAGGAAACGTTAGGGGATCCACGCAAGCCATACCTCCCTGGAAGCCCCCGGGTGTCTACTTTTCAGAAATGTGTGGGTTTGGTAGGTTTCCCTAAATGGCCGCCGAGCACAGGGCCAAAAACCCAGGTGACCCCCCTTGCAAAACCAGGTGTTTTTGAGATAGGCAATTTTGATGTCGCCTCACTACGTTTTGGGCCCTTGCCTGTCGCAGGTACTTGGGCCTCCCACACAAGTGAGGCACCATTTTTATCGGGAGACCTGGGGGAACGCTGGGTGGTAGGAAATTTGTGTGAGGCCAGTGATGCCACACTTTCCCACACAAAAATGTGTGAAAAAAGTGATTTTTTCAGCTAAAATTGAGGTTTGCAGGGGATTCTGGGTAAGGAAACTTTGGGGGATCCACGCAAGCCATACCTCCCTGAAGCCCCGGGTGTCTACTTCTCAGAAATGTGTGGGTTTGGTAGATTTCCCTAGATGGCCGCCGAGCACGGGGCCAAAAACCCAGGTGACTCCCCTTGCAAAACCAGGTGGTTTTGAGATAGGCAATTTTGATGTCACCTCACTACGTTTTGGGCCCTTGCCTGTCGTGGGTACTTGGGCCTCCCACACATGTGAGGCACCATTTTTATCGGGAGACCTGGGGGTACGCTGGGTGGTAGGAAATTTGTGTGAGCCCGGTGATGCCACACTTTCCCACACAAAAATGTGTGAAAAAAGTGATGTTTTCAGCTAAAATTGAGGTTTGCAAGGGATTCTGGGTAAGGAAACGTTGGGGGATCCACGCAAGCCATACCTCCCTGGAAGCCCCCGGGTGTCTACTTTTCAGAAATGTGTGGGTTTGGTAGGTTTCCCTAGATGGCCGCCGAGCACGGGGCCAAAAACCCAGGTGACCCCCCTTGCAAAACCAGGTGGTTTTGAGATAGGCAATTTTGATGTCGCCTCACTACGTTTTGGGCCCTTGCCTGTCGCAGGTACTTGGGCCTCCCACACAAGTGAGGCACCATTTTTATCGGGAGACCTGGGGGAATGCTGGGTGGTAGGAAATTTGTGTGAGGCCAGTGATGCCACACTTTCCCACACAAAAATGTGTGAAAAAAGTGATTTTGTCAGCTAAAATTGAGGTTTGCAGGGGATTCTGGGTAAGGAAACTTTGGGGGATCCACGCAAGCCATACCTCCCTGGAAGCCCCCGGGTGTCTACTTCTCAGAAATGTGTGGGTTTGGTAGATTTCCCTAGATGGCCGCCGAGCACGGGGCCAAAAACCCAGGTGACCCCCTTGCAAAACCAGGTGGTTTTGAGATAGGCAATTTTGATGTCACCTCACTACGTTTTGGGCCCTTGCCTGTCGTGGGTACTTGGGCCTCCCACACAAGTGAGGCACCATTTTTATCGGGAGACCTGGGGGTACGCTGGGTGGTAGGAAATTTGTGTGAGCCCGGTGATGCCACACTTTCCCACACAAAAATGTGTGAAAAAAGTGATGTTTTCAGCTAAAATTGAGGTTTGCAAGGGATTCTGGGTAAGGAAACGTTGGGGGATCCACACAAGCCATACCTCCTTGGAAGCCCCCGGGTGTCTAGTTTTCAGAAATGTGTGGGTTTGGTAGGTTTCCCTAGATGGCCGCCGAGCACGGGGCCAAAAACCCAGGTGACCCCCCTTGCAAAACCAGGTGGTTTTGAGATAGGCAATTTTGATGTCGCCTCACTACGTTTTGGGCCCTTGCCTGTTGCGGGTACTTGGGCCTCCCACACAACTGAGGCACCATTTTTATCGGGAGACCTGGGGGAACGCTGGGTGGTAGGAAATTTGTGTGAGGCCAGTGATGTCACACTTTCCCACACAAAAATGTGTGAAAAAAGTGATTTTGTCAGCTAAAATTGAGGTTTGCAGGGGATTCTGGTTAAGGAAACGTTGGGGGATCCACGCAAGCCATACCTCCCTGGAAGCCCCCGGGTGTCTACTTTTCAGAAATGTGTGGGTTTGGTAGGTTTCCCTAGATGGCCGCCAAGCACGGGGCCAAAAACCCAGGTGACCCCCTTGCAAAACCAGGTGGTTTTGAGATAGGCAATTTTGATGTCGCCTCACTACGTTTTGGGCCCTTGCCTGTCGCGGGTACTTGGGCCTCCCACACAAGTGAGGCACCATTTTTATCGGGAGACCTGGGGGAACGCTGGGTGGTAGGAAATTTGTGTGAGGCCAGTGATGCCACACTTTCCCACACAAAAATGTGTGAAAAAATTGATTTTTTTCAGCTAAAATTGAGGTTTGCAGGGGATTCTGTGTAAGGAAACGTTGGGGGATCCACGCAAGCCATACCTCCCTGGAAGCCCCGGGTGTCTACTTTTCAGAAATGTGTGTGTTTGGTAGGTTTCCCTATGTGCCGGCAGAACTAGGGTTCACAAACTACAGCTAGGCACTTTGCCAAAAAAGGGTCATTTTTCACTGCGAAATTGAGGTGTGACCACGTTGCGTTGTGCGCCGTTTCCTGTCGTGGGCACTAGGCCGACCCACACAAGTGAGGTACCATGTTTCTCGTAAGACTTTGGGGAACGTGGGGTGGGCGGAAATTTGTGGATCCACGCAGATTCCAGAACTTTCCACCACAGAAATGTGGGGAAAATGTGTTTTTTTTGACAGTTTTTTAGGTTTGCAAGGGATTCTGGGTAACAGAACCTGGTGGGAGGCAGTCAAGTCACCCCATCCTGGATTCCCCTGGGTGTCTAGTTTTAAAAAATGTATAGGTTTGCTAGGTTTCCCTAGGTGCCGGCAGAGGTAGGGTTCAAAAACTACAGCAAGGCACTTTGCCAAAAAAGGGTCATTTTTCACTGCGAAATTGAGGTGTGACCACGTTGCGTTTTGCGCCGTTTCCTGTCGCAGGCACTAGGCCGACCCACACAAGTGAGGTACCATTTTTCTTGTAAGACTTTGGGGAATGCGGGGTGGGTGGAAATTTGTGGATCCACGCAGATTCCAGAACTTTCCACCACAGAAATGTGGGGAAAATGTGTTTCTTTTGACAATTTTTAGGTTTGCAAGGGATTCTGGGTAACAGAACCTGGTGGGAGGCAGTCAAGTCACCCCATCCTGGATTCCCTGGGTGTCTAGTTTTCAAAAATGTATAGGTTTGCTAGGTTTCCCTAGGTGCCGGCAGAGGTAGGGTTCAAAAACTACAGCTAGGCACTTTGCAAAAAAAGGGTCATTTTTCACTGCGATATTGAGGTGTGACCACGTTGCGTTTTGCACCGTTTCCTGTCGCGGGCACTAGGCCGACCCACACAAGTGAGGTACCATTTTTCTCGGAAGACTTTGGGGAACGCGGGGTGGGTGGAAATTTGTGGATCCACACAGATTCCAGAACTTTCCACCACAGAAATGTGGGGAAAATGTGTTTTTTTGGACAATTTTTTAGGTTTTCAAGGGATTCTGGGTAACAGAACCTGGTGGGAGGCAGTCAAGTCACCCCATCCTGGATTCCCCTGGGTGTCTAGTTTTCAAAAATGTATAGGTTTGCTAGGTTTCCCTAGGTGCCAGCAGAGCTAGGGTTCAAAAACTACACCTAGGCACTTTGCCAAAAAAGGGTCATTTTTCACTGCGAAATTGAAGTGTGACCACGTTGCATTTTGCATCGTTTCCTGTCGCAGGCACTAGGCCGACCCACACAAGTGAGGTACCATTTTTCTCATAAGACTTTGGGGAACACGGGGTGGGTGGAAATTTGTGGATCCACGCAGATTCCAGAACTTTCCACCGCAGAAATGTGGGGAAAATGTGTTTTTTTGGAAACTTTTTTAGGTTTGCAAGGGATTCTGGGTAACAGAACCTGGTGGGAGGCAGTCAAGTCACCCCATCCTGGATTCCCCTGGGTGTCTAGTTTTCAAAAATGTATAGGTTTGATAGGTTTCCCTAGGTGCCGGCAGAGGTAGGGTTCAAAAACTACAGCTAGGCACTTTGCAAAAAAAGGGTCATTTTTCACTGCGAAATATAGGTGTGACCACGTTGCGTTTTGCGCCGTTTCCTGTCGCGGGCACTAGGCCGACCCACACAAGTGAGGTACCATTTTTCTCGGAAGACTTTGGGGAACGCGGGGTGGGTGGAAATTTGTGGATCCACGCAGATTCCAGAACTTTCCACCACAGAAATGTGGGGAAAATGTGTTTTTTTTGACAATTTTTTAGGTTTGCAAGGGATTCTGGGTAACAGAACCTGGTGGGAGGCAGTCAAGTCACCCCATCGTGGATTCCCCTGGGTGTCTAGTTTTCAAAAATGTATAGGTTTGCTAGGTTTCCCTAGGTGCCGGCAGAGCTAGGGTTCAAAAACTACACCTAGGCACTTTGCCAAAAAAGGGTCATTTTTCACTGCGAAATTGAAGTGTGACCACGTTGCGTTTTGCGTCGTTTCCTGTCGCAGGCACTAGGCCGACCCACACAAGTGAGGTACCATTTTTCTCATAAGACTTTGGGGAACACGGGGTGGGTGGAAATTTGTGGATCCACGCAGATTCCAGAACTTTCCACCACAGAAATGTGGGGAAAATGTGGTTTTTTTGACAATTGTTTAGGTTTGCGAGGGATTCTGGGTAACAGAATCTGGTGGGAGGCAGTCAAGTCACCCCATCCTGGATTCCCCTGGGTGTCTAGTTTTCCAAAATGTATTGGTTTGCTAGGTTTCCCTCGGTGCCGGCAGAGCTAGGGTTCAAAAACAACAGCTAGGCACTTTGCCAAAAAAGGGTCATTTTTCACTGCGAAATTGAGGTGTGACCACGTTGCGTTTTGCGCCGTTTCCTGTCGCAGGCACTAGGCCGACCCACACAAGTGAGGTACCATTTTTCTCGTAAGACTTTGGGGAACGCGGGGTGGGTGGAAATTTGTGGATCCACGCAGATGCCAGAACTTTCCACCAAAGAAATGTGGGGAAAATGTGGTTTTTTGGACAATGTTTTAGGTTTGCGAGGGATTCTGGGTAACAGAATCTGGTGGGAGGCAGTCAAGTCACCCCATCCTGGATTCCCCTGGGTGTCTAGTTTTCAAAAATGTATAGGTTTTCTAGGTTTCCCTAGGTGCCAGCAGAGCTAGGGTTCAAAAACTACAGCTAGGCACTTTGCCAAAAAAGGGTCATTTTTCACTGCGAAATTGAGGTGTGACCACGTTGCGTTTTGCGCCGTTTCCTGTCGCAGGCACTAGGCTGACCCACACAAGTGAGGTACCATTGTTCTCGTAAGACTTTGGGGAACGCGGGGTGGGTGGAAATTTGTGGATCCACGCAGATTACAGAACTTTCCACCACAGAAATGTGGGAAAAATGTGTTTTTTTGGACAATTTGTTAGGTTTGCGAGGAATTCTGGGTAACAGAACCTGGTGGGAGGCAGTCAAGTCACCCCATCCTGGATTCCCCTGGGTGTCTAGTTTCCAAAAATGTATAGGTTTGCTAGGTTTCCCTAGGTGCCGGCAGAGCTAGGGTTCAAAAACTACAGCTAGGCACTTTGCAAAAAAGGGTCATTTTTCACTGTGAAAATGTGGTGCGTCCACGTTGCGTTTTGCGCTGCTTCCTGTCGCGGGCACTAGGCCTACCCACACAAGTGAGGTACCATTTTTTTCGGAAGACCTTGGGAACGCGGGGTGCATGGAATTTTGTGGATCCACGCAGATTCCAGAACTTTCCACCACAGAAAAGTGAGGAAAATGTGTTTTTTTACCAATGTTTTAGGTTTGCAAGGGATTCTGGGTAACAGAACCTGGTGAGAGCCAGTCAAGTCACCCCATCCTGAATTCCCTGGGTATCTAGTTTTCAAAAATGTATAGGTTTGCTAGGTTTCCCTAAGTGCCCGCAGAGCTAGGGTTCAAAAACTACAGCTAGGCACTTTGCAAAAAAGGGTAATTTTTCATTGTGAAAATGTGGTACGTCCACGTTGCATTTTGAGCCATTTCCTGTTGTGGGCACAAGGCCTACCCACACAAGTGAGGTACCATTTTTATCGGGAGACTTAGGGTAACACAGAATTGTAGAGCAACTGTTATTACCTATTGACTTTCGATGCATTTCTGCCTTTCAAATGAAAGACAATGTGTAAAAAATAAGTCATTTTGAAAAATGACCTATAATTCTCATGCTAGTATGCGTACTCCCAATTTCGGAAATGTGCAAATATCTACTGTTTCTAAAATCTACATTTTGTTCCCATTTCAGGAATACACAGGTGTCTTTCATAACAATTTTTCCATGTATACATTTTCCCAAAATAATTGCTCTATACCCGGTACATAATAAAAAACAATTGCAAGATGCTGCTCAGTTATTGGCTCTGGGTTCGTCGGGTTCTTGGTGAACCTACAAGTCCTATATATCCCCACAACCAGAAAGGTCCAGCGGATATAACGGTATATTGCTTTCAAATAGCTGTCATAATTAGAAGAAGTTACAGGTAAAAACGTTGACACAAATGGCTGTTTTTTTCAACTAATTTTCAATTTTTCCTTCATTTAACTGTTAGTTTCTATAAGGAAAACTTTAAGGATCTACACAAATGACCCCTTGCTGAATTCAGAATTTTGTCTACGTTTTAGAAATGTATGGCTTTCCAGGATCCATGATTGGTTTCATACCCATTTCTACCATTAACTGGAAGGAGGTTGAAAGCATAAAAAAGAGCTAAAATAGGCTATGTCCCAGAAAAATGCCAAAACTGTGTAAAAAAGTTGGTTTTCTGACAAAAGTCTGCTTGTCCCTGAAAGCTGGGAAGATGGTGATTTCAGCACCACAACCCCTTTTTTGATGCCATTTGCAGGGAAAAAATAAAACGCTTTCATCTGTAGCCCTTTTTTCGCATTTTCCCCAAAAGAAACAAAATGTTGCTGTATTTTGGCTAATTTCTGGGTCCCCTCCAGGGGAATCCACAAACCCTGGGTACCTTTACAATCCCCATGATGTTAGAAAAAAGGACGCAAATTTGGCGTGGATACCTTATGTGGTCAAAAAGTTACAGGGGCCTAAGCGCGCACTACCCCAAATAGCCAAAAAAGGCTTAGCACAGGGGGGAAAAGGCCTAGCAGCGAAGGGGTTAAAGGTCGCTCAAAAATAGAACCAAAAATCAAAACACAATATGTGGTTGCGTCGTGGTCTGCGCTAAACTAGTGATGTACACCAATCACTGTGAGTGAATTTGCAAATACACGTTCAAATCCCCAACCGCTGACCACCAATGTTAGAACTGGGGGTCTCTAGTTGGCTGAGGTAGGAACCTTAGGCCAAATAGAGACCCTTGCTTCTAAGTCAGGGAAAGGAAGGACACCTTCTCAGATAGCCCCTGCTCACCCCCTCAGTAGCTTGGCACGAGCAGCCAGGCTTATCTCCAAGGCAAATGTGTAAAGTATTTGCAACCACGCTCTCAGTGACACAGTGATAACACCACAAAGGGACTCCACACGAGTTTCATAAAAAAACAATTATATGTTTATAACAAAAAAAGATATACGATGACACCACACGATAAAAATCCAACATATGCGTATTTGTAATATTTCACCTTGCCGGTTATTAGGCCAGCAAGCACTGGTAGGTTCTTGCAGTATTAATGAGCAATTCTCAATGATCTAATGCAGTCCCAATGCAATGCTATGCAGTTCATAATGCAAGAATCAGGCAATTCGTAATGCACCAATCAGGCAGTTCGTAATGCGAAAATAATGCATTTCGTAATGCAACAATCAGGCAGTTCGTAATGCAAAAATAGGGCACTTCGTAATGCAACAATCAGGCAGTTCGTAATGCAAAAATAGGGCACTTCGTAATGCAACAATCAGGCAGTTCGTAATGCAAAAATAAGATACTTCAGCACCGATCTCTATGCCACTCTTACTGACTCGCGGTCAGCTACTGCCAAAACATGCCCCCAACACTATCCTCTCCTCGCGACCTGGGCCTCCGGTGCGACTTCGTTGATCTTTGGCCAGTGGAACTCAGGCCCCCCCCGACGGGGATGGTTCGAGGTCCCTCCTTGGCAAAGGCAGGCTCGGGCCGGTGGCACAGCTCCTCTGTAGATGCCGGTCCGGGCCGATGGCAATGACGATCACAGCAGCTCTGGTCACGCTGCTCGATCGACACAGAGAACAAGACTGCTCTGGGACACACAGTCACGGTGCAATTCTCACGAAGGACTCAGGCTGCAACAGGGCACACGCACACAGCGTCGCTGAGACTCACTTGAGCTCTGGGTGTACACGATCACAGGGCAATCCTCACGAAGGTCTCAGGCTGCACGAAGCACACGCACACAACGTCGCTGAGACTCAATTGGACTCCGGGTGCACACGATCACAGGGCAATCCTCACGAAGGTCTCAGGCTGCATGAAGCACACGCACACAGCGTCGCTGAGACTCACTTGGACTCCGGGTGCACACGATCACAGGGCAATCCTCACGAAGGTCTCAGGCTGCACGAAGCACACGCACACAGCGTTGCTGAGACTCCCTTGGACTCCGGGTGCACACGATCACGGGGCAGTTCTTACGCAGGTTTCAGGCTGCAAAAAACACACGCACACAGCGTCGCTGAGACCCACCTGGAAACTTTTATGTTCCTGAGTTTCCACAACAGGGAGCCAGCTCTCCTCGGGCCCTTGGGGACAAGTTACTTCAGGACACAGCACACAGCAAAGTCCTCTCAAGCAGGGGGACACAGCACACAGCAAAGTCCCTTAGCCTCTCCTTGGTTAAATCAGCAAACTGCAGGCCAGCCCCAGAACACACAGCAAGGGTCAGTCCTTTCCTTCAGTCTCTTCAGCTGTTTCTTCCTTGGCAGAGGTTCCTCTTGACCACGAAGTAGTTTCAATCCTTTTCAGTCTTGATCAGTCCAACGTTCAGGGGTTTCAGCTCTCATAGTTATTCCCCTAAATGTCTTTGAATTCTTTGTGTTCAGGGGGGCACTGACCCCTGTCTAAACCAGTTCTGGGTGTCTCCCTGCCAGTGACACGTTCTTCCTTTGATATTGGGGGTCTGGATCTTCAATCACTCAGCAGGAGATGGAGCCTTTGTTTTATGGCAGCAGCCCCGGCCTCTTCACCTCCAGGGGCTACTCCTCCCCTCTACACTCCAGATGCAGGTCAGCCTGTTGCTGTCTCACCTCCTCCCCTGGGTCAGGACATTTCCCAGATCCTATCACATTCAAATTCAGACAGTCAATCCACAACCAGGCAGAGACACACAGAATTGTTAGAACAAAAAAAACAGCCACTTCTAAAAGTGTGGTTTCTAAACACACAATTCAAAAACCACCTTCACAAAAAGATGTGTTATTAAATTGTGAATTCAGGCACACTAAACTTCACCTCTCCATCTTAAGCCTATGGGAAGATAGGCTGGAAACATATTACACAGCCTCCCCCATTCTGTCCTATGGGCAAGATGGCCTTGCAACAGTAAAAAACGAAATGGAGAGTATTTCACTGTCAGGACATGGTACACACATTAGTGCATGTCCTACCTTTCATATACACTGCACCCTGCCCAGGGGGGTACCTTGGGCCTACCATAGGGATGTCTGATGTGCATAAAAAGGGAAGGGTTAGGCCTGGCAAGGTGCACTTGTCAGGACAACAAGGCAGTTTAACAAACTGCGCGCAGGCACTGCAGTGGCAGGCCTGAGTTCTCTCTTTAGGGCTACTTGTGTTGGTGGCACAATTAGTGCTGCAGGCCCACCAGTAGCATTTGCATTACCAGCCCCGGCACACATAGTGCACTTTACTAGGGACTTTACTAGTAAGGCAAACATACCAATTATGGACAACCAATTACCATAACACTTTACACAGAGAGCATCTGCACTTTAGCACTGATCACCAGTAGTAAAGTGCCCAGAGTCCTAAAACCAACAAAAACAGGTCAGAAACAATACAAGAGGAAGGCAAAAAGTTCAGGGATGACCCTGCAAAAAGGGCCAGGTCCAACAGTCCCCAACTAACAACTGTCTTTTTGCCTGGATTTTGCTGCTGACAGGTAGCGCACCTCTGGCAAAGACTCTCTGCAATGACCCTGAACTTTGGGTTATACCATGATTGCTTAAAGAGCCTGATCATAGCATCTCTTCCCACATGTGCAATTTCATGGTATACCCTTGCCATTTGGCATAGTAAATTATCTGGCATGACTGGTCTTTCGTCTATATGGACCCACTCTTCGTCCTCTGCTCTCTTTCTGCAGCCTGAATTCATCCAAATTCCCTTTTCCTCATCACTTGCTTCTTCCTGTAGTTGTCTAATTTCGTCGCAAGTTTCAAATGAAGAAGAGAACATAAGATGGCAATTGGTATTTTCTTTTTCTATCCCTCTGTTTAGAGCAATTACATTTCGTACACAGAAACGCGCTACTTGATCGGCGTATCTGTTGCCCTTCGTCACATAATCATCTCCTGGTTTATGTGCGGAACATTTGACCACTGCAATCTTTATGGGGAATTGTAAAGCATCCAATAAATCTTTTACAGTTTTGCTATTCCTTATAGGGGAACCTGAAGAAGTCAGAAATCCCCTTTGCATCCATAGCTGGCCGAAATCATGGACAACCCCGAAACCATATTGACTGTCAGTAAATATGGTTACCCTCAGGCTTTTGGCAATTTTACACGCTCTAATCAGAGCTATCAATTCAGAAATTTGGGCAGAGTTTACCCCTTTTAGACAGGATGCTTCTAAAACTCCTGCTATGGTGCAAACAGCATAGGCAGAACATAGTTCACCTTTCTCGTTTCTCAAGCATGATCCATCAACAAACATCCCACAGTCTGGTTCTTCTAATGGAACTTCCTCAATATCGGGCCTGGGTTTTGTGCACAACTCTGTCACATCCAAACAATCATGATCCACCTCCTCTCTCACTTCCTCACAATATGAATTCGGCAACAGGGTTTCCGGATTTACAGTAATGCAACTCACCACGGTCACATTTTCAGCACCCAAAATCACTCTTTCGTACCTAGTCAGCCGACTATGGGTCATATACTGTGTCCTTGTGCGTGTCAAAAGGATCTCAACTGAATGTGGCACATACAGCTTGAATGGATGTCCCATCACAATTGCTTCACTCTGTTCCAGACTCACACAAGCAGCAGCCACTGCTTTCAAACATCCTGGCAATGCTGCAGCCACTGAATCCAAAGTAGCAGAAAAATATGCTACTGGACGTCGTGCCATTCCGTGTATTTCTGAGTTTAAACTGAAAGTACACACCCATCTCTTTCACAGCAGTACAATGCAAAATTCTTTGTATAATCTGGCATTCCCAATGCAGGTGCTCGACAAAGACTGTTTCGCAATTTTGTAAAAGCTTCCATACTTTCATCATCCAACACAATCGGATCTTTCACATCTTTTCGTGTCAACATCTGTAGAGGTTTTGCAATCAGTAAGAACCCACTGATCCACTGTCTGCAGTATCCAACCATTCCCAAAAACATTCAAACTTCTCTCTGAGTTTTGGGTGGACTCATTTGTTTAATTACACTAATTCTTTCTGGTGTCACCTTTCTGACTCCTTTTTCTATTTTGTGTCCTAGGTACTGGACTTCCTGTTTACAAAATTGCAATTTTGATGGTGACACTTTGTGTCCTCCTTCTGCCAAATGGTTCAATAAGGCAATGGTATCTGTCACACATACCTCTCGTGTCTTTGATGCCACTAGTAGGTCATCAATATATTGAACCAAAACTGCATTTTCTGGCATGACTAAAGTCTCCAAACATTTTTTCAGAATCTGATTAAAAATCGAAGGACTCTCTGTGTACCCTTGAGGATCTCGGCACCATGCCAAAACACAGTCTCCGAACCGGAATGCAAATAAATACTGGCCTTCCGGATGTAAAGGAATCGAGAAAAATGCTTGGCACAAATCAATTACTGTGTACCATTCAGCATCGCAAGGAATTTGGTAAAGGATCACTGCTGGATTTGGCACTACTGGACAACAGGGTACTACGATTTTATTTATTTTCTCAAATCATGCACTATTCTATATTTTCCATTGGGCTTCTTAATTCCTATAATAGGCGAATTACAAGGACTACTCATTAATTCTTTCAGAATTCCCTGTTCAATCATTTGGTCAATCACAGGAGTGACTCCTGCAATTACTTCCGGACTCATTTTGTACTGAGGTGTGTTTGGATATATGGCACCCTCTTTCACCGTAATCTGAATCGGGTCTACATTTGTCATTAGGCCAATTTCTTTTCCTGTAAAATCCCATACATCCGACCTCACTGTACTTTTTAATTCTTCGGGCAAATTCTCTTCTGTGAGAAGTGAAAACAACTCATCCACTTCTGTCCCTTGCTTCGCTATCATCATCTAAAATGCAACATCCTCATCAGGTGTCTGAAACGCAACACCATCTGGCGTACAATAGATGGTACAATTCATTTTGCACAATAAATCTCTACCCAAGAGATTTACTGGACTCGAGACACATACCACGAAACGATGCATTTCTCTGAGACTCCCAATATGAACTTCTATTGGATTTGTGACTGGTGTTCTAATATGCTTATTCGAGACTCCTACAACTTGGATAGTTTCTCCCGAGAGGGGTAGGTTTGGAATTTCTGCTGCTCTCACAGTAGAACGGGTAGCACCAGTGTCCACTAGGAATGTAATGTCATTACCTTCCACTTTTCCGTCAACAAATGGACCTGACTGATCTACCGCCAAGGATGCGCCAAGTACGCACTCTTCCTCCCCCCTCAGGCACCTTCATTGAGATGAGTCTGAATCACTCTCATTGCACTGCAACCAGTATTGCGGAACCATTTGCACATTTTGATTCTTACCAATTTGATCACCTCCGTGAAATCCAGTGTTCACACTGTACCTCTGCACTTGAGCATTCACATTATTTGGCATAGGAGCTTGTGGCACCTGTAACTGTGGAGCAACTACCTGCTGCTGGTGCTGCTGCTGCTGTTGATTCACACCCACCTCATTCTGCATCTGTGGATTTAAATTTTGATTTATCCCATTATTCTTTTGAGCAGATCTACACTCGTTCTTCCAATGTCCATACTTTCCGCACGCATGACAAGGAAATTTCTTCTTATCTTCTTCTTTACTCATTTTACCTCTACCTCTAACTCCACTGGGTACCTGACCATTTTGATTCTGACCATTCATTTGATTACCTGTTTGAGAAACATTGTTTACTTCTTGCTGCTCTGCTACCTTCACTTGTGCCCACATCATTTTCTCCTTTAACTTTTTATGTCTCGATTCAATGTCATCACTACAATACTAAGCATATCTCAAAATTTCGTCAATTGTTTTGCCCTGCCAACAAATCAAATGCTGCTGAATCATATTACTAATCTCCGGTTTCAATCCAAACACAAGCGATTCACAAAATGTCCCATATCTTTGTCTCCAATATTCTCAAACCCGCTGTACTGTTTGAATACCTGCAACAACCTTTCATAGTAGGCATGTCCTGACTCTTTTGGTTCTTGAGTGGTTCTGTCTATTTTAACCCAATTTGTTTCCTTAGGGGAAATTTTCCCTTTCAAAAGGTGATCACCTGATTATACTTTCTCATCACCTCATCAGATGGTGCACCTGTTTTAGGATCTCTAGAATATTCTTCTTTGGCCAATCGACAGTAATTTTACATTCTGTCCACAAATCAGCTGGGACAACAATCTCAAACAAACCATCTAAATCCTTTAACAAAATCTTTGAAACTTTCACAAACCTCTCTACCTGTTTGTACCACTCAACAGGTTTCTCCCTTAATCTGGGAAAATCATTCGTAAAGGATAATATATCCTGTCTCGTCCATGGAACGTGAACATATCCACCACCTGGAACTTCTCTCATCGGACTCGCACTTTCAACTTGTTCAGTCTCTCTTAACGGAAACATCGACGTTCCTTTGCCAACTGCCTCTTCTTTCTTTTTTGTCCATCTACCTTTCCACCGATCTACATCTCCCCATTTTTTCAGAATATTCATCAACTCTTTTATCTGTAATCTTTTTCCCGACGCATTCAAACTCTCCAAATCTTTTTCTGTAAAGGCCAATCTGTATGATTTCTGCAGCACCTTTGACTTCTCTATGTCTATTCCATATTCACTAACCGTGGGCAGAGAGCTCCGCTCTGCCCGCGGACCATGCGGAGATTTGCCTACTCTGCGTTCCACGGAGAACGCGGATGAGGCAAATCCCCGCACACTCCGCAGCAGAGCGGAGTTGACCAGCCCCCGCCTCCAACCCCCTTATTAAGAATTAATTAAAATTACATTAAAGGTAAAAGAATAAAGATTTACTTTGACTGCAGCGTTCCCGGGCTGCCGACCTCCTCTTCAGTGCATTTCTCGCAAGTAATGCGCGGGCGCGCGCATGCGCAGATCACCCTGAGACGGCGATGAAGAGGAGGACGGCAGCCCGGGGACCCCGCAGTCAAGGTAAGTCTTTATTCTTTTACGTTTAATGTAGTTTTAATTCATTCTTCATAGGGGGGGTGGGAGGCAGGTGGCGGAGCGGAGTGGAGTTTGTCTCCAACTCCGTGGACCTCCGCGTAGTCCCGCTCGGCCAGCTACACCCAGGGTTAATATTCAGTAGCAGCCTCTGCTATTTTCTCATGAAGATTCCTCGCTCTCCAAGTAATACTTTTACACAAAAACAACAGCTATTCATCTCGGTAAGTCCCTAGTCTAGCTGGACTTATTGTACCAATAATCATCTCTTCCAAATCTACTTTCAATTGGCTCACATTTATGCTCTGTGGTTGTGGTTGAGGTTTTCGTTTTTCCATTCCCTTTATCCAATCATTTAATTCTTCTGGTGAAGGACCTGCTGAACTCCCTGTCGTTGAAATGACGTTCGGCCCTATTCTCCTTGGATCTATTTGTATACTCCTTCTAGGGGTTTCTGTTCTCATCTCACAAACCGGAAGATCTAACAATGTAGTATTTGTGTCAGCCTGTCCATCCTCATCCGCTACCGTCACCATTCCACTCCTGACACTACTCCTTAGAACTGCCAATGTATGTACTTTGATATATTCTGCTTTTCTCCATACAATGGAACTACGGGACCAATTGTTACTGGTACCGTCAATGCTTCTGCATTCAGACTTAACTGATTTATTTTCTGGATCTGCTCTACTCTTGCCTTATTTAGTATGTCCATTTCTTTTTCTCATACTACCCTAGCTATTTCCGTAACCTGTGGAGTTAATGGAGTCCCCATTATTGGTGCACTCGGAGTCGCCTCAACTGAATTTTCTTGATATGGCAGAGGTCTTTTGGTCATAATGTCCTCTAACAACTCATCATCAGAATCCTTCGGATCATATCTTAAACTTGAAGTCTCTATATTTTTCTTTTTCTCTTTACATTTGCCTCCTGTCTGATCTTCAGCAATTAAAACTGGGTACAAACCCCCAGTTACCACAGCTCTCCTCCATCTTTTCATCATATCTTCTCTTCTCTCAAAAGGATATCTAGTCATTAAATTTCTGTATCTCCTACCGCCTCAATATTTTTCTCTTTCAAGTGCTTCTACTTCCCATTCCTCTAGCGCTTCATACTGGGTAGGTCTGGGTTTTGGCTCTAGTGAATTCATTCGATTTCTCAAATTCTGCAAAATCCTTATATTGAACGAACCATGCTGTGGAAAAGCTATAACACCATCATCCTTTGTGTATTTCACCTAATTCTCTAACCAAGTACACGTATGGTATCCTCGCTCCAACATCATATAGGAAGCAGGCGTTCTCGGTCGTGGAATAGGAATTCCCTCTCTAGTCACTATTGGTTTGTCCTTTTTAAAGAAATTCTTTATTTTCTTAAGCAACTTCATTTTTCCGACCTTTTAAGCTAATGTATCTCCGCAAAACAAACAAGGAAACCCTTCCGTAATTCTACTTATTCCATTTGACAGCTCTTGTCCAATACCAGCGTGACTCACACCAACCGTCCAATCATGGCTCTCTACGTATCTTCTATCTCAACCAATACCAGCGCGGCTCACACCAACCAGCGCTGCTTTTTCTGACTTCAGTATTACTCCTTCTACTGACCCTCCCTTTACAAAATAATACGGCAATGTATTTCTAAGTTCTCTTAATCAAATTCTTGATAGTAACAACACAAAACAATGCTACCTTGTCTGTTCCACTAAATAAAGAGATAGTTCTTCACTTCAAAACGAGAAATTCTTTCACTTCAAGTAAAACAACGACCAGCGCTATTTTACACCCAAACAAGCTACAGGTGGACTTGGTACTCCTCTAGGGATAAGGCCAAAGTTTTGCAAGATGACTTTTTGGTGTACAAAGAGGTCTTGGTACTCCTCTGGGGATAAGGCCAGAGTTTCAGAAGTGGACCCTTCGTTATTTCAGATACTCTACTCACACACGAAAATTGTCCCTAAATGTAACACCTACAGCCTTCCGCCGTACAGTATTATAACAACAGACAAAGTACTTCTGCAGTGTGATTTCTTGATCCACACTCTTCTTCTGCCTACTTCAGGCTAAATTTCCATTCCTGGGATTCCTCAGGTACCTCTGTACCTGTACTTCTAGACAACATAGAACAAGACACTAACTTTTCTTGTTAAGAACATATAATCAATAATCAATCATTATTACCAAACTAATCAATAATTAAACCGTCCTCTGCTACCAGAAAACTGATCCAGCGCTACACTTTATCAGGGATCGATACTCATCAATATTTCATACAAATGGCCCATACACATTCACCCAACTCACAAATCCCTGTTGCGCTGGGGGTCAATTTTTAAAGGCGTGGAAATTTGTTCCTTTACAAGTTCATGTTTAACATTTCTAAATACATAGCTAGACCTGTATATCAACTCTCTTTCCTCTCGGTCGACGGACCAATTAGTTGAGTAGTTGATGGTAATAATAGAACTAACTATCTAACCAGCTAAATAATCACAGACTCTCGATAAGATTAAGAAAGTTTATCTCAAATAAATGTAAATGATTAATGCTCATCGCATATAGGTTACAATGCAAACAAAGAATCCCACAAAGGGGAGAGAAAATCAATCATCAAAATGCAAACAGTGTCATACATATCATCAAATTTCGATATGCAAATGAAGGAGTGGATAGATGAAGAGACATAAGTTTCAGCAAAATAATGCGAAACAATATACATATGACGGAGTGGATAGACTAAGAGACATACGTTTCAGCGAAATAATGCGAAACAATATACATATGACGGAGTGGATAGATGAAGAGACATAAGTTTCAGCAAAATATCTCGAAATAATATACATATTACGGAGTGGATAAATGAAGAGACATAAGTTTCAGAGACAAAAATACATTTGCAAATGATTATGCAAAGTACGAGTCAGATAATAATACAAACCCAAAGATCAGTGAAATACCACCCCCCTGGCCAAGGGAGTACTGGGGGTCTCCTGAAATAGTCAGGAAACAAAGATGTCAGGAACGGGACAGGACAGGGACAGGAACAGCTAGGCCTCTTTGCAAACTGACGGACAGTGACGCATCACCCCTCTCTCCTCTGCACTGCCTAAAAGCTAAACCACATCCCTAAAGGGAGCCCAGTTATACCCTAAAACCTACATGTCCAACCCACATTAGTTGAAACATTACACAGAATTTGACTGCTCATTGGCTGATTTTGGAGGTGGTGTATCACACCACCGTGATTTCATTAAACATTTTTCATGCTCATTGTTCTACATCTTTCACATTACATAATACTTGACCAGTTCATTCAATTTATTGCTTGTTACATTTCATTATTTTCGCATAGGTTCCTCAGCCACGTCTGCGGAAGAAGTCTTGAATCCCACGGCCAGTCTCATCTTTTGGCAGGCAAACAATGTTCTCTGAGCTGAATAACCTTGGACTCTTGCTCCTCTTCTTCTGCAGCGCTCAGCGCTCTGTCTGTTTTGTCACACTATTCGTGCTCCCTTTCCAACCCCTCATCTATCCGGTCAATTTAAGAAAATGCAGGCCCATTCAGCTCACTATGACAAATCAACATAAGCATTCATTAATTACATGGAAATGCACTTTTCACTGTTCACCACCCATCTTTGCACTATCCCCTGTTAATATTTTCTTAGCATAAGCTTCATGCAAAGCGACATTATTCATTATCGTTTTAAAGCAAGATGCAAATGTGAAATGCGAAATGCGGCCTAGACATGCATTAGTTTTGTTTCTTTTTGAAACGCAATGTAAGATGCGGCCAAGTTCATTCATGCATTAGTTCACATTAGTGCACGCATGCGCAAAGCGGTTTCCCATGTGGTTCATGTCATTTGCATGTTAGTTTTTCACTGCACACTGTTAATAAGTATTATGGGGGAGTTAATTCGAGCAGGTTTCTTTTTGCGAAACCCTGCTCCATCACACTCAAGCAGACTTTGACACTTTAGTGTCAGAGAATGTCCACAGCCCCAACCCTGCATATTCAGAGGTGTCATCTCTGCCCGTTCATGTCTGATTATTGTTTGCTCCTGGGAGGCATGTCACATCTATTCATAGCTAACAACTGGCTAAGAGAAGCTAGAGAGCCAATGCAAATTAACCTCTAGGAACTTCAGGCAGGAAAAAGGTAACTTTCTAAAAATTACTTTTCCGTAATATTTATTAAAACTCTGACTCCGCCATTGAATTGCATCTTTAGCAACTATTAAAAATATCTGTTTCATTATTTTTTTATTTGGTCCCATTTTCAAGATACAGTATTAGGATTTTAATCTGTGCTCTGGTTTTCTACATAGGGCAGATAGGCCTGCCACACTGAAAATAGCGTCTGGATGATAGTCATTGTAAGGACATATTAACATAAAATTTCCATTCATCCATCAGTTTTTTCAGCTGTCATTGACATCTTGCCTCTGCCCACCACAGAGCATGGGGCAGACCACTTCAGCGACTTGCTTTCTTTTGCTAGGAGCAACGGTATTTTGCCTGATCACATGTGCACATCTGCCTAAAAAGAAGTGCACTTTAGTGCCAGGGATGGTGGACCAATAATTTACACTAGGAATGTTTTTTCTTTCCATTATTTTTTTGTTTATATGTTTTAGTCATCTTTCTGTTTTTAAACTATATCTTCAGGCTACAGTACTTCAAGGCCAATAGTACATTCTCTTTGCATCTCTAAAAATCGTTTATATTCCTGTGGTGTACATTAACACTGAAGCAGATTTCTATGCCTTTTCTAAGTGCTTCTGTCTGCTAATTAGCAGCTGAACCTTTCTATTAAAATATATGCATTGTTTATCATTTTTTTAGTTTAATATTTTTATTGCAAGTATGTGGCCATCATATTTAGGCAGCACGATGTTTTCTTTTTTCTTCTTTTTATTTTTGAAGCATTAGCTTGCGATAAAATTATAAATAAATACCAATGTGCCAGATTGACAAGACAAGACCTATTGGCTTTGTCAATGCTTGTTTCGCATTCTAATAGAAGCCGTTTGCGATTCACGTCTTATGTTTGTTTTTCATAAAACTATACTTGACATGAGGGTATATGCTATCACAGTTTTGGCAAACAAAGCTCCCTATAAGGAACATTGGAATACTATGCTCCATACCAGTCTGGCACGAGACTTGAGAGTTCCCTCGCACATACTGGCTAACTGGGGAAAGAGAAGCCTGGTTCGTTGTTCAGCCTTAAATTGGAGCCGTCTAACTATGGAGTTGAAAATGGCTGCCTCCCTTCTTAATTTAAGGAAGGGATTAAAGTCTTGGCTTTCTACCCTGGATTTGCTTAATTATCTTTTTGAAGTCTGTAGCTCATTGTGGTATTTCCAGTCATGGGCAGTGCCAAGACGCCTCCGGGCAAATGTTTGTGCTTTACAAATAGTAAATCAAATCATTAAATCAAATGAGTGCTTTAAAAAAACCTCTTTGATCCAAAATGTGTGCTTGTTGCTACATAGTTTCATTACCACCCAGAGGGGCACGTCAGATACACTATTTTTGTTTATATTTTTTGTGTCAAACAAATGCGTTTCTTTCAAAGGACTTAAAATCTGTTTGAGCTAGATTTATCCTTCAAATTTCCACTCACAGGTTTAAATATACTATTTTGCTCTACCCTAACTACCGCCCCAATAGTATAGAACAGTTAGAGGGCTGGCATGCAAGTGACCCAATTTACAAAGATAACGAGCTATGGTTGACAGGCCTACAGAAAATCAAAAGATTCCCTGGAGGTGAACATCTGAAAGACTGTAGAAGCCGAGGCTTTTGCATATGACCAACTCTGCTGGGCTCTAGCAGTCTTTCAGAATCACATGCCTGCTTGGAAGTCCCCTGGCAGTTCGCACGCAGCCATGACAAGTAGTGTAGCAAATGGTGTCTCCGGCCCTAAGGAAGCAAGGAAAATGGCCCACATCTGCTGATGCTACAATTAGGGCTCAGATGGTTCGTCAGACCCCTGCGCCCCCTTTTGCCACTACTAGAAACCCGGGCCAGGGGAAGGCGCAGCCGGACCCGATGGGGGCCCAGGGCAAACGCCGCCCGGAGGCGGGAGGCCCTCCCCCCCATCGCGGAAGCCCGTGAAAAGGGGGACCACCAGGATTGGTCACCCCAAGGTAGCCGACGTCCCCCCCCAATCAGGGGGCAAGGCGGCAAGCAGCTGGGGGGATTAAATAGGGGCACAAGGCCCAGAGATAGCGCACATTCCCCCCTGCAAGAGGAACACGGAATCCAGAAAAATCCATCCAGTACCCGAGGAGGCAAAGAAAAGGACCCGGCTGGAACCGGCTGTACCTGGCAAGAGATGGTACCGCCGACGTCGGAGCCGCATCAGCGAAGCCTCCTCGAGAACCCAGTGCCGAAAAACCGAAGGTGAAGGGAGTGGTTATTGAGGCCAGCAGCAGAGGGGGGCGGGAGGGGGAATGGAGCGGTCCGGCACCACAAGGAGTCGGGAAGGTCTGTCGGAGAAAAATGGATGGAGGTCGCCATCACATTGGATGCCCAAGAAGAACAGAACGAGTTACCTCGGGAGACGATCTGAGGGGCAGAAGGACGGTGTGCTCTACAACGAGCTAGGGTAGCACCTAACATCCTAATGAAAGAAGCCTGACGTCTGTGGTTGGCGTCTAACAAAGGCTCAGGAATTCAAGCTTACCAGCACCTGCAGCCAGAACGGCAGTGCCCGGGAAAAGATGGCGGCAGGCTCCACAGGCAGGCTCCACGGGGGCATCTGGTGGAGTCAACACAGCGGTGTGTTGGGGGCAGCCCAGCCAGGGTGCAGGATGGTGTGCGCGGGTGCCCCTGCAGTGCTTTAAGATGGCCAGCCACCGCACTGTGGGTCGGTGCGGGCGGCGATGCCCCGAAGTGGTTTATGACGTCACGTAGTGGAGGTAAGCTCAGCGGAATGGGCGCAGCATAGCCTCGGGTTAATGCTGCAGCACAACAAGCATAATTGGGCGGGCACGGGTAAAATGTGGGAGGAGCGCAAGAATTTGGTGAAAAACTCCAGGGTTTGAACCCCCCCGCGAAACTAGCATGGCAGTGTTAGACCTCAAAGCGGTGAGAATGGCTACCTCAGTAACCTGCCGTGTTTACTGAGGGGGAGTGAATCGAAGTGCTGTAGAGGAGGCAAGGGGCTTTGGCGGGGAGGCGGCAAGCACGATCACGCCTGAAGGAGGAAGGCGCAGGAGCGCGTCTGGCATCATATCTTTTGGTAGCAAGTAGTCGGCAAAGCCATTCACATCTGTCACTGCTTTAAAGCCGAGAGCTCGATCCCTAGGTGAAAGGCTAACCCCGTGACGAGATGGGAGCATCTGCTGTTAATTGTGGTACCGGTGCAGCAGGAATTTAGCGCCACCTTCCCCCCCCCTGTTAGAAATCTCCCGCGATCGAGACCTGGAAGCGGGAAGCAGTGGTCGGTGGGTCTTTCCTGGCTCAGGTCACTGAATGTACCCCGAGGAAACCAGAAGCTTTCGTGCGATGGGGATTGGGGAGGCAGTAATACTAATCGTTAAACCATTTCTTTCTCGCCTAGTCTGCCCTTTGACCCTCTTTGCTTACGTGGTCACACACTCATTTCATTAGTAAAGCGTTCCCCGGTTGTTTACAGAAGTCTAGAAATGTAAAAAACTTGGCTATGGAACCGGGTAGGCCTAGGTCACGATGTGATACTAGGCTGCAGAGGGCTCCCAGGGCGGGCTGTGCGATAATCGGATGAAAGATTGGAGGAGGGAGGTCACAATAGAGGCTCGTGATGCTGTGGCAACAGGCGTGTAGGAGCTCAGACGGTAGACGTATGGTTTCCTGCACGCTGGGCATAGCTCGTCACCACACTCGTCGTTAAGTCGTTAAGTTTTACGTAATCAATAAAATGCAACTAATGGAAATAAAAGCAATAAACTTGACACTTTGGTGGGTTTAGCACGCAGGACCAGAAGAGTGGTATTATTTTCCCTTCAATCGCAAAAAATCAACAGGAAATGCACCTAATATCAAACGGCTGGTGTTACATTTGCCTTCCTTTTAACAGGCAAAAACTGCAGGAGGTTTAGGCAGGGGTACTGAGGGAGCTAAATGACAGGACTCAGCCGCAGGCAGAGTAGATGAAATGCTCACACAGGGTCCTTGGGATGCCACACGGCAGGGGCCCTGAGGAGCAGGTGAGTGGCCAACAAAGGGTCCAGGGCAAGCGGAACGGCACTTGCAGCCCGGGCAGGTCCTGACGGACGCCCACAAAATTCGGTAGCAAGGTGAAGCCTGGAACCGCACACACAAAGGCCCAGCAGAAGGGGCACCTCGCAAAATATACTGGCTGTGAGCGAACAATGACAATGAATGTACAAAGACAATGAAAAGTATGCGATAACATGGATGTTTATGAATAACCATATGATTTGCGAAATGTACAACCATGTTATGTTTGAATAAACTGCGATCTTTTAAGACACCAAATCACGTTGTCAGCGAAGTAATTAAAAGGTTTATGGGCGCAGTTATGTGGGAAGGGGGGGTGAGGAGGACTCGCCCCTGGGAGGGGTTTACCTGTTACACTTTTGGTAGTGTTGTCCTTGACCACAGCTCTGCTTTGCTTTCCTTCAGAGAAGTGGGAGGTAGAGCTCGAGGTGGAGTGAAGCGGGCAGGCTCGTGCTTAGCTGCTGCTGATCTGTGCAGACTCTGCTCTGCTTCTCTGTTTGTGAAACACTGTTGGCGAAGCAGGATAAACAACCTGTATTTCCCGCGTGCAGATTACCTACAGGAAGTAGTGAAGAGGCGTTTAGATGCCATTTTCAGCAGAAGGCCTATCTTTAGCTGCCTATTTTAAAACGAGAACTGGAAACAACAGGGCAAGCAGGAAGGTTTCGAAATTCCTTCCAAATTAAATCAGCACTCTTCTATTTCTGTGCGCCCCTTGGCTTTAGGAACTATTTCTCCCATAAATACTCTTACTAACATCCCCTCCCCTGGCTTTTTGTAGGATGCTCTGTGAGATTAACTTGATGAAACTAAAATCTCTAGTGGGCATCCAGATTTTGTCTCCTCTCCAGCAAAACTGATGAACATTACAAGGGATGGAAAATTGGCTAAAAATCAGCCTGGAATTTGTAGACCTTAACATGAGGTCCACAGCCACTGTGTCACCACTAACAGATAAAATGATGCACTGAAAATGATTACAGTGAGGAGAGGTGCACAATATTCTCATAGACATCTGCTTATATTCATCACATTAAAATGGTGGTGGTTCACAAAGGGGTTGCAACATTTGAAATAAAGTGAATTCCTACAGTGCCCAAATTAGCACTGAGGACAGAGTACTGGGTACAGGGCATGACTAAAGTCCACATCATTCTTCTACAGCCTGTTGTGCAAGGCGGAAGCCTGTATAAGGCAGGCTGGAGGGCCAAGGGGTGCAAGGCGCAATGCCAGAGGTTTGCAGCAGGTGCTCTAGAAGCTAGGGCCTCGTGCAGAAGGCTTTAGAGGTTGGGGTAGTAGGTGCCGGCCATGGCTGACGGCCACACCCTGCACCCGCTCCCAAAGGCTGCTGCTGAGCACTGCTGGTTCTGGCACAGTGGAGCACTTGGCAGTGCGTGGCCGAAGGCCTTTCTCTGCGCTCTGAGGTGGGTGAGTATGGCCCATGGCTGTGCACAGGGGAGCGTGGGCCAGTTATATCAGTATACACCCAAAGAAATCGCGGACGGACGTCACAGTAATTTACGCATATTGCAAAAGAATTTTTTAAAAATTTAAAAAATAGGCATTCACATTAAAACTACAGTTAAAGGAATCTTATGGTTGTCATCCAGAAAACTCAAAAAATACTTACATCTATCAGTGATGGGGCGCTACATCATAACTTGACCTGCTGCGGTGTTCATAACCTCATAGCGGATGTCATATAACATCAGAAATAACATCAGTGATGACATCACATATCACTATTAAACATCATCATTAACGACATCAGCCTTCATACTCATCTACCCATCTGTTAAATTACAGTGCAAATCCAGACCTGTTTCCATATGTGACCTTTTACGGACATAGAGCTGTACAGAGGCCTAAGTCAATGACCAGTCTCTGCAGACCTCTCGAAGGTGCTCTGAGGACAGAGCCTGGCAGGGAGCCGAGCCCGGTGGGCTGAGTGCATGGGTTGTGGCAGAAGGGCCATGCTCAGAAGGCTCTGCCAGACGTGTTACTGAGCTCAGGCCACGGCTGAGGGTCCGACACATGCTCCCAGAGCCTGTTGAACAAGACCCAATGTTCAGCCCAGTGAGCTGTGGGTGAAGTGGTGAGCAAAGGGCCTCCCCAAAACCAGAGAGGAGAAGTGGTGTTGGGCACAGAGCCTTCTGGACAGGCCAAAGGTTGAGCCACATAGACTCAGGCAGCAGGGCTGTTGACTCTCTTCGCTGAGGTCATTGTTACTGGTTGTGGTATCGTCTGTGATGTGTAAGGTATTGAGCCAGTGCTTAATTTGTGCCGGTGCTTTCCGGTGCTTAGCACCGGCACTTATTTATCAGGGCCGGGTCTACACCTGAGTGCCACCACACATTAATGACTGCACGTCATGCGTCACAAAAATTGATTGACTGCAGTGTTCACAATCTATCGAGTCCCTGGTGAAGAGTGCTGCTGAGCCGATAATAAATTCATGCCAATTTGACTTCAGTGAAGTCAGTGTTACCGGTGGGTAGGCCACTGACTGGGCTAGATTTGGTTCTGTTAGGCTGTGGCAGCCGTGGCAGCGTGCGTAACCTTTTTTAAAATTCTACGCTTCGGCGCGCACACACTTGAGTCACGACGCACCAGCACTTCAGCACAACATCAACTGCACTAATATTTGAAGCAGCCAGCGTGTCCTGCAGTCAGTGTACAGCAGCAGGCGTCTTCTTATTAAAGGCAGTAACCCGTAAGTAACCAAACCAATGCTGCTGTTTCTTTAGTTTAGTGTGCTCACCGTGGTGGTTGGTAAACTTGGTATGAGTCGGCACTGAGTCTAAGGAGCAATAATGCCGCCGCCGCCGGGCACCGTGTGCAATCCCCCGGGTCAGAAGGCTGGAAGGGCAGGGTCTTAACCCCCTTTCTGTCTGTATTCTTGTCTATCTATTCTTTGACTTGCATTTGAAGTGCTGTTTTTCCATGCCATGTTTCATCTCTTTCGGATATATTTTGGTATTTTAATACCTGTTCTCCCCAGTGGCCCTCGGGAACTGTCATGTCACCGGTCGTCTGTCTCTGCCTGCTCTGCTTCACTGGCAGTCTCCTCTCCTCCCTGAGGTGGTCCCACAAGGTAAGCATCGAGCCCCGCCCCGCCATCCGCACGGCTGGTGGGATGGTGAGAACATAACACAGACTGGCCGCTCTGGCATAGTGGTGTGCTTTGGCCCGGGAAAAGGGGAGAGTGTGTGCCGAAGCTGCAAGCAGGATTCATAGTGACCCTGGGCAAGTGGTCAGCCTGGGAACTGAGAAGAACATTTGCTTTAGTTGCCTGATAAAACTGCAGGGCGGGATAGGAAATCAGTAATATTGCCCTCCCTTCAATGTCCCCAGTAAAGCAGTTCTGTTGTTTAACCACACGCTGCAGTGGTGTCCCCAAAATATGCAGGATACATCTTCCTCTGTCGCCCATTTTGCTGTCGCCCACGGACGAAAAAAACCTAATACCCAGAGACCTATTTGAAGTTCTTTACGTAACTGATTAAGTGTTGGTGTTACATGTGTTTTTTGTTTCTAACGTTGGGTTTTAGTTCAATTTTGCTTTTTCATGCAGTCAGTGCTAACAGTGCCCTTTATTTACCTAGAACACATTCTCGAGTTTGTTATTTTCTTGGGGCATATTCTGTCGTCTCGAAGAGCTTTATAAAGAATATAGAATATTCAAACCTTCAATTTTTGATGTGACCTGGAAGCTTGTGTCACCAGATGACTGCATGGGACATCACAATTCCTGTTCCTGTCTTCTCTCTCTTGTTTAGCAAATGAATGTATTCTGGGATTTGTAGGCAGTGCACTTGAACTAGATTTCCAACATACCCTGATAAACATGACCTGTTAAAGGGGGAAAATGTATATTCCTGTGAAATAACCGTGCTTAATTTGAACTGGGCACTTGCTTTTCCTCATTAGATATTGACAGAGCTGCTCCTGGCAAGAGCAAGCGAGGTGAATAAAAAAAAACGGGAAAGGAGAAGTAAAATAAATATGTAAAAAGTAACAAAGGGAGAATGTAGGTACCAACAACAGTGAGCTAAAGCGGTAGGTAGTGTCTGGGAATAGATTAAGGAGGCCTGAGATGAATTCTGGACTACGCAGCCTTGGTAATCAGTGCGTAGACATTTAATATCACCATTGAAGGCCTTTGGAGCACAGCTGTGGGCACTCTTGTAGTGTAGCTCCTATTTCCCTAATAGGCTCTGCGCATTGGAATAATATACCCTATAGGCTTGACATAGGACTGAGGTTGGTATGTCCCTATTGAGTATATTAAACTTAATTACTTGTGCCAGCTAGCTCAGAGGCCACTAGAAACTCCTTGGATAACAAGAAGGGAGTAGTTTCTGGCAGCCGCAAAACATGACCACTTTGTTTCCCTTTAGAATCAGAATGTGTCCCAGAGTCGTGGAAACAATAGATAACCGTTTCACTCAGCTCAATCGTGCATGCTTAGTTTTTCTTCAAAGTTACACAGAAAGAATAGACGGGCGTTTCAATAAAAGATTTATTGAACAGTCTTGTTTCTCGTGTAAGTAATATGTGCAGTTACGATCACAAGACAGTATGCAAGATAAATAATGTACAGTGTAAGCAGTAGAAATAAATAATACTGCGCTAGCATGATCTTTAGTAGATATTCATTTACATAAATAACACAGACTAAAAATGTGAGTACTCATACGATGCGTTTCTAAGCTAGTTCTACCCCAATGTACCTAACCTAACCTAGGTGTAGGGAGAGGTATGAAGTAGGTGAAGTATTCCTTACTATGGTATACTAAGAGTATGTTACGCCTAGTATGCCAAGTATACCTAGTATGCCTAGTATGCCAAGTATGCCAAGAGTCCCTCTAGGTTCTAGTCAGCTCCATACCTTAAGAATGAGAGAGGTAGGAATCTCTTGCCAGACTCGAACTCCAACACCCCGCAAGGGAAGTCAGATCACTGGAAGCTGGACTCTCTGCGTGCAGGGATGACAGCGTCTTCTCAGTGCGTCAGGCCGGGATACGGGCTCCTCTGAAGTCGAGGTCTCCTCTAGTTTACAAGGGCTAGGGAAGGTATATTTATACCTGAGAGGTACCTCACAATGTTAGCATTGACGTGAATCGGACAGCGGAAGACGTCATGAATGGACCCTTAAGGTATAACGGTTCATGCATAATAGATGAGTCCTTGAAGAAATCAATAGTCCTGTGCTAGGGAAACTCCCGAAGCCTAAGGGTCTGTTCTTCAAGAACTCATTGTGACGTTAGGGTAGACGGATGTCAGAGACCATGCCTGTATTTGGAGTGCACGGTTTAATGCCTAAATAAGGACTGGGATTTTATGCCTATATAAGGGCAGGGCGAATTGTGCCTATATAAGGACATGATAAAGGAAAACCTATATACGGACACCCTAAGAGGAATACAACACTCTCACTTATTACTTTTACAAATTAAGTACTGTATAGAGTCACCTGATCGCCTTTGCCTGCGAGTCCTTCTGATGCTGTAGTCATATGGCCCAGATTTTCCGGGTGTTCTGACACAGTTTATCGTCATTTAAGTTGTATATTGTTTTTGTTTCCAGCCCAGGATGCACTGCTTAAGCGTCCTTTTTGAACAGTGGGCCTGCTTCCTTGTAATGCCTGGACACAACTTAGAGGGACAAACAACTCTATTACTAAGCAGTTTACGCTACGCAGATGAGACCGTGTGTAAAATATGCATTAACTTTCCCTGTGGTATTACCAGAAAAATGCAGATCTTAGCCTCGTTAAATTCTTTTTTCCATGTTGATGAATGTAGTTTTGATTATCTGGTCACCTCACCTGTGTCAAAAATGGGAGCGGAGACAGAAAGTTGGCCCTTCGCCCTCTTGTGACAATTAACTACTTATGCATATCCAGATATTGCTTCATGTGGTTGATGGAACATGAGGAAAATGTAGCCCTATGAAGTCCCATGGCTTCCTGACAGTCTATACTTTTCCTGTTAGTAGAAGTGTCATGGAACAATGTATTTATTATTGAAAAAAGGTAGAGTAACGGTTCTTATGTTGGAAATAGAAGTGTCCCTTTCTAGTTTTTATTCACGCTCAGTTAAACATACTTAAGGAAAGGACTGGGTAAAGGTGTCATCACTTTTTTCTCACTCCTTAGCTTGCATTCACCTTGTCATTTTCCTCAAAACGTGAGATCTTTCGGCATTCCCTCTCCTACTATCTCACTTACATATTTTCTTTTTTGTGTATCCATTTATTGTTAAAAACTCGTGGTCTACACAGTTGTCTCTGAGACTGCTTCTTTTTCTTTCTAAACGCACACCTCCTTCACCTCCTCTCTTTCCTACATCATCACATTCACGGAATGTATGTCACAGTGTGGCACTGTGTTTAACAAGTCAAGCATAAGTTACACGCCAGAACTGTGACCGACACCCCTTCCGCGTGAAGATAGCTCAGTGAGATATGCTCTACCTGTCGAGATGGGTGCATATATATATGTGTGTGTGTGTGTAATCTGCAAACTTCCCACTTAGTCATTCATACTTCTGAAGTAGAGGCACTGAATAGTAACACTTAGTATTTACAGTGCTTTAAAGTGACAAAGTCCACAGTTAGCAAGCACTATAAAACAAGTTATCACGTTTTATGGTTCTAATATTTAAACCAGTCATAACACTATATGAAGTGAATTATCTAGGCGCAGATGTTATATTCACTTATTTGCATCAGAGTTGGAAGGCTCCCTTGCTGAAATTCAGATCAGGAATTACATCTGACTTTCAGCAGTGCCAGTTGAGGATGTGGGTGGGGCCAATAGAGTAAGTGGGCAGAGCCGGCGGAATTGGGTGTGGCCTCTAACAAACATTTGAGCACCTGGACTTCAAATTTTACAAATTAAGCACTGTATTGAGCAATGCATTAAGGGGGCGTTATCACTCCGTTGCTTACAATAGGCTTTAAATTCCTGTGAATGTTGTTCTTTCAATCATATTGAGACTAAAAAGGAGAGACAGAGAGAGAATAAAAGTGCCTTTAGTCCATTTATAAGCATCCCTCAGTTGTGGAAGCTAAGCAGTGCAGAAAGTAATTTGCTCAACAACATCACACATTTTAACCAAACGAGGAATGTGTGAATATAACCTGGGTCTTCTGTTTTCACAGTTAATAATTTAGACACATGACCACATCGCTTCCCTCTCTGACCTAATCACTCTTTCAATGTATTGCAGGTCACATCCACCAGTGGACAAACTCCTCTTTCTCCAGCATCGATCTTCTCACAGTGCCATGAAAGAGGGAGCCATTCTTGTAAGCGCAGAGGCGGGGACTCTCTGCTGGTGGAGCATGTTCACGGATCCACACAAGCTCGGTAACTCAATAAAACCAGAGGTTCACAATTCAAGATGTGTGAGACACTTCTGTTGTCAGGGTGGTTGATCGCCAGCTGCCGAAAGAAGGAAGCGAAAGCCGCCCTACTTCCCACTGTAGTGAGCCTAGGGTTCTTTTCACTACTTTGTCAATAAAGGGGAAGTCTAAGGACAACATTGTAATTGTACACTTTCATTTATATTCCTATTCTTTTGCCTCAAGCCACAGTCATTGTTGAACGTGGATATTTAATATACTCTCCATGTGCCACAACACAAGTGCCTCAACTTCTCCCGTCCCCTAAGGTCCACGGTGTCATTGGCCAGTCCTGTTCAAATGATTCCTGGCCCTGATGTGTGTTTCTAGCAACTGGTTTGTATTTGTCTGCATTTCTTGTTGAAATTGAAGAGAGGATGAAGCCTAACGGCTAGGGCGGTCCCTCTCAAATCTGGGGAACAGGGTTCGAGTCTCTGCAATTACGCTCAACATCGTGTAATTCTGGGCAAATCACTTAATCTCTCCCTTCCTAACAAAAATGAATGTGGCCTTGTGTAAGCAACTGGTGCTCATGTAAAGCCTCTGATACCCGATACCTTTAGGTCAAGTTCGCGCTATATAAAAGAAAAATAAAGATGGTTGCTAACTTGCTACCTTCAGCTATAAACTGGGTGCATGGCTTTTTTTGTGTGTACGCTAGTGTTCTGCTCAAGATCACACAGTGAACAAAATAATCTGCAGGCAATCGGGAGGGTCAGGAATTTTTCTCGCTGACATATCTGTGTGTAATTGGCAATCAAACAATTTAGTGAAACTGCAGATATTTATAATGTTTGCTTCATACTCCACCGCCAGTCTGTAATTGTCAGTAACATAGCTCCAAACAAACCTTACTAACAGAATTAAAATGTCATTGATATCAACTTCATGAAGTTTTTTTCCTTAGCCTTGGGCTGCTGGAGGCGAGGTATGATAATTGCGTTCCTCTTTCTCCATGCAGACTGTCAGACTGTCTTGCTGCTGCCACAGTGGTGCCCTAGAAGGGGGCAGGTGGGACCCGTGCCCTAGCTCTGTTTTCTCTGTCCACTCCCCCTTGTGCCCTCAAACCACAGCTGCTGAATATGCCAGAAGTCCACACAGGAACAACAGTTGCTGAACCTTGCCACACACATTAATTAGTCCAGATATCTTTAATTGCAAATCAGTGTTGTTTAATTAAAATGGTTAGTCTGACTTTGTATGTGCACACATATCTACATCTAAATATACATATATAGATATATATGCGCACATACATACAAAGTCAGATCTAAACATTTTATATAGATATGTGTGTGTGTGTGTGTGTATTTATATATATATATATATATATGTATATATATATATATACACATGTACATATATATATATATATATATATTTTTATTTGCTTAAAGGCTTGCCCTGGCAAACAACATGGATTAATTATGTGAGGTGATTTCACCAACCCGGCGTTAGTGTGTTTTTGTAACGTTTTACTGTGCAGTGCCTTTGACATGTAATAGCAAAAGACACACAATTGATGGACGGAATGCAGAACAAATCAAAACATTCACCCCCAGTCAAGAGATCTGGGTTAAATCCATCATTCTTTTGCTCACCATGCCACCCCAGTTTAGACCTGGCCATATGCAAATCAGATCTCTTGACTGGGGGTGAATGTTTTGATTTGTTCTGCATTCCGTCCATCAATTGTGTGTCTTTTGCTTCCTCGCCCTAAGTGCGCCGGGTATGCCCAGACGTGGGTCCCGGGCTCACTGTGCCACTGGAATCAAGCTATCCTGGCTGAAGAGGGGTGAAACCCCGAAACCGGTCCTAGGATGCTTGTTTCCGGTCCAGGGAGGACCTGGCTTGGCAGTTCGGGCTGGACTGTTCCCATGAGGCACAGGCTCAAGACTGATTTGCATATGGCCAGTTCTAAACTGGGGTGGCATGGTGAGCAAAAGAATGATGGATTTAACCCAGATCTCTTGACTGGGGGTGAATGTTTTGATTTGTTCTGCATTCCATCCATCAATTGTGTGTCTTTTGCTTCCTCGCCCTAAGTGCGCCGGGTATGCCCAGACGTGGGTCCCGGGCTCACTGTGCCACTGGAATCAAGCTATCCTGGCTGAAGAGGGGTGAAACCCCGAAACCGGTCCTAGGATGCTTGTTTCCGGTCCAGGGAGGACCTGGCTTGGCAGTTTGGGCTGTACTGTTCCCATGAGGCACAGGGTCAAGACTGATTTGCATATGGCCAGGTCTAAACTGGGGTGGCATGGTGAGCAAAAGAATGATGGATTTAACCCAAATCTCTTGACTGGGGGTGAATGTTTTGATTTGTTCTGCATTCCGTCCATCAATTGTGTGTCTTTTGACATGTAATAGGCTTGTATATCTCACACCCGATAACACATTCTGCCAGAGTTAGAGGATGTGCTTAATTTGTGCCTGTGGTTTCCGGTGCTCAGCACTGGCACTTAATTGTCAGCACCGGCTCTAGTGACAGTCCACCACATGGTGGCATTGTCTTCTTTTTCAGATGAGCACAACAACCCTGTTTATTAAGTCAGTACATTGGAAATGAATAATACTAGCCTCTCATGCCATTTTTATAGCTGTGTGTGTCCTGAAATTGTCTGAATTGTAACACTTGTAGGAGTATGATGGTTAGGTGTTATGTTGGTACTGCCATTGGCAGTGCTGGCACGGTATGGGTGGTGCATGCTGCAGTGGCCTTCCGAGAAGGGCCCTGGCACTTAATTTTTTACAAATTAAGCACTGCACATACTTGAACATCTTTGAAGATGTCCTTACCAGTTTTATCTGTAGCCCTATGTGTGCCTCCTCTAAAATTCACTTTTAGAGATGCCACCGCTGCTGCGCAGTGTAGACAAACATTAGGCCATCCTAAAGCAAAGGTCAAGCAACTAACCACAGATTTAACAGTAAACATGTCAGCCACACTCACGAGTAGGGGAGAGACACCCACTCCAAGAGCGACCAGAAGTGCCAGGGCGGCATACCGCAGCGGTGCCACAGGAGGGAACAGTTTAAATCCTTGCCAAGTACCACACAAGCCTACAAATTACACAGCTGTCACATGCACTATGAATTACTTCTTGCACGGAAGCATTTTAGGAGGTCCACCCACAGAGGGAAGGAAGCAAGCTGGGTATCGGGGGCAAAAAAAGAAAAATAATTACATAAATCTGGAGTAGGCACAGCAGGGCACGGGGAGGGAAAACTGGAAAAAAGAAACAACAAGGTTACACTACAGGCCATATGTTAACTGTAGGCAGGAAAAGCAGAGCCTGGATTGCGATGCAGGTACTTATCTTCTGTCATTGTCTATTTTTCAGCATTATTTTCAAAGCAGGAAAAAAATGTGGTCAAGTGGCGAAACTGCTGACTATAGTGATTGGCTCACCAGGCATCTAATTTTTACAAAATTGTGATCCTGGGCAAATTATGTCTTCTACTTTACATTATTTGTTAGAAATAAGATAGACTCAGGTATTAAGTAATTTGTAAAACGAGGATATTTATACTTGTGCAATTTGTTGTCTGTTGAGACAGTTAAGGGCTAGAATGAGAATGTCTGTATATTAAGAATTTCCAGTTTTGGAGCAAATACAGATAATTTGGGACTGCGAGCTGAATCATTTTGACCATCATCAAACATTTTAGTCCAGCTGAAAACCAAGATTAAGGCCCAATCCTTCTCGCTTCATAGTTTGCATTTTACCCGGTTATTCACAGCATCAGATTGAGGTACCCTCTGCCAAAGGCAATGAGTGGAAGACTGAAAAATGCACTTTTAGCCCATGTGTGTTGACACTAATCTGAGATCTATTCAGAGGGTCCCTGAATATGGTTTGTCTTTTTCAAGCACTTGAGTGAAAGTAACATAACCCAGTCCTTTCCACATGCTGTGAATTTTGTGGAAAGGTTTTTGAGGGAAGTTCCTGCATGGAATTCCAACATTTAGGGGTTTTCCCACAACTGGATGCACAAATTACGGAGTCAAATGTGTTTTAAAATAGAGACACACGGCCAGATTCCAAGAAATTACCCTTACATTTTAGAATGGTTCTGCTATCGTTTGTATTAAGCCATTCTGGCAGATTTTTTTCATGGTATCTATTGTTTTTGTGTTCTGCTCTGCTCGGCTTGTTGACTGTTTTAGAGCACTTGGGGAATGGGATTGGGACGAGAAATTCCAAAGTCTAAGTACAGGCTACCAGGTCTCTTCTGCAGAGTCTAAACCAAGTGCTCTGTGGAAAAGCAGGTTTTCAGGTCTTTCGTTAACTTTCTGGAGTTCTCCTCAGCTCAGAGATACCATAGCAGGGAATTCCATAAAGCGATGGGTTATAAATGTAGGACTAGTTCAACTGAATTAGTTAAATGTGGTCAATCGCACTGACAGGCTATTTGTAGTAGATAACCTTAGTTTTTGACAGAGAAAGTCCCATTAGTTTTGATAGGTATGAGAAAAACGGCCAGGCAGAGCTTTGTGAAGCAAGGCGAGTATTTTGAACTCTGCGAAATCACGAAGGGGTAAAGTTATGGGGCTTTCTGATGTACACAGAGGATAAGGTAGCCCGTGAAATTTGGGGTTCTAGAAGTTAGTCTTGTGGCCAGAGGCTTCTGTGGATGCCACTGCTATAATCAATATGGGATATGGTCTCTGCTAGGACCTCATCTGAGCTATCAATGGCAGTGCCAGGATCAAACAGGGAAGCAAAAATAACAGACGTATTCTTGGTCATGTTATTGATGTCCGACAGGCAACATTTAGGTTGTGAACTAATCTTGAAGGAAATGGAAAAATGCTCATCCAGAAGGGAATCAAATGGGGCAATACATGATCAGCAGCACCTGTTTTTGACCCATGGATGCAGAGAAAGTGTAGTCCAAACCAGAGGTAGGCATGATTGAGGCTGTCTGGGAGAGGTTGATTCCCTGGTATATCAGAAATTCTGGCATGGGTCAGAGCATCATCAGCGTATATTTGATATCCAAAGATGCGATTGCTTAAGCTCTGTTTATTAGGCAATGGACATGATCGTGGGCAATGGGGACTAAACCACTTATCTCAGAGAGGTAAAATCCCAGTTTCACTTGCCCAGGTTGATTTGAAAGGAATTACTCGGATGATTGCAGTGCAATTCTACTACTTCCCAGCAACGTGAAGGAATAGGGAAATGTTAGAGAAATGTGTTGTGGTGCATTGTTGTGGTGCACTGTGTCATGCATTGTGTCATGCTGCAGACAGAGAGATCTGTAAGACCCAGTGTGTAGGCCTGTATAATGTTTAACCCCTTCTATAAAGTGGTCATGTGTGTGAGCGATTCTTCAGTGGTGCTGAGGAGAGTTGTTTTATTCACCCATCATTGACTTAAACCAAATTGATAGTCACTGAGTATGGTGTGGTGTTCTAAGTTCGCACAGAGTCGCTATTCAATTTCCCTGCTCTCCTGTGCTTAATTCTGTGCTTAATTCTTGTGCCTTTTCTCAATTCCCGTGCCATTTCCTTTGCTTTCCTCTAGTTAATTCTTGTGCCTTCTCTTAATTCTTAATTATTGTGCCATTTCATATGCTCAATTTGCTTTATTCTACTTCATTCTACTGCCTTTTTCTTAACTCTAGTGCCATTTTATCTGCTTTCCTCTGCTTAATTCTGCTTAATTCTTGTGCCTTTTATTAATTCTTGAATTAATTATATTGCTCATTCCTGCCCTCCTTGCCGCCTTCTCTTCCCACCTCCTCCTTTTCGCCTTCCTTTCCCTCCTCCCTCCTCCCTCCTCCCATCTCCTGCCAACCGCCAACCCAATCGTGCCTGCTATTGTCCCGCTTAGCCCCACCCTCTGCCACCCAGCTCCCTGCCCTCCTCTCAGGACCTACTTAATAGAAGCCGCAGAGCGGCTGCGATGCCTGTGCAGCAAAGGTATGCCAAAGGCAAGCCTGTCTTGTCGTGTCAGCGCCCGGACCGTACCCAGCGCCAGGACCCCTAGGTCCTGGTCCACCCACAGGTACACTGCCATCGCCCTCCGCGCCCTGGACATCGAATGACCCAAGAAACACTGCTGCCAGGCCGCACCGCACTCTACGGTAGGACCGTTTGCCTGCTCCAACTTCACCTTCTCCTGCACTAGCATGCCAGTCATCACAGCACGGAACACTGCTATGCCAAAGAGCACCCTACCGACCTCTCGAGACTCTGCAAGAAAAACGACCCTTCAACTCCCCTCGCTACTCCTCAACATAAGCTCCATCTGCAAACACGCCACCAAGTTATGGCACCTCATCACCACCCTCGTAGCCGACATTGTCTTTCTCACCAACCTGGTTCAACCCAGCATCCGCCCCTGACATCGCCACAGCAACTCCTGACGCATATAAAATCACTCACCAAATCCGTACCAACAAGCCAGGAGGAGGAATAGCCATCATCCACAAGGAGCCCCTACAATGCACCACCACCACCGAAAACATCATCATCTCCAGGTAATACCTCAACTTCAAGCTTCACTTAGATAGCAAGACAACCATCCAAGGAACCCTTGCATACAGGCCCCCGGGCCCACGCTCCAGCATCTGTAACACCATCGCAGACCTCATCGCGCCCCTCGCCATTAGCTCCAAAGGCTAGATCTTCCTCGGCAAGCTCAACGCCCACCTCTGCGACTGTATGAGCATCCTTGGACTGACCCAAATCATCTGCGATCCCACGCACACAGCAACACACAACCTGGACCCCATCTTCACACCAGCAACTGCATCAAATACATCCACATCACAGAACTCATAAGAACCGACCACTCCATCATCCACTTCAGCATCTACAGCCCCCACACCGCCTCCCCAAAGAGGGCCAACACCCCCACCTCCCATCGCAGCTGGACGGATGCCCAAAACTCCTCACATCCAGCCACCGCCATCAATCTGGAACAAGGAATCAAGAACTTCAACTCTTGGATCATCAACTGCGCTGACAGCATCACCCCCCAGTAAAAAATAACAAGCACAATGGATTCTCCAGGGAAGCCAGCTGGTACAGTCTGGAACTCAGAAAACAAAAGAAGACAGCAAACAGATGGAGAGGAGATGCTGCACCACTAAAGACACTTCCGATAGGGCAGCCTTCAAGACCTCCCTCAACTTCTACCACTGCTTGCTGAAGACAGCCAAGAAGACAGCGCTAACCACTCGCATTAAAAACAGCATGAATAACAGCAAGGAACTGTTCAACATGATTAAGGAATTCTCCAACCAGGATGCCATTGAAAATATCATCATACCCTCTCAAAATCTCTGCGAAAATCTCCCAGACTTCTTCCAGAACAAGATAATAACAATATACAGAAATTTCAAACCCCAACCCCCACCCAGAGACATCCTCAACCTATCTGCTCTCTTCTCAACCCATACTACCCACTGATTGACTGCCTGGAGCTAGCTCTCCACCGAGGACACCACCTCAATCATGAGGTCCATCCACTTAGGAGCTCCCACAGATCTATGCCAGCACCACATCTTCAACTTTGGAAGCCAAAGGATCAGCCACTAACTCGCCAACCTACTCAATACATCGACCACCACTGCAACATTTCCTGATGCCTGGAAACACGCTGAAGTCAGGCTGATCCTCAAAGAAACCTCCACAGATCCCAGTTAACTCAAAAACTATTGGCCTATCTCATGTCTCCCATTCCCAGCCAAGGAACTGAAAAAAACAGGCACCTCACAAACTACCTGGAACCGAGTCATCTAGTCAAAGCCATCCAAACCAGATTCCACAGCAATCACAGCACCGAGACAGCCCTGATGGCAGCCACCGACGACATACGGATCTTCCTCGACCAAGGAGAATCAGACGCACTAATCCTCCTCGACCTCTCAGCAGCATTTGACACTGTTTCCCACTACACACTCATCAAAATATTCCACCACATCTGCATCCAAACAGACTCGCTGAGATGGATCACATCCTTACTTACTGGAAGAACTCAGAGGGTCTGCCTACCACCTTTCACCTCTGAACCCAAGGATATTGACTGTGGAGTCCCCCAGGGCTCATCCCAAAGCCATACTCTCTTCAACATCTACATGACCCCACTGGCGGACATCGTCAGAGCACACGTCAACATAATATCTTACGCAGATGACACCCAAATTATCCTATTCCTCATCCGCGAACCCATCACCACGAGAACCAATTTCCACAAGCTTATTAGCACATATCCTGCAGCGTCTACATTAGTACTCGGTATTCTGGCCAGTAGAAGGCATCAAAAAGTCATACATCAATCTCAGACAAGGTACAAACACATGTAACATCACTGTTGTCCATGCCTAAGCATGCAACTCACCCCCACAATCTGCATAACTACACCAGGGTCTACAAGGCAGCAGGCAATGAATGCAACATGGGGGGGGGGGGGTCACCACCGATTACGGTTGTAACCTTAGACCCAGCGCTCCTATCATAGGTTATAAGGTAATCAACACCAGCATCACTGGCATAGCAGCACCTGCGTACCTATATTGAGGAATGTGGTACTTCTCACAGGGAAGTGCGGGCCTCTGTCAAGGTTCCACCCTGTCCCAACAATCGAGCACCAGTGCCACCAGGTATGTGTACAACAGGGAGGGGGACACCTGCACTGCCCACGTTGGTGGGAGATATCTCCTCACCAAAGGGGTGGCTGTCCGTGAGCGCGCTGCTCAGCCGTTGGAAGTAGTGAAGCTCAGCCCCACTCTCCAATCACCGGGGGCTGAGTGGGTTAGGTTGCAGCCATAAGCTGCAAAGACGAAATGGTGCCAGACGGCCTCCGGCAGCGCCAGAGGCACGTTCCAACTCTCTGCCTCACTGGATCGTGCTGAGGGATGTTTCCCAGGTGCAGCCACAAGGCAGGGACCTCCGGTCGTGGATTCTGCACGGCCCTGGGTACACGGTTTCCCCCAGCACCACACAATGCCTTCTGGCAGCAAGAAAGTGCTGCACTGGCCCTTCGTGACCCGCGCACACCAGGCACTCTCTCCTCCTGTGTAGGTAGAGCGGTTCTCCCGTCCCAGAGAACCCGCTTGGCTTCTCGCTCACCAGTAGACTCAGGGAAACCCCTTGCAAACTGGGCTTCCATATCACGAGGGAGCACTGAAGTGGATGCCTGCCTGAGCCCGGGGTGACCTCAGAGAGTGCGCTCGATCTGAGGGCCAGTAATAGGAAAACAAGGCACCCTAAGCACCAGGTCTCCACAGCGTTTGAGTGGAAAGAAAGGCAAAAAAGCTTTCTATGTGCTAGTCCAGCAACACAGGGCAGGCTACCAAGCCCTGGGATATCACTGGGGCACACAGGCAGGGGCACAGGTAGGCCAACACACAGGTCCCTTGGAAGGTGAAGAGGCAGTCCTTCTTTAGCAGGTCAGCACAGCAAAGCCAAGTCCAAGTGGTGGTTTCCCATGACAACCCCAATAGTCCTCTGGTGCAGTCTGCAGAGCCAGCAGCGTCTGGTTACAAGTCCACGCAGTATCTACTATCATGGGGTCACAGCCCCTGTACTTATAGTGCAAAACTCTTTGTTCTGGGGGCAGTTCACACACTTTTCAGAAGTGCACAACACCCCTATTCCCATCCCAAGCCCTGGCCCCAGACACACTACAGGGGGGCGGAGACAGCATTGTGAAACTCACGCACAGCCCTATTCAGGGGCAGGTGCAACTCCTCCCACCACACTAAATTCAGACCAGGCCTTTTCAGGTGCAAGGGAAACTCCGCCCGCCCATCTAAATGCAGCCAAGGTCTATTCAGCCCAGCGCTGAGTCACAAAGGAAGGGCAGGACACACACTCAACCTCCCTTGTGACTGTCTAGAGTGAATGCATATCCCCTTCTCCTGTCAGTCTAAACCAGGTGAATACACATCTAGGCAGGGCACAAAGAATCATAAGCACACAGAAATGCCTACTTCTAAAAGTAATTTACAACAATGTCTCAACCGGATTCAATGACGAAGGCAAATGCATATGTATGTACACAACATTACAAGGCAGACGCAAAAAAGGGGAGACTCCCGGTCTTCTTTCAAAAGTGCTCATGGCATCATATATTTAAAATCTCAGTTTATACAAGACAGTTATAACAGCACTGTAAGCATAAATTGCGAAGGCAACCCAAGAGGACTTAGTGCACGTTGTGCTTGTGATGAAATAAGTGGCGGCGCAAGTGACAAGTGAAAAACACAGCGGAAGACGCAAGGTGACAAAGTGAAGAAAAAATATATGTACAAGAATCAATGGTTCAGTAGATATTGGTCATCTTAGTAATTTAGACAAGATATATAATTTTATGAACCAAAGCTGAATGTGCGCCGTAAGTTGCGCTGTAAGATCGGTCGACGGCGTTTCGATCCTATTTAGTCAGGATCATCTTCAGGACCGGGTTGCCAAAATTTTTTGGGTGCTGTACGGTGACAAGGACAGGCTAACTGGTATGTCCACAGGTTGATTGATGGACCCGTGTGGAAGGTGGTCCTGTGTATACAGTGTGTCCGGGGTCAGTCAAGGCTGAGTCCAAACGTTGAGTGTGGGATCGACCGGTGTGAGAGAGAGGAAATCACAGATCCGGTGTGGAGTCAAAGCGCATCTACTGAGTTGAATCGTTAAACATGGTATCCTCCGCAATGCAGCTGGAGGAAGTAAGCAGCAGGGTCGGGTGCCCGATCCAATGCGCTGGGCCCGGAGAAGGTACCTGGGTGTCGGGGGAAAACACGCGATAGTGCTGGTGGGCTCCTGGTGTGACGGCTAGGTGGCCGTAGTCACGATCAAATGATAAGTGAGCTTACCTTGAGGGAAAAGGGTATGGCTCGCAGGGTCGGGAGCCCGAAACCCTAAACTGGTCCCGGAGAGGGTACCTTGAAAGAGGAGGGATCAGATCGCAGAGACGCTGTAATTAGGTCCTGGCCGCCACGCTCGTGTGCGGTCTCGGCCGATCAATGCACGGATTGATCGGCCGAGACCGCACACGAGCGTGGCGGCCGGACCTAATTACAGCGTCTCTGCGGCATCGTGATTCATTCACGGATCTGATCCCTCCTCTTCAGAAGAGATGTCATGTCAAGCTGCTGACCCACGCACACAAGGCGCTACACAACCATGGACCCACTTACATCAATTACCGCCTGAACTTCTCTTATGGAATTCTAAAGGGCCCTCAAGACCTGGCCGTTCGACTAAAGACTGGGGGGACCTGCAAGTACCTGGATACCCTACTGGTTAATTAGCCACACTTTATAAATCCTGTTTAATTGATTGATTGAAAATTAGATATTTTTTCCAGGATCATTGCAGTGGAAGAGTTCTGCAACGTAGAGTCTTATCCATTTAAGCACCAGCTTTGTGTATAAGACAGTTTTGACCTTGAGCATTGGCCTATCAGAATCCATTTGCAGAAAACATAAAAAAACTCCAAATAAAGGCCCAAAGAATGAGCTGAGTTTCGTCACTACACTTTATGGCAGTCAACACGTTAGCATGTTGACGTTTTGACCTATTGTGTAAATTGTAACTGGGTCTTCATCAGGACAACAGAGGAAGCAACCTATGAGGATGGAAAAATTAGGGGAAATCAATTACCTCAGTGTTTACCTAGGGTTGAATGAGTATCTGAGTGCAGGCGCTCATTATATTCTACCTCAGTGCCATGTATATTTGCTTTTGCAAAACTTGTCATGAGAGACATTGACTCTCTTATTAAACAAAGAAAGTGCATATGCTGTAATATTTCCCAGACTGAAAGGATGACTATCCGGACCCTGAGAAACAATCATGACATTGTTCTAAAACCCCAGCAAGGCTGGCTGCATAGTCATCCTCAACACCGCTGACTATCGAGTGGAAATTATTGGCCAACTTTCTGATACCGATTGTTGTAACAAGATTGGCCATAACTCCATGACAGAAATCAAGAAAACTATTGAGAACCTCACCAAGCAGGGTCTGATATGGGATTCTTAAGCAAAAATTAGCATACCTTTCTAAGCAAACAACATCCAAGAGTTCTAGAAACACAAATTGCATAAAAGACTTCAGAAACATTAATGTGCTAATGAGTTGACTGTCATAAATTATAGTGATTGAATTGAACTGAAACGCTGAGTCTTTTTTTATTGAAAATGTTACCATACTGTTGGTCACGTATCACGTTCACTGCGCTATATATATCTGTGTGTGTATATATGTATATATTTATATAGCACAGAGAAAGTGATACTTGTCTATGTATATCTGACTTGTACACACAGTAACTAAATACACTGCTTAAATGTATATGAATGAGCAAAACGTTCATTTTGCCATAGAAGCCTAGGCTTTAAGCTTCTCCCAAGGCAACCTTTGTGATTTTCTGTTTATGTACCCAGGTTCCCACGAATACCAGGGTGCCCCATAATATTTATTTAGTCTTGCATCATTTTGGAGGAGCATATGTGTAGTAGAGAGCCAGGTCATTGTGACTTTTTCTTTTTCGCTTTTTACATGATGCGCAGTATCTTGCCATTGTTTCACTGCATGTCTAAAATGCTTTGGCAACGCTAATAGGTCCATAAGTGAGACCTATTGGCTTTGCCAATGTTGGTTAATCAAGTAGTACTTGAAATTTCTGAGCATGTTTCCTGTGAACGCTGAGATTCAACCAGTTTGCCAATAGATATTTCTGGACCACCTGGAGAGGGCGACAGGGAAAAAAAAGTTCTATATTGTACACTTCTAAATACAAAATGCGAGCTACAATCATGGGTAGTTCTAGAGAGTCAGATTCCATTTTATTTAAACATATGGTGCGAAACTTTAATCACAAATGTTTCACAAAGATTTGCCATACTGTTTAGCATTGGGAAATTGTCCTCATTATCAGCTCATGTTATAGCATCTCTGATATCTTTCGTAATGGTAGATGTACATTTGGCAGAGTCCTGCACCACTCATTCAATTAAATATATCTTGTTTTTTTTTGTTACCAAACAAATATCTAGAGCCATTTCTTCTTAGCTTAGCTATTTCCTTTCCTGGGAAATAAGTTAGTATGTATTTGAAAGAAAACCAACTGGGTACTGTGAGTTCCAAACTAAAGTGATGTGTTCCATTAATGTCACCGTTGATGTTGATTGATAGTATAATGTTGACGCCAAGAGAGACTGTGCAAGTACTTCAGATGACCATGATGTTGCCTGAGTGAGTTATATCTCCTTCTCTTTCAGTGTCCTTCTATGCCCCACAAGATGCTGATGAATCCATTTTTGGACTGTCAGCCAATTCAGACAACACTGTTCTGGTTTCAGGAGACACGGGTGGATGGATCCGGATTTGGGATATTTCAGGCTATGGATTGCAGCCTACAGAGCAGGTAGCGCATGGATATTCAGATCTTGTCACTTTTTGCCCTCACCTTGCAAGAATGTATTTTTTAACAATAGCTTTCTCTTACCCAAACGTAAGAAACAGTTCTAAGTGTTTTGTTTACTGTACATAGTGAAAAGCTGGATACGGATACCGTCTAGGGCATATGATGGGAAGATTGGACCTGACAGACTGTCAAATTCTTTGTGTCTGGTTTAGTAACTGACTAACCTTTAAAGGTGTATGAGCAGCACCAGTTTATAAAGATGTTTTTGTGAGAAATATAAAAATATGCATTCCAAAGCCTGACCTACAAATGTTGCATAGGAAATTGTACTGGCTAGACTAGACCATTGAAATGCCCTACTCGTGGATCAGATAGCAGTCCATCTTGACAGATGAAAGCTAGTCAGTCAAGAATGTTTATTTTGGCCTTAGTCTTTAAACATCATTAAAAACATTCTATATGAAAATCATCGTCTTACATATTCTGCAGTACACATAGAAAGAGGAAAAAGCATCCCAGGATTGTTTTTATGCAGGAAATTGCCTTTCCTGCTCAAAAACAATACTGCACGCTATGCAGGCACCCTTGCACCATGGTGCAAGGGTGCCTCCATTGGCGCTAGGCTGCAGAAATGGCGCCAGTGAAGGGGGAAAGGAAAGGAATGCGCCATATGCCATAGATATGACACATTCCTTCCCTTTCACTTTGACGCAGGGCAGCCCCGCAAGGAGACTTGCTGCACTGCCCTGCGTCCAATCCCTATAAATATGCCCCTTAATCTGTAAATGTGCATCAAAACTCACAGATCTGCATCAGACCCTGTGGCAGGAAGTCCCAATCAGAGACAAAGAAGCTGATCCTGCCTCGCGGAGAAGGCTGCCTTATCACATAGACAAGTACATCTTGCACAAAACAAGACGCGTGGTTCCACATGCCACACCCCATCAATTATTTACTATGCATTCTCCTCCCTTGTGATGTAGTTCGGCGACTTGCGCACCTGCTGCAGATACCTTCATCTCTGAAGCTCGATTTGCTGCACATGATCTGAAACTTAACAACTATTTGTAAAAATCACTAATCGCGTGATAAAGAAATATATTTTTGCCTAAAAAAATTAACATATATTCATTTGATTTTCATCTAAGGGGAAGGTAGGATAAGGTAAAAAAAATAATAAAATATTACTTCAAATGAGTACGTCAATGCATAGTGGTCCTTTGTAGAGTTTGCTGTGTCAAGACCAGAGAACCAAAGCATTTCAATATGTTGTTCGGAATTTGTTTTTGCTGCAATCCGAATCATCGCAAACAGGTGTCTATACGCACTGATGACACCTAATCATCGTCTTACATAAACCTGCATTGAATAATTCTGTGTACAGCATAGAATGCTTCCTCCGCCCATGCTCTGAGACGGGACATTATGCACTCAAGCACTGGCTGCCATATTTCCACTGGCAATAAGCACTGAATATCTTGTGACGACACTGTCCACGCGGAACCTTTCTCACACTGTATTTCAACTCATTCATACAGAGGCAAGGGAAATGAAACACACAGGCCTCATTTTGACGTTCTCTAAGTTCCCTAAAGTCTCAACCATGTTGTCATTGTCTTGCTTTAGGTACCCGAGAGTCGCCCGCCCCTGCTCTGTGCCTGGAGGGCCCACAAAAGCACCCTAGTGAGTGTTCAGCTGCTTCTGTTCGGTTCGGACTCCTTCATCGTCAGTGGTTCCTCAGACAGAACCGCCAAGCTGTGGACTGCTGATGGGAAGTGTGTAGGAACCTTTGGGCAGGAGAAGAGCTGGAACTTAAGGAACCCCAACACGTTCCTCCGCCTCAAGTGAGTCTGGTGCACCTCTTGGAAATATGTTTGGCTAGGATTTAACTACATGCAAGACAAGGCAAGCCAGCCTTAGCCGTTGTGTATCTGTGCTTTCATTTACATATTTCTAGGCTTGATTTATGAGTGCTGCTTGAGGCATTCATGCTAAGTCATTTGAAACACAAGAAAAGAGTAAGGTCTACAGCCTGGATTTGGAGCTTTGTAGCTGGAGCTGCAAGTGGCATCCATGTGTCAGGCATCACGTTTGGACTTTGTCTGTTGCGCCATGCAAATGCGGCATCTTCTGCTTTTAATGGTGGCAACAATAAATTGCCCACAAAATTGGCGGAATTTTGACGGCTCTGCGTTACGCTTGTAATGGGGAATTATGGCCAAATTCCGCCAATCGCTGCATGACGCTTTTTATTTCACGCAAGGCTCCAGAAAAGTGAGTTGGCGAGTGCGAGCGAGGTTTGCCATTCCCGAGCATGATTGTCTAACATGGGCGGTCAAAAGCGGTCAAGGTCAGAGGGTTCTTTCTTGAGTAGATTTGCTGCCGCTCGAGTAGATTTTCTACTCGAGCGGCAGCAAAATCAACTTGAATGGGTGCGCGCTTTTGCACATCGACGCATGGTGCAGTTCGCTCTGATTTTTCAGTGCTGCTCACACTACCAGAGCTAAATTGAAGCAATTCATGCATATTTTCTGCCAGCTTGCGGAACTCCCTGGAGTCTTGCAGAATTTTTTATGTAACTCCGCAGAATCTGTGGAATTAAACTCTGCTAGTTCTGCCTATCCCTGCAATAAACGCGCATTTGAAACTACCAACAGGTCTCACCTTTCAAAGGTGGACACAAAGTTAGTGGCTTTTCTAATGCTTTACCCAAAATGGCCATTATCTCGATTGGCCACTGTGCATGTGTATAGATATCTGCATGCACATAAAGTCGCCATTTTGGAAAGCCTTTTCATATAGCGTAAGAAAAAGCATTTCAACATTACCATCATCTGCACACATGACCATTTTGAAATTCTTTATTACAGTTTGGAAAAACATTCCAATATGTTCACCCATATGTCCACATGCATACACACGAATTGGCAACTATGTTGGAATGTTTTTTTCCACAGTACAAAAAAAATTCCAAGATGGCCACCAGTGAGTGTGCATGCATGCTCACACATGGCGGCTATCATCTAATGATTTTTTTGTTACATTTTATTGCTAATTTATTATTCCAAGATGATGGATTCCAATTTGAGGATGGTAATTAAGGAACAAAGTATGAGCAGGGTACCATAAAAATACAGCAAATTGGGTGGCCAGGTGGCAGCACGCAGCTGCCAGGCCCTTGTGAAAATAATACATAAAAAAGCATTAAAACGGAGGAGGAAAAGGTAATGGAAAGGAAGCAATGGATGAATGTGGAAGCAAGCTGCTTGATAGCAATGTCAGTGTTTCTCCAGTGCATAGCTGTTCCCCACCTCTTGTCTCATTCTTCATTGGCTTGTTCGAGTGATGCATTTATAATTCAAGTAATAGCTCGGCCTGGAGAAGATATGTGGCCATTCACTGTAGGTCCAGCAAGGCTCCTCTGGCTCCATTTGTCCTTCATTGTAGACGTGGGAAAGATGTTTCTCTCATGTTCTCCACACTGCCTTGCTAATAAAACTGTAGTAGATTGAGTCAACAAATTCACTTTACCTAGTAAACACTGTGGTTGGAAAGACGTTAGAGTAACTCCTTGTGCACACCTCGTCGGTAGCTTGCTCCTCCAAATTCTAGTACCCACATCCCACCCACATACCCTCCAACACGCCATACAGTTTTCTAACTCACCCAAAGATGTCTCACATAGCACACTCTACTCTATCCATTGTCACAAGCAAATGTATCAGAGTGAAACTGGTGCTCCTGCCACGTATCCGTGTGCTGATGCTGATGCTGCACTGGAACATTTCTCTACAATGTTTTATTTTGTTGTCTAATATATGTGGGACCTCTTGGTCACCTGAGCTCCCTGATAAAGTGAGTGAGATAGTCAAAGTTCCTGTTATATTAACATTGCTCATAAAACAGCTTCTTTTTCTAATTTGACACCCAAGCATGATTAACAGAAACTTAGAGTCAGATGTTCTGAGAGTTGTGCTGGGGCAATCTAGTTCAAATTGTATTTTGTGCTGGAAAGTGCCATGTTCTCAGTACAAATAGTGCTTTGCTCTGCTCTGCACCACTTTGCGTCAAGGGAGTGTAACTGAGGTTCAACTTGGGTGGATGAGCGCCACCCATAGTTTTTGACGCATCTTCCAAGATAGCCAACACAACTTTGCATCAACAATAACACCTCCTTGAAGCAGGCGCTAACATTGAGAAATCATTTCATTGCTCCACCGTTCCACACATTGCATATATGCTATTCTGTACAGCATATAAACAATGTGTGGAATGCTTAGAATTTGTCTAGACATAGGATTTTGTATTAGAAGGACATGCACTGTCGCTTTTGTTCCCTTGAAATAAAAATATTGGCAACTTATATAATTCATGTCACAATATCAGTTGTTTCATGACGCTTAAATAATGTGTGCCTTTTTTTAAATAACGCAATAGCATTGACGTGAGTTGGCCTAAAAAAACAACTGGTATTTCTCCTGATATCTTAACAGCGTGTGTCAACTCGCTGAGCAATTGGACCGGAACTACTAGACATTTTGATTACTTATATGTCGGCAACTGGTCAGTTACATCCTGGTAGCTCTCATTTGAGCTGGTAAAGAGTAAATACGGGGGGACAGATTTCTAGCAAAGCATTGTGATGAAATGCAGGAAGGAAAAATCAACATATCTGTGGAGGAAAAACAGTTATGCATGCTTACATTTTATTTTAGCACACATTTTAACTTATTTTTCCCCTCTTGGGCCATCCGTGACCTGTCCAAATAGCTGCCTTAGTAACATCCCAGCTGCTGGAGAAACCACAAAGTACAAAATGATAGGCACACATTTCCTGAAAGCCTTGAGGTTTGGGCCAGGCTCCAAGATGATCACAGATGAGGTTTTATGATGCAGAGCAGACCGGCAGCTGTTCCACAGCATAGCGGGAAGGAGACACGCGGTCCAGCGAGTTCAGCTCTCCACAGAATCCGGGCAATTTCCTAATTGCAAAAATATCTCTGTGAAGCACGCAACAACAGTCCTAGTCCAAAGAAGTAAGATAGAACAACTCAAACCCCGCCCACTGAGCCAGCATATGATCTACCTTTACCAAAACATCTATTAAAACATGCTGCACACCAATACCATAGTATTGCTGCTTCTAAATCTGCTGTGTTTCATTTCTGCTCATTAACTTGAATCAGCTGAATTGCATACCAGCATCTGAATCAATTGTGTCTGGCCAAACAATCCTTTTCTGTGCTGCTCCATAATCAGCTCCGCACAACACTTGCTTCCAGACTAACGACTTACTCCTGGAGTAACTTTCTACCTCATACCATCCTCCTAAATCAATTATGAGCCTTTTCACTCCCTCAGCATCTGAGTCCCCATCCTATTTAACCTACACCAAGCATCCTGGCACTCGCAAGTGCTCCCCGACTATCATCATACACTTACGTACACTGATTGCCCTTCCAGTATTGCGTGCCATCAGCCTCTGTGCATCAACTCGCATTTCTATCATAAGCACTCAGTTCAAATTGCAGGCCGCCTCATTTAGCACAATCCTACCATCCTCTAAATCTCTGAAACGTGGCTCCCCTCAACCGCTGCCCCAGTCTGTGACGAGCTCGTCACAGGTGTTTACTAAACCTTAATGAGCTTGCTCAACCTTCCCTTCCACATGATGTCACATCCTGGGCACCTTCCTCTTACTGGACAGATTACTTCACTTCACCCGTCACCTCACCTCTATCAAAGCCTCTCTTACAGGACCACCTAATCCCGCCACCCTCAGGTGAAAAATCCTTCACAGACCACACCAATAAAGTACTCACCACATCTTTTTCAACCACCATCTCAAAAATACTTGAATTGGTTTTGATTTTGAATCCCTTCTTTACACATACAATTCTACTTTCATACCCTTCCCTGACACCCAGTTTATCACCCCCCAAGGAGCCAACCAAAGCAGTAAGGTTCACATGTTCTGACTTTAAATCTGACATTCCGGGGGGCGTGGCCAAGATGGAGAGCGGGTAAGACGTGCTTTGTATCGTCTCCCCTCTCCTGAAGGCCCATAATAGCATTATATAGCACCGATCCTCCCCGGGGAGCCCAGAATCCGAGGGAGGCCCCTCTCCGACCAGGCAGCGCAAGTCAGGACGACGAAGCTGGGGCTGGGGGCTTACTCGCAACCGATTCTGCCTGGAGCGGCCGAGGTCCGACAGGAGGAAAATGGCGCCGGCCATCGGAGGGCCGAGATGAGGCAGAGTGATGGACTCAGCAGCGGAGCCTGAGAGGCGTTGACACCCCTGCTGACGACTCGCGGGTGATCAGCGAGTACGGCGGAGCGGGGCAGGGGCCCCGAGAAGTGCCCGGAGCTCAACCCAGCAGGGTAAGGAGACGAGAGGCCATCCCGGCGGGGGAAAAAGCGTGCGGCCTGGAGGCAGCCCGGAACCTCGGAGCGGGGTTCCGGAGCCGGAATAAGATGGGGCGGCGGAGCGCAAGGCCGCGGCACTAGGGGTATTGGCCAAATCATCAGTTGGCGGCTGGGCGGCATACGGAGCGGCAACCAGTACCCACAGAGAGCGGACGCAAGGGGGCAATCGGCGCAAGAGGCCTGGGACAGTAGGAGCGACCCGCGCAGACGGGGCAGCGCGGACGGGCCCAAGAGGGGCAGACCGACCCCAACGCGCGCAGGCCAGAAGACGTGACCAGCTCTGGTGAGAGAGGATCCAGCAGATAGAGAGGGTGGGGGCTCGGCCCGGAGCCCGCCCCGAGTTCAGGGGGAGATAGAGCTCGAAGGCTGAGAACAGAGGCAAGGCCCGACGCGCCAAGCGGAGGAAGTAGAGGCCTGGGGGCACAAAACTCGACTCCCCCCACACAGAGAGAAGGTGGCAGAGATAGGCCGACGGGGCTCGGGAGCTCCTGGCTAGGTTGGAACGGACGTGCCCCGGGCCGGGGGGCGCCCTCTCCGAGCGTGTGCAGCAGACGGAGGCCGGAGAGGAGAGGAACACACGACTCGCCTGGCCGAGAAGAGGAGCACGGTGAGGGGAGACCGGGCCTGGCTGCTCCAGAGGGGAGACCGGGAAAAGAAGGGCTTGGCTGTCTGCCCTGGAGGAAGGAACGCGTGGCCCACGGTGGCCTATGGTGCATGGGAGGGCCGTGGCGAGGTGCCCCACTCAAGGCCCAGCAGAGGTGAGACGCCGGCAGGGGGTGTGGAGTGGTGTCCGGTGAGAGGCCAGATGGGCCAAGAGAAGATGGAGGCCTGAGCGACCGTGGTGTCCCAAAGTTGCGCGGCAGGGCAGTGGTTCGCCTGCGTGAGCCAACGGCCAGCATTATCAACTGGCACTTACTTGGGTAGCGGTAGGCGGAGCAGCAGGGATTGCCAAGCCCTGACGGACATCGCAGAGAGCCCAGAGCAGTCGCAAGGCATAGGGGCATCCAAAGCGGAGCACAAAGGGTCAGCGGCCCCACAGCGGCGCAGCACCGCAGTCTTCAGGGAAACGACCGGCGCCACAGAGGCCCAGCAGACACCAGCAGACGCTGGCAGACTGACGGCGAGGGGCCGACTCGGCCTCGGAGCGACTCGGCCAGAGGGACCGGCTGGCGCTGCACCCCCGGACGAGAGGGGGACGATGATCGGGAGCTGAGCTGCTGTGGGGTGCCCGGGGACCAGCCGGGTGTCCATCACTAAGGGCCAGACACGCAGGGGAACGCCAAGCCGGAGCAACAGAAACACATCCAACCAGACGGGAATAGGCCCCACTCTAGCGACCGGAAGGGGTTACGGAAACGGTTGGTGCGGTAGGTCAACAGAGCGAGAAGAGAAGACGTGACACACTCCCGCCTCAAAGAGAAGTGCCGCCACAGCCAGGGTCACATCCCGGAAAAGCTCACAACCCAAGGCTCAAGGGGGAACGGCGGGGACAGGGGAGAGCGGACAACGCCCAAGATACGCTAGGAGAGCAGACACCAGCCGCAGCGGCTGCTCCCCCCAGAGCCAACATGTCCTCACTGAGAGGGAAGAAGGACAGAACTCTGAAGGACATGCTCTCCAAACCACAGCACTCCGGGGGGGGGGGGGATAGCCGATCCTCGCCGCCCAAGGAACTTCACTCCGGCCCGGAAGGCGCAGAAGCACCGATCACCCGTTCCTTCCTGGAGACGCGAGGATTTCCATACGCTTAAAGAGGAGGTGGCGGGGGAAGTACGGGAGATCCGGAGAGATGTGGATGAACTGGGGGAGAGAGTGGCAGGCATGGAAGAACAGGAGCAGGCAAGAGGGGAAGAGATCACACAGCTACAGCAGGAGGTGGTCCGACTCAAGGACCAACACATAGACCTCCAGGCCCCCGCGGAGGATCTAGAAAACCGCTCGTGGCGAAACAACATACGGGTGCGAGGAGCTCCATCAGAAGCGGAAGGAGTGGACATGGTGCTGTACCTACAAGGGATGTTCAGGGACATCCTGGGGGTTCCTCCGGACTTTGAAATCCGCATTGATAGGGCGCACAGAGTGGGGGTGAAACGACGAGCACCGGTGCCCCCACCAGACATCCTGGCCTTCCTTCCTGATTTCCCCCTTGAGGAACGAATCCTCCGGGAGGCTAGAGCGAAAGATCCATTCAAATATCTGGGTCATTCCATAGCCCTATACCAGGACTTAGCGGCCATAACGTTACAGAAGAGGCGTGAGTTCAGGGATGTGACCACACACCTCAGAGACAATGGAGTGGCATACTCCTGGGGCCATCCCTTTCGTTTGATCTTCAAGTGGGAGGGAAAGCTTCATCAGCTCAGATCCCGGCAAGAGGCCTGCAGGATCCTAGGACTAACGCACCGGAGCGCCGAAGAAGCGACTGACCGAGGGCGCCGACCAGACAAGGAGGGATGGCAGAGGATCGGACGGATGCACTGGCCGAGTGGACCCCCGAGACCAGATTCTATGAAAAGGGCACAGGAGAGACAGGCCGCAATAGAAACAGTCCTCAAAGACACAGCATCACAGGGCAGCCCAGGTTCTCTGGGGAGTGGCGACGAGCATAAGGGCTGAGAGGAGCATGGGGGGTTTTTGTCGGGAGCGGGGAGGCGGTGTCTTATTTCGTTTTCTAGACCACGGTATGCCCCAACTAACCTTTTCTTCCAGGGGCACGCGACTGGACCCTGCGGGCACTGGACAATATGGGGAGTTCGGGGGCTCTAAGTTGGGGTTAGGGAAGGGGTTGGGGGGAGTTGGGCTCTAGGGGGAAGGTTTCGAAGTTACAGAGTTGGGAGGGCTGGGTCATGGGGCATGGGGGTGGGAGGTGGGAAGGGGGGGACTGGTGTGCTACAGACGGGGATCCGGCTCATTGAGCGGGTGGCGGGGATGCCCGGGGCGGGGGCGAAGAGGGGCACAAGACTGCAGGGGTGGCAGGGTCTTTCGGGGACATGGCTCTCAGTCTTAACTCGCAACATATGACACACTCCACACTACAATTCGTCACCCTCAATGTGAAGGGCCTGAACAGCCCGAATAAACGGAAGGCCATACTGTCTTACTTAGAGAATTTGGGAGCGGATGTGTGCCTCCTGCAGGAGACCCATCTCCTCCCCAAAGATTGGCACCGGATGAGGTCCAAGGCATTTCCCCAACAATTCTTTTCGCCACACTAGACAAAAAAAGCAGGGGTAGCCATCCTGGTGGCACGGCGTTTTGCTGGGCGAGTGGGGGACAAAGTAGCGGAAGTGAAGGGGCGCCTCTTAGCATATAAATTCTGGATGGGGTGTCACCTATAGTGGTGGGATCCATTTATGCGCCCAACGTGGGGCAAGAGAAATTCTTGAAGGCATCCCTCTCGGAGGTCTTGAGCGCACACGAGAGGAGGGTACTAGTGGGGGGAGACCTCAACTTAGTGATGGACACAGAAACTGACAGATCAAGCCAAAGGTATTCTCAAATAGGGGAATTGTCCGCGGAAGGGAAGCACTGGCTACAAACTAGGGGGCTGGTGGACATTTGGCGGGTGGCGCACCCACACGCCTCTCAATTCTCTTTCTATTCACACGCCCAAGGCACTTACGCTCGGCTTGACCACATGCTAGGTACAATGGAATTGAATGCGTTGGTGCGAGATGTGACCATGACCCCGGCGGCATTATCTGACCATGACGCGGTGACGGTGACCTTGGGGGTACCCCAGCCTCGGGGCAGGGTTGGAGGCTGGAGGCTGCGAGAGACCATGCTTCACAGGACGGCGGTGAGAGACCAGATACACAAATGCATAACTGATTACTTGGCACTGAATGACTCTCCTACTATCTCCCTGTCCACATTGTGGGGGGCCCTTAAAGCTGTGGTACGCGGGGAACTAATAGCTATTTCAGCGGCTGAAAATAAAGAGCGCAAGACTAAATGAGACCAGATAACGGCACAGGTTCTAGAACTAGAGAGGGTGCACAGTAGGACTGGGGCGCCAAGGGTATGGCGCCAGTTGAAGGCAGCTCGGGCCCAGCTGGCTGGGCTTGATTTGGATAGAGCGGAATACGCAGCACTTCGGCTCAAACATTCATATTACATAGAGGGCGATAAGACCGGGCGTATGCTCGCGAGCAAGTTGAGGGCGCGCATGCAACACACGAAGGTTCAGTCCCTACAGCTGAGTAATGGACAGACAGTGGAAGATGACGAGGGGATAGCGAAGGCCTTCCAATCATTTTATGCTGATCTATATCGGCGGGACACCCCCCGGGGCCCACGCATCACCGATTATCTCACAAGTGTGAATTCAGAAGCCCTAACTCAGGGAAACGCGAAACTGCTGGAGTCTCCGATCCGGGTGGAGGAAGTGGTAGGGGCGATTTCGCGTCTCAAGCTAATGAAAGCACCGGGGCCCGACGGCTTTTCAGCCGGGTTTTATAAAACTTATTGCCAGATCTTGGCGCTGATCCTCACACGCCTCTTCAACTCCTTCACGGGACCCGGAGCGATCCCCCCGGACATGCTGGCGGCCTCCATCGTGGTGCTGCCGAAACCCGGGAAGGATAAAACACAGTGCGGCTCCTATCGGCCGGTGTCGCTCCATAATGTGGACCTGAAATTGTTTACCGGGGTGTTAGCTGCCAGACTGGGATCTCTCATGCCGGGCATCATAGAGCCGGACCAGTCAGGCTTTATTTATAGCAGACAGAGCAGCGACAACACTAAACGCATCTTACACTTGGTCGACAAAGCACACCGTACAAATATGGACGCCCTCCTGTTCTTAGTGGATGCCGAGAAGGCATTTGACCGGGTAGACTGGGAATTCCTCGACATGGCATTGGTTCACTCCGGTGTGGGGGAATGATTTAGGGCATGGGTATCAGGCTGTTACAGTGCTCCCACAGCGACCGTCAGAGTCAACGGGGTATCATCTAGCTCCTTCGAGAGCCAGAGGGGTACTAGACAGGGCTGCCCGCTCTCGCCGCTCTTATTCGCCTTATACATAGAACCATTGGCACAAAAGATAAGAGATAACCCGGACATTCTGGGTATTCCCTTTGGAGGGGAGCACCATGCGTTCAGTTTATACGCGGACGATATTATCGCCTCCCTGGAATCCCCGGATCGATCGGTCCCGGCCTTTCTAAAGGAGATGGAGGCCTTTGGCCAAGTCTCCGGATTCTGCGTTAATGTCGGTAAGTCGATGATTCTCTGGTTAAATCACCGCAGGGCAATGTCCGCACCGGGAGGGGGCATATACGCCGGGATACAGAGCAGGACATCCATCCCATATTTGGGCATAGAGATAGCCCCCACTGTTTTGCAAACGGTCAAACTCAACTATGCCAAATTAACTATGCAGATTAATCAGGAGCTGCAACAATGGAGACCCCACCATCTATCAATATTAGGGAGGGTGGCAGCCATTAAAATGTCCATCCTCCCAAAAGCACTATATCTCTTTCAGACCATACCGGTGTGGCCCCCTCAGGGTACCCTACACAAGATACAACAGGCAATACAGAAGTTCGTTTGGATGGGGGCGCGTCCCCGGATGCGAAGAGAGATTGGCTTCTTACGGCCAGAGGAAGGAGGGTTAGGGATCCCGAATATGGTGGAATACTTCAGAGCAACACAACTCAGATATCTCGTAGAATGGAGTAGGCCGGAATCCGAAAAGAGATGGTTGTTTCAAGATCGGGCGCTAGCAAAACTATCCCTGTGGAAGGTTCCTTTCCTAAAAAAGGCGGACAGACCAGAGAATCTTTGGGGCTCTCCCATAACGCACACCCTGCTAAGGGTGTGGGATGGGGTTATCAAGAGGAGAGGTCTTTCCTCTTTCCCCTCCCCTATGACCCCTCTGCTAGATAATAAGGAGTTCACACCAGGGTGGGATGAGAAGGCGTTCATGGGCTGGCGGGGGACAGGGTGCCAAGCAGCGGGCCAAATTTTCGAGCGAGAGGAGATTATTCCATTCCATGATCTATGTCAGGACTATGGCATTCCGGAAACAGAGAGCTTCCATTACTTACAGCTTCGCCACTGGCTCCTTCATTCGGAGGTCCGCCCACAGGTAAGCAGGAAATTGACCACATACGAACGGTGGTAAATGACAAAGACTACAGACAAGAAAATGATCTCTGAACTTTATGGTATGCTGAGCTCTCAAGCTCCTAGGACACCGGTGGCCAGCCAGAAGAGGTGGGCGAGGGAACTGGGTTGGGACCTTACAACAAAAGAGTGGAATGATATTTGTTATAGGGCTTACCATACCGCACACAACACTGCAAGTAGGGAGACGGCAGTCAAGATAGCCACGTATTGGTACCTGACGCCAGTCCGTCTAAACAAAGGGAATCCAGACCGCAGTCCGACTTGCTAGAGAGGTTGCGGAGAGGAGGGCACCCTGGTGCATCTGCTTTGGGAATGCAGGGCTTTGGCAGGCTACTGGGGGGCGGTCCTAGACGACGTGGACCGACAGTTCGAGACACAGATCCCAAGGTTTCCGTGCTACGTGGTGCTAGGCCTCCCCAACCCCTTGACATATCCTTTATGGTCCCAGAGGGGGAAACAGATGGGACTGGTACTAGGAGCAGCACTCCAAAACATCTTATCGCACTGGGGGACACAAATACTGCCGACTCACACGGGATGGCTACACCGGCTATGGTACATCCTAGGGATGGAACGGATCCAAACGTCCCTGTCCGATTCCGCAACAAGCTTCAATGAAATTTGGCAACCACTGGTCTCTCTGTTGGCACAGGAAATTAATGAGGTCACATGTCCAAGGTATCTTCGCCTCCTCCGACTCACGGCTCCAGCAGAGCCCACCACAGTAGAATGAGCAGCACACTCGCACACGCGGGATAGAAAGACCAGACAATAACGGGGTCTTAAGCGCACCAGTCACGGGGAAGGGCGGGAGGGGAGGGGGGAAGTTTTTTTTTTTAAGTTTGTTCCTCCTTTGTTCTTGACATTGCTGTTTAATCAAAGTCTCAGCGGACAACGGGCATTTCAGAGACTTTAAGGACCCCTCCCATCAGCGGGGGAGGCAAGGAAGGGGGTTACCTATTAGCTTGCTAGCAAATGTTCACACGGTGGTGTACAAAGGGGCTCTTTGGCAGAAGCCGAGAAGGCATCAAATGTAATGTGCGTTGTTTCTATGATACAGAATGTCAATAAAAACAAAATTAAACCTAAATCTGACATTCCATAACCCAAATGAGACCACTATTTGAAAAACATTCTGTAGTGGAGTATAAAAGTACAGTGCTATTCAAAGCAGTCACATGCTGCACATCTTCACCCATCCATTTGGGAAAGTGAGGAGCGGTAATAACTTCATTGACAAGGATGGAATTATCAACAGCATCTCAGCTTTACCACCTCTTACAAGAACCATACATCTGTCCTAATGTGACCTCAGGACATCTTCCCACATCAATCCTTCCTACCTGTCACTACTGATGACCTGATCAGCATTCCCTATTCCCTTAAAGAGATGTCATAGAGATATTACCTCCTCCCCTCATCCATCATCAAGCCTACTTAGACACGGTGGGCCAGTTCTACCACTTATTCACGCAGCACAGTGCAGCAGCCGCAAATGCTGTGCTGCTCTGCGTGAAAAGGAGAGAGGAGGAGAGCGCCTTATTTACAGAAATATGGCACTCTCTTTCCCTAATGCCGGCACTGAAATCAGCTGCCATGCGCCACGGAGACACCTTTGTGCCATAGTGCAAGGGTGCCTCCGCGAGTCTAGCATAGATTTTGTACTGTAAGGGTAACCTTCCAGTACAAAATATTATGCATTGACTGTCTTTAACCCTTTTCCCTCTTTGTATGTGTGCTGTAAAGTGCAGAACACGTACAAACTCGGTTAAAGAAGAAGAAATTAAAGCATTTCTCCTTTGTTGTGCCTACTTCAAAAGCGCGCAATTTTTCTGACTCTAAACCCTGTCTACTTTATTTAGTAAATAGGGTTTACATCAGAAACCTTGGCTCCACCCATGGTACGCCCCCTTGACGCTAAGTAATGCAAAGCAGCACTATGCACTGCTTTGTGTTACTTTCACGTTATTTCCGGCGCTAAGCAAGTTTAGCGCTGGAAAGTAAATTGGAAAAAAAGATTTTACACCGATTTGCATCCCTTTTGTGACGCAAACACGCTGTAAAATATAGTGGATCTCCCCCTGTGTGTTAGAAATTAGGTTAATGGTTGAGGGGGTGAAACCCTTTTCAAGAAGCAACCACAATTCTTGTCAGGGTGAAGTCACAAGGAAACCCCAAATTAACCTGTGTTCAACCCCTGGTAGCTTGGCACAGAGCAGTCAGGCTTAACTTAGAGGCAATGTGTAAAGTATTTGTGCAACACTTCAAAAAGTAATAAAGTGAAAACACAATACAAGATGAATCCCACACCAAAATAGAAACATAGAGTAAGTTTTAATAAATAAATCAAGACAAAAATGACAAAAATCCAACTAGTAGAACCGAAGATATGCAGTTTTAAAACTTTCAGTTACGGAATGGTGTCAAGGGCTTTGTGTCTTGCTAAATGTGGGGGTTTTGTTTTCAAAAACCAATAAAAACTTTTAAACATAAAACTTTCAGTGGACATAGTGCCAAAAAGCACAAAGCGCCAACTGTGGTTATCTTGTTGCACCGGACCGGGACAAAGTCACAAGTTCAAGCCGACTGTGATGGAGCACTGGCTGGCTACAGCGACGCAGTTAGGCCCACTGAACAAGAGTACCTTAAATCCTGGTTGTGAAGCGTTGCGAGATCACGCATCAAGGATGCATCGCGCAGCAGAGGTGATGCAAGGTCCTGGTCAGAGATGCATCACACAGCATCGGTTCCAGGGAGCTGAGGGGCTCTGATGTGAGGTCCTGCCTCGTCGTTGAGGAGGTCATTGACGAGGGGGCTTGCGATGCGAAGTCCTGCGTCAAGGATGCGTTGCACACTGGCTGGTTCTTAAGTAGATGCAAGGCTTGCGATTCGGAGTCCTGCGTCATCATTGAGGATGCCATCGACAAGGGGCTTGTGATGCGATGGCCTGCATCGGGGATGCATTGTGCAGCAATTCCAATGAGGCTGAGGTCTGTGAAGGCAATGCGAATCCCGATGCCACCAGCACGGACTTTGGATCCGCTTCAAAACATAGCGAGTTTTCTCAATACAAAGGGCAATTTGGTGACAACATGACACAAAGCAAAAACAGTTGATAGAAGAGTACTCGCCCTACAGGTCCTTGCCTCATGATGAATACTTTGGTAGGTTGGAGATGCTGTTTGGGTCAGCAAGTGTCCTCATACATAGGGCCAAAACCTTTGTACCACAACGATCATGGAATCAGTAAGGCAGGCAACCTTTTTCCTATCAGTGGGACTTGTGACAGGAACTAACTGGCCCTGCAGAATCCCACTGGCCTGGTCATGAAAGGATCTTAGGAGCCTCCCACAGAGGAAATTACCTCATTTATGGCTGTGTTTCACAAGGCTGCAGAGGTTCATAAGTTACCTTTTCCTGTAATGGAGAACAAATCTAACCTCATTAATTCTAGAATACTTCTGCAACCAGTATGCACCTCAGATGAACCTTTTCTCACCTATAACAAGGCATGTATATGCCCTCTTCTGGCCACATTGAGCAAGCCAGTGTCTGTCCATGCAGAGCACTGCCTGATCACCCACCGCCATCGTCTGGCTCCCTGGGACCCAAAATTATTGACTGCACACTGTTACACCTACTTTCAAAATCAGATCCTGCAGTCACATAGTAGGTACCTGCTTTTCTATGCGCAATCACTATCTATTTGCCGTCCTCTTTCTGTCATCAGCTCCCCGGAACGTCACAAAGGTGATGTCAGTAGTCATGGCACATCTTCACAGATTGAAGATCTCTGAATTGCCATACCTAAATGACTGGCTACTGACGGCAGGATTGCTGTAACTAGTCTCTGACCACTTTCAGGGCACGATCTCCCTACTCTTCAACCTCATTTTATTGAGCACCATCCCCAAGTCCCACCTCCAGCCCTCTATATGTTTTCTCTTCATCGTAGCAGAGCTGGACAGTATCTCCCTCAATACCTTCCTGCCTCTCCTGTGACCTCCAGACATTCAGGCTATGAACCTGATCTTTCAGGATGGAGCTTTGCTTCCGGTTCAGACAGACCTCTATCTTGTGGGCCGACATGGGGGGCCATCCTGCTGGCCCCCCATGCTCATAGGAACATGTGTTCACTCCAGTGATGTTTCTATTTTCAGTAGGCCCAACATTGGGAAGCCTGGATGGACAGCATTTGGATTTTCCTGAACACAGCTCTGGATTTGTAGTGTTGGACTACCTGGTGTGTGTGATGCCGTTCTGTCCTCTCTTGGCGGTAGCCATGGTGGTTCCAAATGTTTTCACCTTTTGCTGGGGCAGTCTTCTCAATGCACTAGAGACCAGAGACCTACGTTAGCTTTCGGAAAAGTTGCACATCAATCTGATGCTCTTTGTTATATCTTAATGTCTTATGCCTGTGCTACATTCATCATTCATTCCTTTCACTTCACTTATGTTGTATGTGCTTAGCGTGGCATCAGTACACTGTCTGTGTTTTCCTAAACTCTGGGCGATGCGCTTTGCCCTTAAGCCATTCCTGCCTTCCATCTGTGGTCAACAAATCTAATTCCTGATAGACAATGCCATCCTTATGTGGCACGCTAACAAGCAGGGAGGCATGGGCTCAGGTCCCATGTACCTGGAAGTTCTGATGGTGTGCTCTTGCGCTCAGGATTAGTCTGCAAGAAGCATTTCATCTGAGGTGTAACTTCAATCTCCACTACACATTTTCTCCTATCATTTTGATTCCTCTGGTTCCAAGGAACCTGTGACAGTTGTATGATGACTCATTTCTCTCCTTCACAGATCACATCAACAAAACTGACTAAACACTTAATCAGACTCTTGCACATTGTAAAATCGCATCTCCCAGCCCGAATTTTCCAACAACTGTATAAGCCCTCGTCATATCAATGGGGCAAGGAAGTACTCACCAACTGCCCAGACAGCACACTCACTGCACTTAAAGCAGTCTCCTAGGCAGCTGCTTACCTGATCACCGGAGAATGAAATATGGTCATTCCCTCTCTGAGATGCCTACACTGGTGCTTCTTCCCAGCTGGTTTCAAACTTCTATCCCCGTGCAACATCTACTGTTACACCGGTACCAAGAGTTTACAAGAACTTGTAGAAGAAGACTATGGCATAGCATACTGTCAAAAAGTGTGTTGTAGGGGGCATGGCCAAGATGGGGGCCGAGTAGGACGTGCCTACTCGTCGCTCCGTCCTCCGGCCCAGGCCTTACCTGCATAGCGGCTACTGCACTGCCCTACACGCGGATTCGGACGCAGCCTGAGCCTGGAGTGACAACTGGCGCATTGGAGGTGCAGAGATTACGTCTAATCGGCCTCGTGGCTGTGAGAAGTGGAGCCGGGTGCGCCCGCGGCCTGCCTCGTGGGCTGCGGCCGGAGCCTTACGGGGCGGGCCTGGGCTTGCTGCTGGGCCCCTGCAGTGTGTGGAGCCGAGACGGGGAGCGGAGAACAGGGTCACCTCCCGTGGCAACGCTAGCGCGCGACGAGGTGCGGCTGGTCTGGTGGCGGACTGGAGTCCACTGTGGCGGCTGGCCTGTTCGGGGCCCGGCCTGATGAATAGCTGCGGCTGGACGGGAGTCGCCTGCCCCGTGTGGTTGCTGACGGGCGGCGCTCCCCCTCTTGCCTTGTGACCAGCGGCAGTGAGGAGCTTGGGCCCGGGCGCTGTTAGGCATCCTCTGAGGAGCGGTGGGTCATCGGGCCCGGTAGCTGACGGATCCCTGTGGCCCCCTGATGCCCTAGAGGAGGGAGGAGTGCACCGAGACCAAACCCCAGGTGCTGACGACAATTGGAGCGCGCCCCCCAGGCCGGGGGCCCTGCGGGGGAACAGCGGTGTAGAACACCTACCTCGGTGCCGCGGCGGCGGCCGGTGTCCTGGCCTGATGTCCACGTGAGGTAGGCCCTGCTGCGGGGAGCGACAGCGGTCGAGGATTCGACCCTGCGGAGCGCTCCCTTCACCCTGGCATCGGCCCGCTCGGCGCCTCTCTGTCTGCACTCTTGTATTGGGGGCTGATAACGTGGCCTACGGTGGTCTGCTCTGTCTGCGCACTGCCTCTTGGAGCCGGAGATAGCAGCCACAACGAGGGAGACCTCTTGGACCAGGTGCAGCGGTGTTTTGGTGACGGTGCGAGGTGCAGGCACTGGCCTTCCTGCAGAGAGACTGGGAGTGACTTGCAGCGTTCGGGGCCGCCGGTGCTGTGCTGGATCCTGGGCTCCTGCCCTGAGCAGTCCCTACTGCAGCGCTAACGGCGGTGGCATTAGTGTTGTTGGGTCGTGGTGACCACCCTGCTTACGGAGCCTTCCTTCCTGCATCACCTACACACCCCGTCGCTCCGGATGGCCGCTGCTAAGTCCCGCAAAGACCGGTCAGTCAAGGATTTACTTCTCAAAGCTGGTGCCGGAGGCACAGAAGCGGTGTCACAGCAGAGTCACCTGGCGGCTGGGCGCGGGTCCGAAGACATGGAAGGACCGGTCACACGCGGTGTCTTGGAGTCTCTTTTTGCTGGCCTTACGAAAGAGTTTCATAATATGAAGAGAGACCTTACTACGGAGCTATGGGTGATGCGGCAGAACATCGATTCTGTAGGGGAGCGCGTGGATGAGCTGGAGAATCAGACGATGGTCCGC